>JAOVVA010000016.1:8603795-8620329 GCA_028565275.1 Leiocassis micropogon
AAATTGGCTAATCATTATATTACAAGACCACTAACATACTTCAGGACCTGCTGGATTTAATTTTTGGATAATATTGACAGCATATCTCTGGTAATATCATACTTATTTTAATAATCTTAATTACAGTATTTTCCCAAAAAGCATGCATGCACGCATGTTATTTCTTACATAAAAATGTGTACAGTTTATCTATTTAAACATTTATCTTTCTCTCTGTCTTTTTTCTCTCTTCTGCTCATCTTTATCACATGCTGGTCCAATGTCATTTAAACAGTTCATACACTGTCAAGAAACTCTCTATTAGATTCCTCACTAAAGGCCCTCCCTATTTTATAACATTGCATGTAAGATGTACTGTAGTTGCACAACAGTCATACAGTGGGTATTAAATAAATCATTTATAAAGATTTGAGAAGCAGTTATGAAGGACATACTGTATGTCTAAACATATACAGTATCTAAGTTTATTGAGGGTTTATGAGAAGAGGCCTCATTTACTGTATCATTATGAATAAAAAGTGCAGCATTGGTTTAAATAAAATGGATCCTTATCTAGCAAATTGTTCATTTGTTTACTGAATAAAAACACACATGCCTGCATCTGTAAAGTTTACATCTGTTTTCTTTCCTTCTTGCAAAGAGAATTTATCTACTTCAAACAAAAAGACAGCTTTAGATGCTTCTTAACTGCAAGTGTGTGGGGTCATTTGCATTATAACTATTAGAGGTACAATGATTTATAGCTTTATGTAATTTAGAAGCCTAAAATGAGTGATTTTGTTCTTAAGATAAAGTGGTAATAGATCTTGCATTTAGAACACTGTCATGAGGCAGTAGTATATCTGCTTAGTGGCATAAATCTTTAATAAGCTTAATTCACTTAATATACTATATTGTTGTATTTAAAGAATGCCAATGTTTATTATTATTATTATTATTATATTATTATTATTATTATATTTATTCCTTTGTGGATGTGAAGCTTGATTGCATTTTTGTATTATCTTTCATTGTGTTTCTTTGGTTTGTTTTTACTCAGCAGTACATTCTAATCATCTATTCATGTTATACACTTGATCTAAACAAATACATAATCACCTGTTTTCTATGTGAAGTTCTGCATGAACAGACATAGGTTTTTTCTACTGCTATGGGCTATAATTAGTATAAAGTATAATCCAGCCCTTTGCACATGACATGGCAGACATTTGCACATGTACTGTATAGGACACTTTGGTGTAAATACATGACCATAAACTGATATGTATGATTTTTTTTTTCTCTGATTTTCTCCCAGGAAGTAGCCAAATTCCACTCATCTCTCTGTTAGGACACTCTTTCATTATGGAAACAACTATAGACCATGGAGGATGCAAAGATATCACTTCCTTTTCCAAGCCAGTCAACCACTTGGGAATGGCATAGCACACTTGCAGGAAACGGGCTAGTGATTCATGGTTGGCTCGTGTTGCTATGATTGATAGAGAGCACTGCGGATCTGCTCTCTAGACTCCCAGCTACGGATGGCTATAGGGAACTAGTGATCTCCAGATGATAGGGCGAACACTTTGCTTTGTGCCACTTGGGAGCCCAACAGACACATTCATTTGTATTCTCTTGTTTCGACTGCACTGTTCCTTACTCCTAAAGCCATTGTAATATTATCTGTTAGTACAACTGTTTGTTCTGGTCCATTGATTTGATTGGTCAAGTGTTTCAAGAGTGTACATATTTTTTATAACTGCAATGGAATGTTGTGTCACTGTGTATAATTCTGTGTTTGCACTGTAAAATTCCACTTCCTTGTTTAAAATGATTATTACAGTAGTGCCTGTGACATCATAAACTTATGCACTCACTTATTCATCGTCTATAACCCTTTATCCTGTATCATCGTCTATACCCCTTTATCCTGTCCCAGGAGGGTTAAGGCACCAGGTACACCCTGTACAGGGCACATACCCACATCGCAGGGCACACGCACACAACGGGTAATGTGGAAATGGTAAGAAACCTGCATGTCATTGCACTGTGGGAGGAAACCGGAGTACACAGAGGAAACACAGGGGAGAACATTCAACCTCCATGCACATAGACCCAGATGCGGGAATCGAACATGGATCCTGGAAGCACAAGGGGACAGTGCTAACCACTACACCACTGCGCTGCCACATCATCAACTGATAAAGCAAATGATTGATTTCAGGCTTAGAAATTTTTTATAATTTATATAAACATAAAGACAGCCGGTACATCACTTTTACTGGAAGCACCTTTTTCAGCAGGATAGAAATCAATGTGAGCTAGTGTGTGGTTTCTTTATGATCTATTTCTGCTAGAAACAAACAAAAAAATATTTGGCCATATTAAGTACAGGATATCAGTTTCTTTATATCAATAACTTGTTTTAGACCTGTTGTCAAAAAGCACTATCAGATTATCAGCAATTTTGCAGGCATACTGAATAGCAGTATGGCTGTGATTTAACTGCAGCACACAACCTGTGGGCACCTTGTGCCGCTGTGCTAATACTGAGTATAACCTTACTCTTGCTAGCTTTAGAGTTTTTGTATCTTTATTATGCTGCACATTTGTACATGTAACATAAGCGATTCTGATGTTGAACCATATGTGCATTCAGATGTTTCTTGTGCACACTGTATGGAATTATACATTGAATTTTTGTCAGACAAACCATGGATGTCTACAAGTGCTCAGATCTCTTTTCTCCCTGCGTGTCATTTCATGTTCCAAAAATTCTCAAGATTCAACATAGTGTAGTATACTGTACATAGCGTTGTTATACAGCCATCTTTTACTAGAAAATGACCTAGCAGCGTATCTGGGGAGTTTCAAGTTTGAACCCCCTTGAAATATTATTTTGGCAAATATCCCTTATTGTTTAATAATTTTAATGGAAACTAGATGCTATGGTGATATGGCTCCATAAAGAGTATACCTGTTTTTCAAAAGCTTTAAAAAAAAAATAGAACATTATTGTAACTGCATGGCACAGTCACACAAGGTTCGTCCTCACTGGCCTTCTGAGGGGGTAATGAAAGAAGAGTGCCACTTTGGCACCCACATTGTTTTGGACCGGTAACGACCACCTGGCTACTGCGCTGGGCAACTAAACAGCACACAGATGAAGGTGCATCAAGCTCTCTTCTCTACACCCTCTCTGAGCTCACTAGAGGGCATAAAAAGGAGAGCGGCAAAACGAATGAACTGTGAGAAACCAATGCAGACTGGTAATGCTTGGGCTGACCCACACTACACTGATCTTTTCTCAACCAGTATACATGGCTATTACCTTCACAGAGCACAACCATCCTTCTTCATTACTACTCCTTCCTGCAAATATTACATAAGAGTGCATTTTTTCCAATCTCCTATCTCCTTCTGTGTTCGCCACACCAGCAAATCAGTGAGCCACTACACAGGTGAAGAATGAAGGAGATGGTTAACCAGGAACTCACGAGGAGCCTAAGGCTTATCAGTACCTATTGGTTCATTGGCAACACTGTTGCCATAGGTGCTCCTCATCCTGAGCCCAGGTCAAATGTCCTGTCATTTCTCCTCGAGTGTAAAATTGGGCACCTCCCCTTGCTCTTCCTGTTTCCAAATGAAGCTCAGCTGACCTTGGCTCACCCCTTAGCTCACCCCTCAGTCATTTCACACCTTATTTACAGACAATGAGGATTATGACAAGTTAAAAGTAGAATCTTTGCCCGTTGGAGTCGTATACACAGGAAGTATAATTACCTTGGCTCACCCCTCAGTCATTTCATGTGCCCCTCATTTTAAGGAGTGACTGGCCTGGATTCTCTGAGCTGCCAAGAAGCCTTTGTTCAAGCAGAAGGAGGAAGATGTGGGCCTGGCACCAAACCCCAGTCCACTACGAATGCTTGTGAATGGTATAACAGAAAAGTGTTTACCACAGCATCCAGAGATTACAAGTTTGAATCCTAGCTCAAGTCATGGGAGCAGGTTAGCCATGATGTTAGGGTGGCATACTTGCACTCTCACATTAATCACAGTGACACTAGCCAATAATGAGTGTCTGCGAGCTTACACAGACAGTGTTTCCATCATGCCCCCCTAGCAGTGTGTGAGAAGCAGTTTGAAAAGATGAAATCAGCTGGCTTCATGGGTTTCAGAAAAAGCCTTTGCATCTCTGGTTGGTAGCCGTCGCCTCAGATTCAGTTGGATTTAAGAGTAAGAGTAATTCCTATAATGTATGCAATTTTGCAGAAAAAGTTATTTATTAGTCCAAGTTTTATTATGAACTTACACTTGAATTTTTCATTAAAGAAAACTTACCAAAATGCTGGTGTATGCCACCAATAATAGGTCGTAGAATTGGCTTACCAGTTGTAAAGACCATGCAGCAGGATGTCCTCTACTTGTCTCATTTTTCCTCATCCAGAATGGCCTACACTATGACCAGACCCAGTGAAGGGACCATACAGGTACATGTGATTTATTATTGGCACCCTTCCTGAAGCCTACACGTTAAAAAGGAAATATTGTTGTGTTTCCAGGAGTTTTAAAGTTAGGATACCTTAATGTATAATAATGAATCCATTTAGCAAAAAAGCCATGTGGTTAGATCCACTCATATTTTAATGCCAGTAAGACAAGCCTATTTGAGTTGTAAGTGGAGGTAGAGCTGAGAACTACACGCTTACTGTGGCATCTGTTTTCAAAAAAAAAAAGGTCCATGTTCAACAGGAGGACAATTTAGGAGAACAAGAACTTCACATGTGTTAAGTAGTGATGCAACAGAGAAGCATTTGCCTTATCATCTGGGGATTGTGAGTTGAATGAATCCCAGCTGAACAGATTGACTGTGTTTTCAGGAGGGACTGGGTGGCATGTTCACACTCTCATGTTGATCATAGCAGCACTAGCCAAACATGGGTGTGGGTGAATAGTGCTGTTCACAAAATAATGAAAAATAAAAATGTCTTACTTGTTCTTTTTAACCACATTTTAACTAACCATGAAAAATGAAGTAATGTGAACAAAACTATTTAAGATGGCTAAATATTAGAAGAATATGAGTTAGCTAATCATTTAACACTTAGCTTTCCATCTTAAAACAGTAAGTTAAGTTGATGACTTTGATCTTAAGTTGAGAAAATTCAGACATGAAAAATGAGTGGACTGTGTGGTTGAGTTGGCATAAACAACACATGGGAAAAGATCCAGAGTTTTCACTGGTTAGGAATGGAGGCTTAAGTTTCAAACTTGTTTTAGCACTAGCCACTAATGCCAGTTAACCGTACACCAGAAGCATACCTTAATGCTAATTAATTCACTTACAAACTTGGCTTGATCATCTACACCATTTAAAAGAAATCCTTAAAGTGTTTTGGCTGGGCTTACAGTGTACTGTCAATCCCCCACCATGTAAATGCTTGATCTAATCATGCAGCATGGGAGTAACATTGTGTGAGTTTCTGAGAAGAAATTTTTGCTTCCATTCCTGATCAATAAACTTATTTAAACCAACTCTCTCCCACGGTCTTTACCTTCATTCCTTTACCTCCATCTGCCTGAGGAAGAAGCACTGATTGGCTCACTATTTCATACATAGTATAGCATCTAACCAATCATGCATACTGTAAGACTAAATTCTTATAACCAATCATAAGAAGAAGGTGGGATTTATCAGAAAAGATGCAAATCCTAACCCAAACTTAAAGCTGGAGAAAATACTCCATGAGCATGTAATAGACATCTTATCAGTTCAGCGCGAATGTAAATACAATGGTTATGTCGAAATCTCTAACTGGAATTATTTCAATCAGATTAAAGAAATGTTGTCAATTTAAATGTAGCTAGTGACTTTCATAAAAAATTCCAGAGGTGTATCGGTTTTCTCCACAAACCAAAGCCATCAATCAGATTTGCCTTCTGAGCACAGCTAGCCATATACAGTATATGCCCATAAAATGGATCTTTTCAGCAGCTGGGATGTTGTCCTTGCATGGAGGCAAATGTCAAGTTGGTATATTTTAAACTGATGCCATTTTCTGTCCCCCAGGAGGCAGCATTTTACATTATCTGTCAGTAACTGAACAATCATGATCAGTTCCTCACTTCCCTTAGGCGATCTAACTAAATGGACACAGAGGAATAAACCAAAAACATAGCCTTGATAAGGTGACAACTAATAAAATAGGTCTTCAGAAAGTCATAGCCCATGCTATAATGGATGTGCTGATAAAAAGGAGCTAGACTCCAAAGTGAGAATGGAGTTATTCCAGCCACACCATGTTTACTGGAATGTTAGATAGAGTGATAGATTCGGTATGCATAAGTCTGGTCAATTAAATGTCAATCATACTTTTTCTGTGAATCACTTTTAATGCATTTTCACACATGGTCTAAATACTTGAATCTGCCCCAAGGACAAATTCTGGACTTATTCGGGGTAGGGCTGAAAGTTATAAGCTTGCTTTCTCATGAATTAATAATTATTACTGATAATTTTTCTTTGGTACCAGGATGATTTTAGCCACCACAGTGGCGAAGTGGTTAAAAATGTGGCCTCGCACTTCCAGTGTCCATGTTCAATAAAGTTTGTATGTTCTCCCCATGCTCGGTGGGTTTCCTCCTACAGTCCAAAGACATGGCAATTAGGCTAATCTTTGTTTCCAAATTGCCCACAGTATGTGAATGAGTATGTTAGTTTGTATGTGTGTGGCCTGCAATGGATTGGCAACCCGTCCACGGTGTACCCTGCCTCGTGAACTGCAGTGGATTGGCAACCCATCCATGGTGTACCTTGCCTCGTGCCCTAATTCTCCTGGGATAGGCTCCAAAGTCCCCCGCGACCCTGTACACAGGATAAAGGATCCAGGATGTGCTACTGTGCAGGAATACCTTTAAATAATGAGTATTAATAATGTTTCTGTATTAGGCCAGGATGTGATGTACTGTACATGTTTTTCTGCGATCTCTGAATTGGGCACAAAGCTGGATAAATTTCTCTCCTAACCACAACAACCCTTTATCTGCCATCACAAAACTTCTAACATGAAGTTTTGAACCAATTACTTGTGCTGTGGTGAGAGTACCACACCACATCAGAGCTCAGTTGAAACAAGTCCCAGGTTACTATTTTCAAGAAAAGCAGAGATCAGTTCTGTAGACTGCTCTTTGGCTTAAAAAAGCTTTCACACTTCATCAAATGTACCCAACTCTCAGGCCAAATTGCTCCCAGTCTGGGAAAAAATGCAAGTGGAAAACAACCCTCTTTATTGACCTTCCTCTTTACTGCTCTGACCCGATCAAGTCTGAATCCCTAAGCCTTTACTCTATTCCAGAAAATGCAGTGCTTTTTTTTTTTTTTTTTTTTGATGTTGCTCATAAACAGCATATGCTCCCAACAATTGGTAGCACCCTGGAGGCAAATTTAACCTTGAAGTTTTGGAACAGATGTTGAGAGAAAAAGAGATTATATCAGCTGAAATATGATTGAATTCATAACACAGAGAATGCCTTAAATCTTATTCAAAGTTTGAATAAACTTATTTATAAGGGGAAAAAGTAAATCATCTCTCACCTCACAGCCATTTAAGATTCCATGTCAAGTTACCAGCACTTGCAGATGAATGTAAATGAAGAACAAATGAATTATTAATGAAAATTCTCACTAAGAACTAGATGCAGTCAGGTGTAAAAGGAACATTTTTATGAAGAAAAGCACAGTTGAGTGCAGATTCTAACATTTAGGAAACTTGGGCTGTTGACCTGAATTAGAAAAAACATCTAGAAGTATGATTTCATGCAGGGATGTGCAAAAATGCAAAACGCCCCAAATGTAAATGAAAAAACAAACTGCTGTATTAGAATAAAATACACTATTTTGTGTTTCGAAATGGGAAATTTTCAGGTTATGTAAGGAAACCTTGAGACTAGTGTCAGTTCAGTCCATATTGCTAATGCTTAGCATTAATGTCATATCATAGGCACTCAGTCACTCTCACTCACTCATCTTCTATACCGCTTTATGCTCTATTCAGGGACGCGGGGACCTGGAGCCTATCCCAGGAGGCTTAGGGCACGAGGCAGGGTACACTCTGGACAGAGTGCCAATCCATCGCAAACTACCCGCAATTTGAGAACACCAATTAGCCTAACCTACATGTCTTTGAACTGTGGGAGGAAACCGGAGTACCAGGAGGGAAACCACCAACTCCATGCACACAGAGATGGGGAATCGAGCCTGGCCGGGAATCGAACCCAGACCCTGGAGGTGCAAGACGACAGTGCTAACAACTACACCACCATGCCACCATATCATCTCCATCTAATATTTTATCATTTTAGTGTAAGCTCCTATAGCTACAGTACATGTAGCTATAAATACAGTCTAGATACGTACAACAGAGTTTTATTTTCTAGATAGGTCAAAGTGATTTATAAAAAATTAAGGAATTAAGAACAAACTTAAGGAAACAACAATAAAAAATAAAGAGATGTGCTACAATGTTACACATAATAAATACAATGTTGTTCTTCTGAAATTTTATTTTACAGCAATAACAGACTATAGTTAGCTCTTTTCCTCCAGAAACTGCAGCTTGTTACATAACAGTAAAATTTCAATGTAAAGTGCTCACTGTCCTGAAGACTTTCCTAAAATGGAGAATGTAATGATAATGTGACTGTCTACTACAGTATGTATCTTCCCATAAAAATGATAACATAGTAAACTGCTTTTCATAAACTTGTTTGAAATAAAGCTGGCAATTTTGTCAGAGTGGCTACTTCATAATATTAATGATTACACACTATAATATAAAGAGCATTAATTGTTGTTTTATTAGCTTGTTATTGCAATTTCAACCATAACAGCTGGTATAGAACAACATAAAATAAAATTCTATTCCTCCAGGACTATGGTGCTGCATGCACACAGAACTACATTCATTCTTTCATTCATTCATTAATTCACCCTGGACAGGGTGAAAATTCTTCACAGTAAGTTATACCGTTTAAAATAAATGTTTTGAATCATGCTGCATATCTTGTTCAAACCACTTTGTTTTAACATAGTTGCTACATAAAGTACAACATGCTATATGTATTTATTGCTGTAACTGTAAGTTCAAACGGACCTACCAAACACCATTTTAGAAAGTCATAATGAATAATCAATTCACCACAATCAAATTGTAAAAACAATAGTCAGTCACATGCTATTTTACTATGAGTGTTTGCATTGTTTCTTTTAAAAATTAAGAACTTGGACAAATATGTAATGAGGGTGAAGTGTTTATAAACATGATAAAGTGGTTAGCTGTGTTATTTTCATTAATGTTAAGTTCATTAATGAAACATTACGAAATAAAGTAATGACTTAAACGTGCATCCTGTTCCGTTGTAATTAACTCAGATTGCGCAAAAGTTGTGCAAAGCTGAGCTACTTGAGTGCTGCGCTCCTGGAGGGCTGTGATTGGTTGAATGGTGAGGTGGTATCTGATTGGCTAAAGAATATGAGTAACCCACGTTGGTGCCAGCAAAGTCTCAAAAATACACACACACAAATCCAGGGCGATTCACATACGAAAGACTGAATTGTGTTTTGCATTTGTGAAACGTATATTATGAATATATATATATTTATTTAACACGTGAGTTGTTTTTTTGTGATTATATTTTTTTTCGTGCACGTGAATTGGGTTCCATGCATGTGAATTGGGATACGCATGTGTGCATCGTGTCTTTTGTGTGAATTATTAATGAGACTATTTTGCTTTAATACATCTCCCTATCTCACCTATGCGGTTTGACTCCCGGTGAGATGCGGTGTTAGGCACTGTGAGCCGCCGCGATTGCCCGTCGACATTTCGCGGACATTCCGCAAAGTTCTGCAAGGTCCGCAAGCTTTCGGGAGGGTCGCCAAAAAAATTTAACATATTAATCTTTTTAGACATGTTTTTTTTAAACAAATTAAAATTAAACATGTTTAACATGTTAAAATTAAATATGTTCAATCTTTTGTGCGGAAAGATGGAAGCGTAATCACAGCACCAAAACTCATGTTTTCAAGTCATGATGAACCATACTTACGGCCACCGCGTGAAACGGGTATTAGTACAGTAGTTAACAGATTATGGGTCAAAATTCGCTGAGTGATTTTTATAAAATAATTATAAAGGTCTTGACTAAAACAACATGCATGAGGAATCACAGAGGAGTTTTCATTTCCTGCAATGGAAAAGTACTCGAACTAGTTACTTTTATCAGAAAGTAACACTGTAATGTAACTGATTACTTTTTAAAGACAATAATTTTGTAATGTAATTAGTTACTTTAAAAAATAACGTCCCCCAAAACTGCTCAATTCATGTAATTTTAGCAATATCCTCAGGTATTTCTTGATTTACTTGATACAGACCAATAATTTAGATGTTTTTAAAACATCTGTTCCATGGCCAGAGTACAGTACTACGTTTTTGTTTAACCAACGAGAGGCTACCCAGTGCATCTCTTAGGGATAAAATAATTGTTGCCATCTGAAACTTAATTGCTGAAATATTAATCACTGCAGTAATTATATAAGCAATATTTCTTAAGTATTTGCTTATTTAAATTTAAAGAACAACATTTTAGCCAGGATGTATATTTTACCTTCCACCGTCCTGCAAATTATAGTCCTTGACAATCCATCCAGTTGAGTCCTAGTTCCTGACCAATCGCAAGACAACTACTAAACCGAGAGTGAACATTAACACATGCTTTCTGAAAGACACAAAAATCCAGCCACTGAGTGTTTTTCAAACTTCTGACTCATGCATCATCACGTCAGTTGTCTTTTTCAATAATTATGCTCTCAACAAGAATGCTTTTTGTTGCACCACTTAAGAGCCCAGGGACATCGCTTCACCATACATTTACCCAGTTGAGATGTCACAAAAGTATGTTACATTTTTTGCAAATACACACACACACACACACACACACACACACACACACACACGCACAAAGTAAAGCAAAGTAAAAAACAAATCATGTATTAAAATGACTAAATAACTAAATACTTAAATTCCTGATTTAATGCGTCCTTTATGGCATTACATTAAAGGCTTGAAATTTTTGTGTAATATGCCTTTGCTCACAGACCAAAGCAAGTCATCCATCAAGTAAGACAACCCTGTTGTTTCTTTGATTGCTCGTTTACATCGGCAAATAAATAAGTCTTATTGTCAATAGTGTAGTGCCAAAAACCAAAACCAAAGTGTTACTCAATGAAAAAGCAATCATCGACAATTATAATGTTCAATTTCCCATTTTAAACCCAGAAACAAAAACCTTGGAGAATTAAGATTTAGAAGATCATACTAAAATGGTAGATAAAATATATCTACCAATATACTCAAGAATTCAATAAGCATTCAAAAAACATGTATTAGCATATATAATTCTAATAGTAACAGGTTACATTTCCCTAGTACTGTATGTAGACATTTGACACTGACAAACTGAACCTTGCTAGCTGACATCTCTGCTTGTTTTTTATGTAATGAAGATACAGTGATCCTCTGAAGACAATAGCAACTGGCAGTATTGTAACGTGCTTTCGAATGCTGTACATTGCATTTTTTTTTGGCAAATACATAGTGACTCGATGAAAGAGGATAATTTTACTTTTCCATCTGCATTACGAAGTGCTTCTAGCATTGATAGCAACAGTGTCACCTTTTACCAACAATCTCCCAGCTTCAACTTGATCACTATTATTGATAGATATCAGAACAAACCACTACTAAGGGTTAACAGTAACCTCCACTCAGAAACGTGAACACACTGATCACAAGCAACCCTGTTTCATATAGCACTAACTCTCAATAATGTTACTCCAGTAAAGTGACAAAGCTAATTGTTGTATTGTAAAGAATTTTCACAGAGAAACCAATCAGTAAGATAATTGCTTTTCACAGAGTTTGACATAATTACATCATATTCTCTACAAGATGAACAGAAAATAGGAGTGGAAGGCAAGAGACCATTGATATTTTTGTCATATGAAGAGCACTGCACTATATACAAATTCTAATGAGAGATGTTTTTATATTTTGTGTATGACCGGCAAATCTCCTAAAAAATGTCAAGAGAAGCACAAAAAAGCACTGACTTGTGCAGGAACAATAAAAGATGTATTTTGCACCACATCAGAGCCTCAAAAATCAAATTTACTCATGCTTGTCATATAACAAAAGTGTAAGGGCATGCTTGTAGCAGTCCTTTCTTGCAGTTTCCTTGCTAGGCCTGAATAAACATTCATGCTGGGATGTGGAGAGGACTCCGTTCTTAAAAAATGGTTCTTTGGCCATGTTGATGGATTGAACTCGGCTCTAAACACGCACCCTAAGATGTCAAATTGCCACACTGCATGACAGACACGCGTGTACAATACTACCCTTCGTCTTGTTCTGATCACATGCTGGATGTTTTGGCCAAAGGGGTAGATATTTAAGGACATATTTAACAGGCTGTCCGTGCTCTCCTGATGGAGCTCTTTTGGAACAAGCGGCTTCTTTTAACTTTATTGCAAACTTCTGATACGGTGACAGTAAAGACGATACTGTAGAGAGGGAAATGGCTACCCTAAAATAAAACTATATTGCCAATTGCCATTATAAAATATCGTTGAAAACTAATATCATCATTACTATGAGAAATCAGGATTTAAAAGGGAAAATGGAAGAAATATTTTAAGAAATAAGAAATTTTCTTGACTAATCCCTGACATGTTGTTAAATCGTCTCTCCAGAAGGTATTCACCTTAACACAACATAATTGCTGAACACAAAAGGGAGAAGGAATCTTTGATTATTTAATCGTGTGACTAGAGATCAGTGCCTCTCTCTTACCCAGGTAATGTGATCATGGATGAATGGAGATGAGTGATTAAACTCTGCATTTATACTGGCAGTGATGCTTTGAAGGGCAGAATGCTGGCGAAGAAAAGGACACAAGGCTATGGGTGAGAATCCAAGGCCAGATTTGAAGTTGAGGAGGCATAGAGGTACAGTAGCTCCTTAAGTAAGGGGGCTCCATAAAGTGTCAGTGACAATTAAAATTTGTCATGGTAAGTAGTTAGTGTAAAGCATGTGAATGTATCTCTGTAGCCTTTAGTTATGAATGAAGTTCTTTTAAATGCACAAGACGTTGTTAATAAAAACAACAACAATGAAAACTCTCCTTCCACTTGGTTGTGCATGATGTTTAAATGACTGAGTCTTACAGTACATGCGGGAAAAATCTCAGTGGAAATTCCTTCATTCATGTTTAGGAACTGCTATATTTTAGTCAAAATGGGAACACCTTTTAATATGATGCAATTCCATCACACATACAGTACCAAACCCCTCACCCTCCGTCACTCCCACATACTGTACTGTATCTACAAAACACAAACACATCACACAGTCATCAAACCTAGGGGCAACTTAGCATAAGAAATCCACCCATGCATACATTTTTGGCAGGTGGGTAAACATGTGAATATACACACACAATGACATGAAGATAGGATTGCACCATGAACCCTGTTAGGCAGTAACGCTACCCACTGCAGCATCATTCTGCCCCATTGTGTGTTTAATTCAAAACACACACTGTTCTAAAACAGTGATATTCTTTTTTGAATTCTATCACCTCAGTAATTGTCAGAAGGCACATGGCCTCCAGCCATGTCATATCCAGATCATAGCATCATGACTCTACAGTAGTTTAAAAGTCTACAAAGCAGGAAATGAGGGAAGACACACACTTATACACATGCACACACCCACAGGGAGAGAAAGAGAGAGAGAGAGAGAGAGAGAGAGAGAATATTATATAAGAATGCAGTTTAGGAAATGTCGGTGGAGTGATGATACCTGATGTGTTTCAGTTGTGTTATATTTATGACCAGTGTGGTTTCTCATACAGCTAAAGTGGAAACTGCAATTTCTCCATCTTTATCCACCTGGCTCTACCCTGTTTTTGCTCATAGATGTCCTTGGGAGAAAGCACACTTGTATATTTCTCAAGAGATTTACTTAAATATAGGACTGCCACTTGCTGGGCTGCCAGTAAAGCTATTTTTCACTTGTTCATCCATCATTGCTGACATGGTAGGCTGGGATTTGCAGAAAACTGGTGAGGATATGCATGGCATTCTGTAAATGCTGGCAGGTCAGCCCGTGCCTGCTTTTGATTAGATGTAATCAAGTTACAACGAAGTGTTCATCGGATATTTACTCGACTTCCAGTGTTTGTGTTTTTAGTCCATAGGGACGGTTCAATCAGAAGAAAGCAGATATAGATATAACCTGTCCATCAAGCGGGCTGACCCGCATCATGTCCCAGGCTCAAATCATGCCTCACGGTTTGGTCTATCCAGGAGGATTTGCAATTGCATATGCATTTAGTACTCCTCCAAAACATTTTTTATGTAGTCACACTTAATGATGAACACAGATTTACATGCATATGTCTGTTATGAGAACAGCTGTGCATAAGAGTATCACAACTGTCATGGTATAAGAAAAATGTTCCTATGGAGGGCATATGTGGAATAAGCAATGTGAGCAGCCTCTCAGTCCAGCATACTGCCACTTCCCAATGAGCGATGTCGACCTTTTATGAAATGCACAATAAAACCTCTAAATGGCATTTCAAGGCTGCTGAACTCAGGATAAATGTTCTGAAATCTTTCCTTCCCTGCTCCACACTTTGTCCTCTGACACTTAACAATGTTTAAGAGGGAGATTAAGTATTTGACCCTGGAGGGTTCAGTTTGAATGAATCATGCCTGTATAGAAGGCAGGGAACACATTTTAGTGCTCAATCATGCTTATGGTTTATAAGGCTATTTAACATACTGTATGCTGGAGGACTTCATTTTATTTTAGTTTCATGTGACCACTGGAGAGCAACAACAGGCCCCTCTGATAAAAGCCATGCATGTGGTTTGCTTAGCTGAACAAATTAACTGAATTGCAAGATCATGGTTATGGTGGGGAGGGGAGGAGAGGGGGGGGGAGGGGAGGGAGTGTGGAAAATTACTTTTAGTGGTTTTGTCACATCATTAGTGCAGGAATTCACCTGAACAAGAGCAGCATAAGCCACTTCAATATTTAATCAAATCTACTTGTCACTTCAGGGCCAATTTCAGCTTCCTTGGACTTCAAATCACATGACCCTGGCACAGAGAGCAATCACCTGTTTTGTGTTAGCATTCCGATTTAAGTTCTATTTAAGAGTTTTCTATAATTGGTTGTTAAACTTAAGTTATTTTTTTTTTACATTTTGTAATGGGTTCAACCCTTTTTGCATGGGTGGCACCACAGACAGACGGACACAAGGCGAGGTCTTACGGGAAAAAGTGTAATTTTATTTAGGTAACAAGGGAAGGAAAGTCTTAAAGAAGAAAGGAAGGAATAAAGGGTACCTATGTACCTATGAGAAAGACCTCAACATGCTCTAACATCACATACACGTCTCCAGGTGAAGTCTTCTCTTGACCCTCTTCAGTTTGCCTATCAGCCATTCCTGGGAGTAGATGACGCCATTATACACCTGCTCCACCAAACCTACTCCCACCTCGACAAACCTGGGACCAGTGTTAGGATTATGTTCAGTGCCTTCAACACCATACGACCGGCAGTACTGGGGGAGAAACTAAGGATTATGCAAATTGACACTCCCTTGGTCTCCTAGATAATGGACTACCTGACCTGCCGTCCCCAGTATGTCCATTTACGAAACTGTGTGTCTGACACAGTGATCTGCAGCACTGGTGCTCCTCAGGGGACTGTACTGTCTCCATTTCTTTTCACCCTCTATACATCTGACTTTAAATATAATTCAGAATCATGCCATCTACAGAAGTTCTCTGATGACTCTGTGGTGGTGGGATGTATTAAGGACGGTGACATCTCCGAGTACCAGTCTGTGGTGAATGACTTTGTTTTCTGGTGTGAGCGTAACCACATCAAGAAAACAAAGGAGCTGGTGGTCGACTTTAGGAAAAGTGAAACCCCTGTGACTCCTATATCTGCCCAGGGAGAGACAGTGGACATGGTCTCTGAATACAAATACCTGGGAGTGCATCTAGATAACAAGCTGGACTGGTGAGTTAACACAATGGCACTCTACAAGAAAGGACAGAGCAGATTGTACTTTCTGAGAAGGTTCAGGTCATTCAACATCTGTAATACCATTCTTCGGATGTTTTACGAATCTGTTGTGGCAAGGTCATTTTTTATGCTGTGGTCTGTTGGGGATGTAACATGAAAGCAGCAGACAGAAACAGACTGGACATAGTCATTAAAAGGACCAGATCTGTCCTGGACTTGGATCTGGACTCTGTTAATGTCGTGGCAAGGACTAGGATCCTGTCCAAAATACGCACAATCTTGAACAATCCTTCTCACCCGCTATACAGTGTTCTCTCCAACCAGAGGAGCAATTTCAGCCAGAGACTGATTATGACCAGGTGTTCTACAGAGCGCCACAGGAGATC
>JAOVVA010000016.1:8645208-8664845 GCA_028565275.1 Leiocassis micropogon
CACAAAGTACGTCTGTGAAACAGAAATTTCTCTAACGACCCCCTGTAAAACTAGTCCCGTCCGAATAGGGCTTATGATGCCTAAAAAGCTGGGGTAAAAAGTTTACCGCAGTCCACTGCTAAGAACTTCTATGTACAATGGCTACAAATAGAACTGGACCATGGGGAAATGGAAGAACGTGGTCTGGTTTGATAGATTCATTATGTAGACGGCTAGGTGTGTGTGCCTCACTTACCTGGGCAGTAAATGTTCCCGGATGCACACTAGAAAGAAACATTAGGTCATGTTATTCATTTAGATGTTACAGTTACTGTACAGTACATCTAAAAAACTGTTTCAGCAGCAAATGCATCCTGCCACACATCAAAATTATTTATAAATGGTTTGAGGGACATGACAAAGAGTTCAAGGTGTTGCCTTGCCCTTCAAATTTCCAAGATCTCAATCTGATTGAGCATCTGTGGCATGCGTTAGATTATCAAGTCTGATTCACCAACGCCCCACATGGCACCGTACACGACTTAATGCCAGATACCACAGCACACATTCAGAGCTCTAGTGGAGTTGATGAATCGATGGTTAAGAGTTGTTTTGGTGACACTAGACGGACCTACACAATATTATGCAGGTTATTTTATTGTTATAGCTGATCGCTGTAAATAGATCATACAGTGGCCAATATTGTGTATTTAGGTTGAATAAAATGTGGTTTTACTCACGCTCCCACTCATCGCTTATCATGTACAGGGTCGCAGGAGGCCTGGAGCCTATCTCAGGAGATCAGGCGATCCATTATAGGGCATAGGCACACACACTCACACACTCACTCACAGGCTACAGGGTATTTGAAATTGGCAATTAGCCTACTCTGCTTTGGACTGTAGGATGAAACCAGAGTACACAGAGGAAACAACTAAGCATGGGGAATCCGTGATGCTGGAGGCATACGGCAACAGTGCTAAACACTAATGGTATATGGTTTTACTTTGACATTGAAAAAACACAACAGAACAGAAGAACCAGCAATAGTAATTTTGTCAATAATTATTTAATGTCTTGTAGTCTTTTCTTATATGCATACTATGGAAATCAAAACCAGTTTTTACTGAGGTTATCAAAAGTGGTTTTATACCGTGTACAATTACAGTACTGTACATACATTACAATCATTTTTTTTTCTTGTTTCTATAAATATATAAAAATGACTTGGTTCCTCAAACAATGTTTTTGTGCCAACTCAGGCATAATTTGCTGCTTAAATCCAGCATGTTTTATTTAGTTTGGGATCATGCCAACTTTTCTAGTGTTTGCATGGTGATAAATTAACATCCTGCACTGACATTGGTGGAATGGTGCAAAAGCAGGTGCGACATTCAAAATCTGCTGACGTAGAAAGATATTTCAACCCATTTTGGTTCGAAAATGCATGTGTGCTACTGCCTTCCAAGACCCACTCTTAGTGCAGATGCAGGAATAATATGGTATTTTGACCAGACCCTTGTAAGTACTATTACAAAAACCTTAAAACCTCATGAAACATTTTATTTGCTTACAAGTTTCTATTTAACTAATGTTTACAGTAAATGCACACAACAAATATTAACATTAAGTAACATCAATGCAGTTAGAATGCCAACAGCATCATCTGTCAGTTTTGCAATTCGCTCAAAAAAAAAAAAAGATCTCATCACCAATAAGATTCAACATCTGAAAATATGCCATAAATTAAGTTATAAAAGGATAAAATTGTTTTTAATGTTTGGAGCTGGTGCTAAGCAGATTATCTTAAAAAGCACTGGGCTTTAACGATGTAAAACCTTATGTATAAACCTTAACAAAATATGCACCAGAGACTGCATTTTGCAATCTTTGCTATTTTAAAAATCACTTTAGACCAGGTTTGCTTGCAATAAAAGTAAATTTAGAGATTCATAAGCATTTGGTTTCATAGAATTTCATCAATGGCGTCATAGAATTTCATAATTTCTCGGAAATTAAGGGATAAAAGACTTTAAGTACAGTACAGTGATGAGACTCTTACTGTAGTTGCTGTAAAACATTTGAAATCACACATACTTTTTAAAGAATGCCATACGTCCATGAATTAAGATTGCACCCGAGGTGGCTCAGAGCCCACTGCAGTTATGATCCTCCAAGTAGTCCTAACTCCGCTCCAAGCATTTTCCACATATTTGTGCCATTAAATGAGTTCCTGGGAGGCCAGTCACGGCTCTGACATACTGAGAAAACTTTGTACCCTGACGGTATCCAAGCACTAGTGAAATGCTGGGATAAATGCTTTAGTGTAGCAGGGGATTCTATACACAAATAAAGATTTTTTAAATCTTATAACTGTTTTCTGTTTTTCAGCACAGTCAAAAGTCTCAGTTTGACTTGGCCACCACTCATTTAAACACAAAGTTAGAATCAAACTGTAAAGGTAAAAAAGGGCATGCAGTTTAGACTTTAGTCAAGACTGCAGAATATATCTCAATTTATTTTCCAATATGCAGATGCAGGGCCAGAATCTGGCTTCAACAATATGAATTCATTGATGCAACCTGACTTTATGTCAACAGTCCAGGCTGGTAGAGGTGGGGGAATTGTGGCACACTTTGGGCCCATTCATATCAACAGAGCATCGCTTGAATGCCACAGCCAGTTTGAGGATTGCTGCTGACCATGCACATCTCTTTGTACTCATTTTAATATAGTACCTTTTAGTATAATATTGCACCATGTCACAAAGCAGAAGTCGTCCTAAACTGGTTCCATGCACATGACAATAAGTACAATACACTACAATGGCTGTCCTAGTCATTAGGTCTGAATCCAATAGAGCACATTTGGGAAGGGATACAACAAGAGATTTGTAGCATGAACATGCAGCTGACAAACCTGCCACAACTATTTGGTGCAGTCATATCAACATGGACCTGAATGTCTAAGGAATGCTTCCACCTCAAGGAATTCATGCCATAAGGAACTTTTCTGTTAGCAAAGTAGGGCGCCACCCATGTTTGGTATTGTGTTCTTAATAAAGATGGATGCTTTTTTGTGGTTTTGAATCTTGCCTCCTGTCTCTGTGTGTGGTTTTTGCATGTTTTTCCCCATGGCCATTGTAAGATTCCTTTTGGAGTATCATTTGCATTTTCCCCCACACTCTAAAGACATGCATTATAGATAATTGTTTCGAAATAGTTTGTGACTAGATGTGTGAGTAGGTGTATGCCTGTGCCTTGCAATGGGTTGGCACCCCATTTAGGGTGTACCCTGGCTTGTATCCTGAGCTTCAGGCCCCTCCTGACCATACACAGGATATGCAGTATAAAGAGACGCTCTTACAATATACAATTTGCCTATCATATGACTTATATTTGCGCGTGTAATATGCTCAACAAAAAAAAAAAACATTATCCAGGTAAAGTTTTTTAAAATTCAAGCATACAGTATTTGAGCCAGTTTTAGTATACACTGGAACTAACCTAATCTACCAGTATGGTAGATCTTTAGTAGTGAGGTTTATTATGGGGTTAATGTTGCCTGACTGAATATTGCTTGACTAAAACATTCTCTCTGGCGATACCGGCAGTAATTTATAATGAATGCATTAGGTATTGCTAATGTACTCTTTATTATTTCGAACACATAACATAATGCATCTCGAATGCTTCAATTCATTAAAACCAATGAATACCCAAGTACACAGACTTTATAACTCTATAAACTATAGAGCTATAACTAAGAGCTCAGTGTGAATATGAGCAATATTTGTGGTGGCCACAAATCATTGGCTGATTTGCACTTTCATCAGTCATATTCATTGTGTGGTCTGCAGACATATCTCTGGCATTAATGCTGGCTTCATAATGGACAGTCTAACAAATACATCAAATACTTCTCTCCTCAAGAAGTCGCGTGCATATCTTTAGACTTTAGGGCATGCTATCTTTAAATGACACTCATATCTCAGAACCATTAAGTAAATATATCTGCGAACGGCAAGGCTGCATTAACATGTGAGCAATAGGCTCCAATAGGCATGTTTTAATAAATTCCTTGTTGCAACCAATAGGCTCGAATAGGCATGTTTTAATAAATTCCTCGTTAATATGGCACCTTCCCAAATTGAAAATGACTGCATGTATTTTTGTAATAACATTTCATTATCAGTGTAGTGAAGCAATGACATTTGAAACAGACCATCCCTTTGGGGGCTTACAGTTCATGATTGCATGAATTTGACATGATGTGGCTTGTGTTTCTATTTAAAAAAAAAATCATACTATTTGATACAGACATTTAATGTGTATTTAAAATGTGCATGCAACTAATCAAAATAAAAGTATGTTCATGATGGATTCATTGATGAAACTCTTCTCACTATGGGGGGAAAAAACAGCATCAGCCTACAAAAACACAGGCATAAATAGGTATAAATTAAAAAACTGATTTAGTGTAAAATGCCAGTGGAAGTCTATAAGCGTCATATAATGGAAATTCACAGAATTTAACAGACAATAAGATATATGTTTATAGAGCTCTTGCATGTGATGTCAGATTTGATGTAAAATCCAATCCAGACCCTTTTTGTCTGGCACTCTGTCTGCAATTTTACAAGACTGGACAGTTATTGTGCTAGGGGAATGCCAAAATATATGAGGTCAAAACTAGGAAGACAGTTTTATCAGTTTTCCACTTAAAAAAAGAAAAGAGATTTGTGGTTATCAGCCATCCAGCAGGGAGACAAGGCTAATTCTGGTCAAAAACGAGTCCCGATTGGTGATCACTGGTGTCTGTGTACGGACAATTTTATCTCAGGTGGCAAATAAATGTTTGGCAAATTTAACAGAATAAATATCCAATGTGCATGACATGCCCATGTTACATCGCTAATTTAGGGTACATGCAGGGGTCAAATGGGTCTGGGGCAGTTGTTATGTTTATTTCATTACCATTTATTATTAAGCTTCTTAAAGTATTCAGTTAGGATTTGCTATACTTTGATGTTAAATCATTGTTTCCCCAAATCTTAAATTAAGTCGATGATTTTCAATATTTTTTTTAATTGCCACATTTTTTCACACACTCAACTGACTACTGTGACCAATCACATCGTCTCTTGTGTCAGACAGTTGTTCAGTTAATGTTTAACAATATACATATACTGTATGACAATGTGTGAAGCATGGAAATGTCAAGCCTCCTCATGCTGATGCTGGCAAAATACCTTGAACACAAAATGAAAAAAAAAAAAACAACAACATAAAACAGTGTTGTGAATATTACATAATATTATTAAAGGGCTAGCTGGGTAGTGATATGATTTATAGTTTTTATAATATTTATACTTTTTTTTCTTATTGAAATGCATGATGGATTGTTCAGCTGTTTGAACGGTGGCTGATGAAAGATTAAAAAATCTTCCACACTATCTTTCATTCTTTCATTGTTTTCATTGTCTCTTAATAGTGAAAAATACACTTCTTGGACTTGGCTATGTTTATACCGTTTATTACAGTGTGTCAGGATTTTCCCATAGGCACCATGCACCACCAGACCTTTTGTGCTGTGGAGTCTTATTTTAACATTGTCTTTAATTGCCAGCATTCCTTGCGTAGTTCATAGTTCACTTTCTGGTTTAATCTGGCTAAGGCATAAATATGTTTTATAGCCTAGATTAGATAATCCACTCCACTTCCTGGCACTGGTGCCGTACTCTGGTGCGAGCTAAAGTCATGGTGCATCAATAATTATGAACTGAAGGATCAGCTCAGATTGAAACTAATCAGCAGTCTGAGCCACTTTCTTTTGAAGATTGGATTTAAAGTATTTATGTGCTTGAAAATAAAACTGACAACACTGGGCTCTTTCTAACAGTAAGATGTAAAAAATGTAATACATTTTGCATTATGATTGGTTTTGTAAGATCTCTACAGGCAAGCGAATCCTAGAGCACAATGTGAGCCTGTCTTAGAGCAGATGGCAGGACTTAAATTCAGCATGTGTTTAATGCAGTTAAGCACTATATCATACAGATTCCCATCAATTAATGGTGTAGCTTCACTTTCAACTGTTCTCTTTAAAGCCGACTTTGTTGTGGGCTGAATTGCTTTAGAATAAAAATAATATTACACTGAGAGTGAGCAGCAAATTGATTATTTAGAGAGGTTAAATCCACACCTGAAGTCTGGCAATAAAAAGATCCAAATGCAGGTTCTGCATTTCCCACCGAGTGTGTTTATATAAATGTGTTTATACATTTTTATATATTAAAATGTGTTTATATATACTTGTCTGGGGCAGGGGTAAAGCTCAGTGGCTAAGGAATTGGGCTACTGAGCAGAAGGTCCTAGTTTCAAACCCAAGCACCACCAAGCTGCCAGTGTTGGGCCATTAAGCAAATCCCTTAACCGTTCATATGTGTAATGAGATAAATGAGTAAGGGTGTCTGCCAAATGTTGTAAATGTCTGGGATTTAAAACATTACATAGCACAAATTAACTGATGACAACCTTAAACACCTTCAACCTTTTGTCATGGTCCTCAAACCATTCCTGAACAATGCGGGCAGTGTGGCAGCGAACATTACAATGCTGAAAGAGGACACTGTCATTGGTGAATGTACAATAGTTGACATGAAGGGTTGTATTTGGTCTGCAACAGAGGTTTCCCAGTAGGACATCACACTTTTCCCATTCTGATGCCATTTCTTTCCCAGATAAGTGATGCGTGCATACCCGGCCATCTACATGATGTAAAAGAAAACATGATTTATTAGTTGCCTAATATATCCCACCAGTGTGATGTGATAATCAATTTTATTTACTTTACCTGTCTGTGGTTTTAATGTTATGGCCGATGAGTGTAATGGGTGCATTTTCCAAAGCAGTTCTCATACCGTGAACGGAATGCGATGTCGGCTATTAATAGATGAGAAAATATAGATTTTTGTTATGCAAAAGCATTGTCTTTTTAGAATTTAATATATGAAATCCTTTCACTTTTTTAAGAGAAGGATACCAAACTCAGGGAATATCTTGCACCTTTGTTTGTTGTGAATTGGCCTTTGGTCTCATGCGCTTCAGCTGTGAGACACCTCCCACACAAATAATAACAACCATCTTCACATGGCAGCAACACTACAGTGGCTGAATTAAGATCCGACCACATTCTCCATGGGATTCCACCATGTTACGTATGAATTACAGCCTGCTAAAGCAACCTGCTGTGCAAGCTCCACAGAAACAGTGCACACATCATTCCATGTGTCTGTCTCCAGAGCAAACACGGCCCAACACATATCCATTGTGATAGATAGTGGCTGATACATATTGTACGGCTGCACTCAACTGTGGAAAATGAGGTACTTTAGACTGCATGCTGGCACACAGGAGGGCCTCATATGCTGGCCCCTGCTGACTCAAGTCTCAATAATCACAACGTGTTTCCTTATGCTGTGTGTTTGCTGCATAGACGTATTCAAACGGTGCTGTGTCTATCAGCGTTTATCGACTATGCTAATAATTCCTCATTATAAATATCCTGACGGTTTAAGCTGTGATGTTGAATGAATGTGCACCAAATAGAGGACTAGTAGGTTCTAAAAATAGGTTTATTATTTATTTGTGAAGATGCAAAATTAACTGGCACAGTCTTGATGTATTTTGCTTTCTGAGAGTTTTCTGAGATAAATGAATGTCCAGAAGTCCAAAACTCTCTTCTAATAAATAATTTATAGGATTCTCTAGGGAATCCATGAGTTATCAGTGGGAGCTCATGTTCACCATATGCTATGATGCATTCCTGAAAATATCAAAGAGTATGCATGGGCCTTTGCAATGTACTATGTATGCAATGTACTAATATCTCTCGTCAAAATCCCTTATACAACAGTTAGTTCCATCCAAGTTATATGATTGGACGGGAGGCATTCCACGATTGATTATATAGAGCATAACAGCACTGGGATGTTTAACTAAATGTATTACTTTCTATTACATATATTCTAATGGTCCACAGAACTGGGAAAAGGAGAGAGCAAAACCCTTCAAAACATTGTCATTGAAATTGTTTAAGCAAGAAAACATATCTGATAATGTAATATTATTGTAACCATGTAACCATGCTATTATTCAGGACAACACCACCCCCTTTTGTGCGATATTGCTTAATTATACCACAGTGATGTTGAATTCTTAATTCTGGTTGGTCAGAAAATTTAGGATAATTTTCTCATCATAACAGCAGTTATATATGATAGTTGTGCCAACTGTAACTCAGTTTTATTATAATGTAATAATATAATATTATTCCTTTTCCTTTTTTTTACATTTACTAAACTGTATACTACACTGTGCTTATACCTGAAGCTGGTATCAGAAAATGGAGGTGTCAGATGTTGAGGAAAAGCAGGAGGAGGACCTCCAAAGAGATTATACTGTATTTTAGATTCTCAGCCTGTGTCCCCCATGGTTTAATATGCACCAGGACTCAATTCCACACCCTGAGTACTGTTGATAAGGCACAGCATGGTGGCATCAGACCCCAGAGAGGACTTTATGGGAGGCTGGCGCATGGCAGAAAATCGAATTTCTCCGTAGACAATGAGGTCCATTTGTACAGTCAAGCCAGATGAAAGAGAAGCATTTTGTGTCGCCACTTCCCACTTTCACTGCCATTGTTCTCCACAGACACAATAACATTTCTAATGAAGACTGTGGAAATTGTTAGGGGCAAGTTAATCTAGTGACACAACTCGCTAAACGCCAATGCCTTCTATTCGTCTTAACATGTTTTTTGTTGTGTACCTCTTGTCGTATTGATTTGGTGCACACATATAAGGGACAAAACAATAAGGACGAATAGAGTAACAGAAAGACCCAACAAGATGTTGATTTCTTTTTATGCTACAAGAAATTCCTGATAAAAATGTAATAATAATAACAACGATAATAATAGTAAGGAGAAGAAGAAGAAATGAATACTGTTCTAAAACCCTTATTCCTAATTTCCCAAACAGTTTGGAATAAGTAACCTATCATGAATAAAGACAACCAGAACTGTACAAAATGTAAAAAGACAGCAATACTTCTGATTGACCATCTTTGTTAAAGTCAAATTCAAATTTAATTGGTCACATACCCAGTCATACACAGTACTTTATGTAGTGAAATGCTTATACGACCACTCGTGAAGTTAAAATAAAGATTATCAATGGGAAATAAATTATGGAATACAATAAGAATAAAATATAGAAAAACTTATATTTAAATATAAGTTTAATATAAAATATTTTATTATATTAAAAAATATATATTTTTTAAAACTTAGCTGTACAAAATATAGACAATATGGCTGTACAAATATTGCAAATATGGAAACTGGTGTGGAAATTGATGTAGAATTTAAATAGAAATGTCCGGGGAGTGTGCAAATATGCACGTTATGCATAAATGTGGAAATGTCTTTTTGCAACCTTAAAAGAAAGTCATAATTCAACTGAAGCCAACATTTTTTTATCCTGTGCTATTTGCAAAAGCTGTATTCAAGATGGTTGGCTAATAATGAACCGAGAGTTAATGTTATTGTCATTGATTTGAACATCGTTCTGTGGATGTGCTCCAGATTGCATTAAGAGAGGTTTGTAATTATATTAAAAATGCAGGGCTAAGGCATGGAGCATGTCATAACCCCTCTCTCAAAAGCCCATCAAAAAGGCAGGATGGAACCCTGGCCACCTGCCCATGAGCTATGAAGTCTGCTGACTGCCCTGATGCTTTCATTTCCCTTGGGAAGCTACTTTTCAAAAGGGGTTATGACATTTCATGCATTTCAAAAGGGGTGTGGGGACATATCATCCCAATGGGCACGCTTCCCAAATCAACCACTGAATTCTTTCCAAATGCAATGTAACATGGCCATCCTTGTGCTTGAGATCAGTGTGACTTTTCCATTGCAAGATGCTGAGTACAAGGTCAGTGTTGCAAGTGAGCAGAGTCAGAGCTAAATACTGAGGGCAGCAGCCAATTTCAAGAAGGTCTGATGTAGAACATTCACCTCTGACCTTCCCATTGACCTGCATTACTCTGGTTTGCACACAGTAACAGAAAGAAAGACACAGGCTCTCAACAGTCACACTGAGACCCCTTCATCTTCAGTGTGAGCCCCAGACTGGCCCTGCATTATCACAATCAGACTCTGTCTCTCTCCATTTTAAGCTTCTCCACCTGTTTGGGTTTTCCCCTCCACTAGCCTTCAAATGCTTTCTAATGTAGGAACATTTCGCTGTCAACATCTATCCCAGATTGTCGAGGACTGGTCATGACACTTTGATGCTATTGCAGCTCCACCAAACCACCTTGCAGTAAGACAGCTTACTAATCACACTATTTGTATGTTTTAAATTATTGCCAGGTCAGCAAAATAACACACAGTTAAAGTTGTTGAGAGAAAAAGAAGGAAGATTTTTGACAGTCGTTGCTCAATATTTAATATTAATATGTCCTGATGTTGTCAATAATAAATGTCATTGTTTGGCAAAAAATAGAAGTTACAGTATGTTATTATTATGTATGTTAGAGAATATGTTAAACAACAACATGAGAATATGTAATGTTTTGTATAAAAGTTTTAATCATTTGAAATGTGTACCATGAATTAACTTTTTATATTGCGTCCATTTTTTTTGCATCTTTACTGTACACAAACACTAGGTATTCTGGTATATCTTAATTCAATATTAAATTATTTAAACATTTTTTCACACTTCTAAACAAACTTATCAAACTATTTGCTCCTACCACACAGGGTGCTATAAAGTGCGAATACTTTACAGCACACCACCTGTAGGATTAAAGAAGAACATGTTTTACACACAATCCTACAACAAGTTTTACCACAAACATACTGTATATACATTAAAAAAAATGTATTTTTAACAGATTTCATTTGCACAAGGTTTAAAAAATTTGTTCAACAGATTTAATTTACACAAGGTTACATAAAAATACTAATAAAAAACAGTACAATAGTTTATTTGTCTTCAACAAAATGTCAGGTTGTCTCCTAAACACAAACAAAAATATAAACTGTTGTCTGAACAAAGACAGGCATTAGTATTGGAATATTCTGTATTAGCTCAAACCTGGTGTGTTGATTCTAGCTGTTACACAGAGACTCTGCAAACAGGCCGAAAGCTGCGGAGCATTACCAGAAGAACATAGGATTTAGCAATAACACATTAGACAATATATTCTATAGTTTAAACTATGTTCTTAATTACTAACTACCTAACAAAAACCATGAAATTTACCTTATGCCGATAAAAAATAAAATAACAATGATATGAACTAATGCATGCAATGATGCAGCTTCCAGCCATGACATTTAAACTACAGTAGAAGCGGAGAATAGAGGAGCCAATCAGGAACACTCCAACACTGAAAGTGCCCGCCTCCAGTTTGTGATTGGCTGGTATTGCCTCAACTCTAATCTCTGGTTGGCCAGAATTGTGGCAGTGTTCTAACACTGCTGAAGTTTGTGCAAGTGTAGCTTTATGATATTAAGCACACACAAGAGATCCAAACCAGTGGCGGCCGGTTAATAAGGGGCGCTAGGGCGCCACCCCCCTAAAGTTAGGCAGAGAAGAATGCTACTTTGCCACATGTTATTATTTAACATTACAAATTATTTATTTTGATAATGAAAAAGTCATTTAGTCACAATATTCCACTGTATTTTTTTATATAATTTATTTACATTAAAAAAAAATCTAAACTGTACAAACTGCGCCGGACAAATGAGTGTCTATGTAGGCACGTAAATCTTTTAAAAGCATGTGATTTGAGGCCGAGCTCTAATTGTTTAGTTTTTTTTTTCAAATCATCCTTGGGATGCAGCACTGTGCGCCTCGAACCCTCCCACTTTTGTTCTTAGCGAATCAATATTGTTTTTAAATATTTGGGATTGGACCATTCTCAATGAGTCTTATTAATGGATTGTTAGTTAATGTATTGAATAGTGATTGACGTGGAAGCCAGCTAAATATGAGAAAAAATTCTTTAATTTCTTTGCTATAATACCCCTTCGCCAGGCGATCAGACAAAGAAAGAAAAAAATTTTAAGAGCTTGGACCAGATCGACCTGATCTTCTAATTAAGCAGCAGTCAAGTCATCACGGCCGAGCTTACACTCAGTGCTTTTCCAGCACTATTGCTATTTACAGGTGATTATTAAAAGTTTTTAATTTTAATTTTGTTTGCGCCCCCCAAAAAAATTTTTGCACCAGCCGCCATGGGTCCAAACACACATAAATCAGCTTGAACACGCAAAAATTTGTTTCAGCAAGTAGAAATGAGTTTGCAAGGGCGTGCCCATGGGAGAGATTCAATAATGAGTTTGAAAGTGTTGTAGTACACTGAAAATAAGCATGAATAAGTACATATGATTAAGTACATTCAAATTTAACTGAAAATATCCTGAGACTATCGTATATTAAAATTTGTATTCTAATGTATACATTCTGTAGATCATTCTTGAATGATTGTTTCAAGCATATTTTTTTCAATTATGCTAAAAATGAATTAAAAACAAAGTTTAAATAAGTACGCTTTGGAAGTTACACTGACCTTTCACTTAAAGTATATTTTTCTATAATATATTTTTGGTAAGTGTACTGTAATACAATTATTTAGAAGTCTGTTTAACGTTTTATTCCAAAATTGGAAAATTATAGTTGTATGATCACTACTGTGTTTTTATCATGCTGCGCAAAGCATATACTGTACAGAAGTGGCATTGTTTTAAAACACTTTTAAGAATCAGTTAAACAAAATACACCCAAACTGATTGAATGGTTGAAACCAATGACAAGTAAAATAACTTTACACACAAATTTTGGAAGTGTAAAAACAATATGCAGAAAACACCCTTTTCAAATGATCAGAGCTAATGCACGCCAACGTAATAAGCTATTTGTAGCACCCAGGACAGACTTGGTTTAAACCTGGAAGGACCTGGTGCATCTGCTCTGCTGTGGGTGATGATAGAGCATTGCTAGAGGCCATTCTCTCTTCTCAGCTTGTAGTGTCTCTGTGGCAGTGGGAGGGAGAGCTTTTCCAAAGCCCATCCTCAGCTGTGATAATTACCCATGCTGCTTTCCACTGCCTCATTTGCATAATCAGCACCAGTCATTCACAGTGGAGGCACAAAGGAATATAATGAAACAAAACAGAAACAATGGACATTTCAAATGCCAACACAAGAAAGCTACATTTCTCCATTTTCCTTGTGCTCAAGTCCAACATCTTACACATTTTCAAAAACATGAATGAATGAATGAAACAAACATAAAAAAAATTTTTTTTTTCCCTGAAATACTGCTAAACCTTTTATTTATTTACAGTATCTATTTTTTTTTTTGTCTGAACACTTGTGACTCTGCATATATTATATTACCTGTTTCATAGACAGAGGATATTTTCTGTAATCAGAAGGAAGACAGTGGTATTGATCTGCAGGATTTTTGAGATATTCCCAACACATCTCATCCATTTGATGTGTCAGAGAAAACTGGCCCACAGATAAAGTCTTCTGGGGAAGAAAATGGCATAAAGTCAAAAGAACCCATTTCTCCCTCATGCCATATTTATGACTTTTGAAGGCCTTTAATAATTATGATTGTTCGTGTTATTCAATAATGTATACCATTTCCTTTCTTCAAAACGCTTTTCTTAAAAGCTATGAATAGTTAATTTGAAATTTCCAATTAAGAGTAAGAAATCCTTAGGCATTTAAAGCAAATGATAATTCCTCGGACGTGTACCTGGATTATACTTCTGATAGCTTTAGGAGCATGTTTATGTCACTGATTATACCTGCTTTTACTCAAGGATATGCTAAAGCAAGTATGTTTCTGGCCTTGTTTAGCTGCTAGAGCTTGTTTACGCCAGGATAGAGATCAGTGGCTGTGCTGCATCAAACATACAAATACATGAATCCTCCCCTCACTAGCTTCTTTACCCCTCTGAGATCACTGTCATCTTTCTTCATCTCCATTCCGTTTTTTCAAGATTTCCTATTTCCTTGTTTACACATTACATGCACCACTTGCTACCCTTTATTAAAATGGCATCAGCAAGGTGCTATTTCTCCCTCCCCTGTACCCTGACTTTATGATGGTAAGAAAAGCGCTTGAGTCTCTGAACTTTTAATAGGAGCTCAATTTGACGAAGTCCCAGGAGAGTTCCTGGAAACACAGGAGTTCCTTGAAGTGCTTTATCCTACAGCCAATAGCTATATAACTCAGCCTTGCTTGGACCTTGGGCAGAAAAAGAGAAGAAACCTAAGACTGTACAGTAGCTCATCCCTTTCCTTGCTCAAAAATGCAGGAGTTATACAGTAGCCTGAGAGGAATACAAATGACATCCACTTTAAGTTTTGAAAATTTCCTTGAGAGAGAGGGTTACTTATAGTGTATGATGCATTAGGTTGCTTCTTTTGGTGTAGACTGGTTTGACAAGTGCATTTAAAGGGTCATAAGTTATCATGAGCTAAGAATCAGGCAAGTTGCACATGTAGGCACAAGCTCTGAGCACAGTCTGTCTTTATTGGATTATAATTACTAACTAATGAATCTCTTAATTTACTTTCTTTTACCAGAAACCCGAGCAAGTTTTCTAAAGCAGTATCAATTTGCTGTGCAGCTGACCACATTCCTGGGTAAAAAAAAAAAAAGGCCTTTTATAGGTTTATTGTCAAGTACAATTTCATTTTTCAGTTTAACACATTCTAGAATCAGATCTTACTTAATCTTTATTTTGAGAGAAAAAAACAGTTTGGATCATATATCTGTTAGAACATATATGTTGGGTTATGTTTATTGTTAAATGAACTTCAGGTAAGAAAACATAGAGGCTGAATCAACTGTTTATAACCTTTATATTGTAAAGGTATCATAGTGTAAGTTATGAGAGGAACTAAGTTAATGAAACTGAAAACTGAGCTATCAAATTGCTTTAGTACAGTATAAGAGGAGTAAAAGACAAGCATGTGCTACTGGAAAAGTATTCACGTTGGGCTGGTTATGATTTACAGTACACAACCCCAGTGCTGATTATTTTTCTATAAAACATGCCAATGTTGTATTCTTTGCATAATGCAAGGTCACTACAGGAGCTACTCAGAAATGAATTATGTTAATGCCTATGCTTATGTTCATTTGGATGCATAATTTACGTATATAAATATATTACAGTACAGTACATATAGACATAAACATTCTAATTCACTAATGGACTCAAGTTATCAATCGGTTAAAAAAGGCCAAGAGATTAGACTTATAACTAACCACACAGTTGCCACCACACATTATCTAAGGAATTCTACCTATGAAAAAAGAATGATACTTCACAAACAACATTAAGTTATGGATTGATTAGCATAATTATGAGAAAAAAAGCATTTGCATGCTCATGAAGCTCATGAAGGGAAATGAGTCAAAGTTACTCATTCACTGACTTTCACTGGCACTGAGTAGCAGGTAGGGTTTATAAAAAATATGCTGTATTTTTGCTTGCCATATGATAGCTGAGTAGCTTGGGAGTATTGAAAATTAATGAAGGTGTGTGTGTGTATGTGTGTGTGTGTGTGTGTGTGTGTGTGTCAAAGCAGGCTGGTGGCAAGTGCATCAGAGTCTTAACTAAACAAAACAACACACGGCATTGTGTTTTCTGCACAGCGGGATGACAGACAGCCCATAATACACAAACCGCAAAGTTGGTGAAGTGTTACTCCAGTCCACTCTTACACTTCCACCAGCATACTGCAGGCTTATACAGCTTACCAGCAATTTCACAGTAATTTCGAGCCAGTGGGAAGTGCAGTATGGGATTTTGCCTTACTGGCTCCTGTGGCATTTATGATGGATCAGTATTGCTTCTTGCTAAAATTCATGTTTTCTCCCTGCACAACAGATTTACTCTCATGAACCATGTCATTGCAAACCTATCACTGGACAGAAAGATAAAACAACAACAGTTAGGTATATTGTGTAATTACAGTCCTCGATTTTCAATAACTGTGTTTTGTCATACACTTTTCAAGGAAGCATTGTGTTAAAAATAAGACCAAAGTCAGAAAGGAATTCTACATCAGTTTCTAAGAAAAAAAAAAAAAGCTAAAAACAGATGCCTTAGGTCTAACAAAAGAACACCATGCACAGTTATAGTAGATTATACACCATTTGGAAGCCTTTCCACACAATAGGAAAGCACTTGCCATAAAAAGCATTTATAACTGTGTAACCCCAGTCAATAAATTGCACTGCCCTCCGAGGTTCCGTCTGGCAGAAAACAGATGATCAATATGTCATGACAAAACCACCCCATGCCCCTGGAACATTCTCCAAAATTTTTCACTAAAGGTGGAAAAGGCTAGTTGGAAGAATAATATACTCAATATATCCTGATGTTATCCACAACATAGATTTACACCTCTGCACCCCTTGCCCATTTTTCAGGGAATAGCACTATCTAAATGCAAGCTGTGACAAAAAAAAAGAACAAAAGCAAGACCCTGTTTGTGCTGTTGTATATTTTATATGATGTGTGAGGCTGAGAAGGTCTTGGGGTATTAGTGGTAAAGAATAGCTACTTCATTATCTATTCATGAACCAAATCCATTTCCTAACGCCAAAGGTGTTGATAGATGAGAAACATGGCGATTAACACTACATATAGTATGTGTTTAAATGATTGATTCTTTACATTTATCTTTAATTTTTTCCTTTTTCCTTATTATCACATTACTGTATACACTGGGAAGTGAATATTATCCATTGTATTATATAAGCACTGTGCTCTCCATATCCGCTGTAAAGTGTCATTAAAAATTGGTAGGAAAAATCAACCATATATAGCGAAAAAAACAATTGACTTCACACTGAAAAAAAGAAGAAAAAATCCACTCTTTAATTGAAATGAATTCATTTATTTACTCTGCATTTTAAACTGTTATACAACCTCACAATAAAACATCTCCTTACATAAAATTTTATAAGGTTGGAGAATACAGAATAGGGCACCTGGGACCATTCATTTAACAGAATCTGTTCAGGTCATCCAGGGTCCTAGGCCCTCTCTTATGCACTCACACACAGGTTTCACACAGGTTTTCAGTGGGGTTCAGATCACAAACTGAGATTGTCATGACAGAAACCTGATTCTAACCATTTTGGATTTAATTTGGACATAAGCTTCAGATTATTGTGCTGCTGGAATAATGATGACCCAGTTTTAGTTTCCTTGCAAAGGCAGCCAGATTGTGATGTCCTAGTATTTCATGAAGTCCACGATACTCTAAACGTTTTACAGGGCCTTTGGATGAAAAACAGCTGCACTGTATTTTATAATTAATGTTCTTTTCATTATGGCCACCTTTGTTTTTATGTCAAACTCACCTTGATTGTTTATTGTCAGCAGGCTCCATTTTCATTTCACACAGTTCACAAACGTCAGGTTTGTTAACTGCACAAACTTGGTGTTTAACTGCCAGCAATGGCTTTTTTTCTGGTGGGCCTTTCCAAATATTCTGTTGGCATGAAGGTGCCATCTGATGGTGGTTTTGGAGACTTGGAAACCACAAGATTTTACTTGTTCTTGTAATTCACCATCAGTGAAGCATATTTATAGATGCAAAATAGACTTGGGTATTTTTCCAGGCAAGGTTGTAACAGTTCCAGTTGATGTCCATTTTTTATTATTATTATTGCACTTACAGTAGAAATAGGCACTTTCAGGCAGGTAGTTTTTTTTTTATATCCATTCCCTGACTTGAAGGTCAACACACTCTCCCTTATTTGGTTTGTATGCTCTCTTTTCTTTCCTATTGTGATAGATGACTAAGGAAATTTGGCCTCTGTGTCACCTCATACAGTATTTGTACCCAAGTTAATCAGGAAGTCATGGATAACGAACATGAAGGATTTTAAACACTCCACTAAAATATATATAATATAAAATGGGGGGGGGGGTATTTGAAATTTCTAGGAATATCAATAATTCTGGCACATGTGAATTTCTGATAAATATAATGATTTTTTGATGAGGGATTTAATTGTATTTAAGTTAATTACATTTATTACATTTATTATTATTTTTATTTAAATTAAAACTCAGTTTTTTTTAAGCTATTTCACCCAACAAATGAACTTCACCACAAGGTAGATTGTTCCTATGTTTTTTTTTTTTTTATAATCTTTACAATCTTTATAAGTAATTATGGAGGGCACTCTTTTTATTAAATAGAAAAACCATCCTGAAAAAACATTCTAAACCAGTATATTCTGTGCAATATCACATAAAAAAATTATTTATACTAAGATAAACTATACGGATTATGTTACATGTTTCTACATAATGAACAACAAGAATTTTATTCTCTTAGGCCCCATTTAAACCTTTTATTTACTTACCTTTTTGCTGACTTGCCATTTTACGGTATAGCACATGATTATTTTCCCTTTCTATATGGAATGATAATTTACCTGGCATGCTGGTTCCACGAAACAACTTATTCACTCCTCTCATTACAAAGGACAGGATTCGATGAATATGCAAAATATTCATGCCCACTGCTTTCCCTGAAAAATGCGTGTAACAAAAGAATACTAGCAAAATGTAGTCTGCACAATATACACATACATGCATATAGCTCTGGAAAAGAAAAAAAAAGCTAAACAAAAAACAGATTACTGCAAAGTAATTGTTTTCTCAGATTGTACTTTTTATATGTTTGTGTTTGGGTAAAATTAACATTATATATATATTAATTACATTATATTAGGTATATATATATATATTATTTAGAGCATTTGCTTAAATAACAACACAAACAGAATAATACAAGCAATACAAGTTCATATTCATAAGTTCATAAGTAAGGAGCTTATTTGGTGGAATAGCCCTGATTTGCAAACAGCTCTCTCATGCATTTTGGCATGCTGTCTACCAGTCTTTAGATTACTGTGGGGTAATTTTATGCAATTCTTGGCATAAATATTTTAGCAGCTCAGCTTTTTTAATGGCTCTTCCACTTGATCACATTCCAGAAGTTTTCACTGGGGTTTAGATCCAGACAAAGGGCTGGCTATGACAGGGTCTTGATCTGGCAGTCCTCCGTCTACACCTTGATTGACCGGGCTGAGTGCCATGGAGTATTGACTTGTCGGTTAAACCAACCCTAAGACTTGGGGAACATATTCAGAGCAGAAGAAGGCGTTCCTCCAGTAGATGGTTTGATTAATGCCTCCTTTGCAAAGACAAATCTACCCAATTCCAGCCTTGTTGGAGCACTCCACAGATCATCACTAATCCTAATTCACGTTTCACAGTTATTGTGAGACACTATGGCTTGCAGGCCCCTCCAGATCCCTGTTTAACCTCTTTAATCTACAAAAGGGGGTAGGGCTTTTCCATATTTAGCTCCAAAGCTTTGGAATAGCCTTCCAGACAGTGTTCAGGGCTCAGACACAATTTCCCAGTTTAAAAGTAGACTCAAGATGCATCTCTTTAATCTGGCATACGCGTAACTCATCCCATAACTTCATACTTCAGTACATCTATCCTGAATGGCAACTA
>JAOVVA010000016.1:8665859-8683698 GCA_028565275.1 Leiocassis micropogon
TTATTTTTGTGAAGCTGCTTTGAGACAATGACCATTGTTAAAAGCGCTATATAAATAAAATTGAATTGAATTGAATTAACCATAAGATGACCAGATGTTTTTTTGATGTTTTTTGACCAAAGCTAAAAATTGGACTCATTAGGGAAAATAACCTTACTTCAGTTCCCTACAGTCCAATTCCTGAGGTCTTTGCAACCCTCGGCCTGTCTCTTCTTTGCTTCTCATTGATGAAAGGCTTTTTCTGGCTTTGTATGACTTCAGCCCTGCCTGTTCTCGCCATGTACTTCATCCCAGCTTCAGTTTGCCAGAGTGTTTGAAGGTCACTTGTCATCGTGCAGTTGTTGAGTGACATTCAAATGAGTTTGTGGTCATCCCTGTCAGTAAAGATTCGTTTTCGCCCTCTGCTAGTCTGTGACTTTGTTGTCCCCAGTGTCTGGTGCTTGATCTTGTTCATGTGTTATGCCGTCTTTGAAATGTTAAGGATGGAAGCAAGCTGACGCTCCGTATCATCCTGCGCCAGGGATGAATCCATCTTTTCCTCACTCAAAACATTCCATTTTTAACTCTTTTGGCATGTTATTTATAAAATCCAATTACATTTGAGGTACTACTAACACTGTTTTGCCATTCACCTGGACACATTGCAAAAGGAGAGTGATGATCACAGCAGTGATTTTTTAAAATACTTTTCCTCATAATCAGTAATAAAGCAGAATGAGATATGTTTGTGTTGGAATTCAACAGACACTGGAATGGGATAGTTGCCATAAATGTACAGATGCTGATTTGTAGAAGAAAACTTGCATCTGGGAAAATTATAATTCATACACAGTCTATATGATAAAATAATCTCTATCAATCGTACTTTTGCTATGAAGACAATAGCTCCTTGGAATAAAGGATGCGGGAAATCACATACTGTATGTTCTTTGGTTGGACAAGGTTTTGTCCATTTGCTTGTAGTTTCTTCTCCGAAGGCAGTTTTAAAAACAAATAGTCATTGAGAAGTTCTGTGGAGAAGTAATCCACATTGATCATGTTTACTACACTCATTATTGTATTTCACTTCTTAATTACTGCTGATGAAGTGTTATAGATGTGTCAGTGAAGTGTGCTTACATAAATTAGCTCCAAATCGCAAGAAATCTAGGGCATGTTTCATAAAGTGTAATCACTTCACACAACTGCCATTGATAAGCTGCATGAACAGGCAGTCTGCAATGGAAGGAAATCAGCCCTAGCCTACTTCAAACTATTCTCTGTTTTTATGCATTAATTAATTAATTAATTAATTTAATTGTTTATTAAGCTACTAATGGCACTTACTCTGCTACAGCATCCCCTGTATGTACAAGGAATGGACCGGAGATACATTGCAGGATGGTTGATCATCCACTGCACAAAACTAATTCTCATAACTTACTAATAACTATGACACATGTTGGGGAGGTCCTTCATTGCCACATCAAGTGCGAGTTGACGACTGTTTTGATTTACTCCCCTGAACTTTCCTCCCATGTCAAAAGTGTACCATCCTGCATCCTGGAAAAGTGCAAGTTCAACATGTCACAGGTGGCATTTGTGGGTTTCAGATTTAGACCAGAATGTCAGGTGTCACCAGGATGGCCAGGATAAAATTTGGTAGTAAGAGATTTGTTAAATTAAAACACATCTCAAGTATGATCAGAAAATGAGGTACCAGCCCCCATTGTTTGGACCGCGACCCCCACGGATATCCTGGCAGTTGATGACTTGTGCGAAGGAAGTAAACATGAAAGGGAGCAAGTGCAAAGACACCTAGAATAGAGATTTGCAGACCAGTTTCAATGTATTTCCCCTGTGTCCCAACCAGGAGTCGGATTGAGGCTTGCCACCCAGGACCTGCGACTGCCCAAGGGATGTGATAAAATAGGCCATCACTATATCGGCCTATTTAAAATCCTCCCACATGTTAACAATTTTAGATACAGAATTGTCCTGCCATGCAACAGCCGTATCTACATTTCTTTTCATATCTCTTACCTTAAACACAGGCCCTTGGCAAAGGCCACCACGCGTCACCAGATTTGTGATCCTGCTAGGCCCCAGTGATTGCAGTTTGCCTCTTCACCAACTGCTGCCTGTTTCACTACTCCCATCTCTGCTAACAATATTTGATTTGTTTGCGTTGGATTAAATTAATTATTTTTTAACTGCACTTGCATCCTCCAGAGTTGAGTTGTAATTTTATCAAATTAAAGTAAGTACTTTATTTGTTGCTTTCTTTGGTGTTAATTTATTTTAACTATTAATTTGTACACTGACACTATGAACCAACTGCTTGTGAAAGTTTGTTTGGAGAAAACAGTTTCTAATGCAATGACTGGTTTTAATAGAGGCTCAATTTGTTGAAACTGAGTTCAATTATCAAAGAGCTGCAGATCAGAATCAGATGGCTGCTCTAAATCTGGGCATATTGGTGAGCTGAACTGAGTCAAATTTCCAATTCCACTGTGACTGCAGATAGATTGTGATGCGGTACGGTGGCTTAGTGGTTAGCACTGTCACCTTGCATGGAGTTTGCATGTTCTTTCCATGCTTTGTGGGTTTCCTCCGCGTGGATTTCCTTCCCCCACCATCCAAAGACATGCAGATTAGGCTAGTTGGTGCTCCCAAATTGCCTGTAGTGTGTGAATGTTGACTACCCTCGCTGTAAAAATGGGAATAAATACAATGCTCACCATTGGTTACCACTGTCCCAAGTTGGACTACAAAGGTTCCTAGATGGATGGATGCATGGATGGATGTGACAAATTGATTAAACAAAATAGACACAACTAATGTCTCATAATTAACATTTCTGATGATGGTCATGTATACAGTAACCCTAGAAAGCCTGCAGTTTGTAAAGAAATCTAGGAAGATGGTGTAATCTGAACCAGCCCTAATAGGGAGGTAAATCGGTTTTCCTTGTGCCCTCCACTTTTAGCCTTTCCTCATCGCCGTCTTCTGTAACAGGTCTCCATGACAGACGGACACGGGAAACCAATCAGGCGGGGGAGAACCTGAGCCAGCAGCGTCCACTGCTACGTCACTATTGGGCTGTTTTAGACGGACAGGCGGGATTAGCCAATCAGGCGTAGGAGTCTGTGAGCGCTGCGTCGTTATTGGCTGTTCTCGAGAGAGTCGGGTCTGTCATGTTGAGTATTAATGAGCGCTGGGCAGCGCAGCGGCATGTCAGTGGGGAAACGGGGCGGAAGACGGAGACACGCATCCGACAATCTGGAGAAAGGTTAGCGCGAGTTCAGGATAACATCCAGGGGAGCGGAGCCTCTCCTGTGCTGGTGGACTTTTACGCTGATCATTTGGAAGGAGCATCGTCTTTCTTGTGCGTAACGGAAAGAAGATCGAGTCGCCCGATTGTGGTCTACTGCGCCAGATGGGTACACACGGAATACACCTCGCATCCCTGCTTATGGACTGACTTCTATACGTAAGTTAAAACGTACCGTCCCTTTCATTTCATCATCTAGAGAAAGGTGTGATGGCGTCGCCATGGTTTTTCTGCATTAAGAGAAAGTTAAAAAAAAATAAATAAAAATCAGGCATTGCGTAAATTCGTCTACCTAGAAATTCCTCCTGTATAAAGTCAGGGGAAAAAAAGAAAGATCTAACCCTAGGTCCATGCGGTATTTGTAACGTGTTCTTCACTCCGCCGACGTGTGAGCGCGACCGTGCGCCGCATCAAATTGATCTGATGATGATTGTTTTCACGCTCCATCATATAACCGGTCGCGTTCATGAGGCAAGAGTAGGTGTGCGCGTGAACGCAGCGGTTGTGATCCTGTTCGTTTGGACTGAAAGGATGTTTTGCATCTCTCCCTCTCTCGCGCACTCTCTCTCGCTCTCTCTCTCTCTCTCACTTCTTAAATCACCCTGTTGCAGTCAGTGCGGTCGCACACGGACGCCGCGCGCGCCTTCTCCATTAACATGCGCGCGCGCGCCGCTGTGAATAGTGTCGTTGTGATTCCGGATCCATTCCCTCTATGAGCGACTTGCATTCATCGCTTTGGCGTCATTAATGCCACCGGCACCTCTTATGCATGCGACACTTCACTTCGCCCCAATCTGTTAGCCACATAACCTCTGGCTTTATCAGAGAAACCCGGGCTTGCAATGCTGGATTTCATTCTCTTTCCCAGGCCTTATAGAAGCGCTGCGTCCTACACCTAGTGACAGATGTGCAGTCACACAAATAGTCCATCATTATGTCATTTGCTCCTGCTGTCTTAGTCGTGACACAGTCTATGAAATGCAGGCCCATGTTCTAATTCACTATCATTAAGCTTTCATTTCACCATATGCTACTTGTTATGAAGTAAGCAGCTGAGCACAACATTAGTTCATCACTTAGCCAGGATGTGCAAAGTGATAAACAATATCCAGTTCCTCTATTAGTAGAAGACCTTGCACTAATATTATCACCTATTGTAGGAATCTCTGCAAACACTGTCAGGATACAGTTGCTTAAGACCCATCTGCCAGATAATGCAATTAGCAGTATATTTTGAAGCCCAAGGATGCATGAATGCTCTGAAGGCATTTCTTTTTCTTTTTCATCTCTGATTCTACTGTATGTTGAGATTCTGAAGAGCTTCTACATCGTAAATGGTCTCCTGCTGCACAGCATGCACCACAAAGCAGTGTGTGTGGGTGTGTGTATTAAGAGCAAATTTATATAGCCTTGGAGTGTCAGAGTGGAAAGGAAACTGTGTGGGCTGTCGAACATTTCACAATAACATGTGAAAATATGGCTGGGGAGTCATGACTTAGACAGACACGTTAGGTGCTCATGAACCGAGTCCAAAACAACGAAAGTGCTCCAAAATCAAAATGGATTCCTTTATAACTTTTTCAATGCAGTAAACAAATATTCTTTATGCCTGTAACTGTAGTACTTGCTACTCCTCGTTCTTCTTCTTTTTTAATTACCCTGATATGAATTCTTCACTTTGGATGGGAACTCGTAACAGCATATAAAAAAACATCAGCCAAACAAATGCTAAAGTCTTTCATTCTTTTAAATGATGTTCCATGCATTATACCAAGTATGTAGTTTTGTGTTAGAAACTAACACGATGCTGTTTATGCCACTGAGAAATAGAGCAAAAACATCAGATGGCCACTGCTGTGTTTGTCAGTCTGCTTCAGGATCAGACCAGTTCTTATAGAAAAGATCTGCATGGCTGATTTTCTGGACAAGACTCAGCTAGCAGCTTGTTAGATAAGGCAGTCAAACTTATTAAATCCATCCATGATTTTCTCTCTTTCAAGATTCTAAGCTTTGAGCCAATTATTGTCATTTTACATGGAATGCTTTATAGATAACTGGTTGTTCACGGTATAGGATTATTCAATTAAATTGAAATTGAATCATTTGCAAATTGTTCATGCAGAATAGCTTTTCCACACACTTTCACACACTTCTACAACTGTATACTGTAATATTTAACAATCCAACTATCTGCTGTCATCCAGAAGATCCCAGTGCCGCCTCACATGGTTTTTCCTAGTTTTTGTCACCTCTGGCTTACTCATTAGATATCTAAGTCAATATCCAGATTCCTTGAATGCTGCTTTGCGCGAATGTTGCACTATTGTTAAGTGCTATACAAATGAATGAAATTGAACTTGCAGTGAAAAATCTAAGAATTGTAAAAATCGAAATAAATTATGTAGACTTTCCTTAATTTATATAATACATACATATAAGGCAACTCAAGTTTAGGTCAGATTAAATACAGCATTCATAAAACTCAAAGCTAACAAAGGAAAACTACAGAGAATACATGGTTAGGCTCTTAAAATAAAAATAAAACGGCTTGCCAGCATTAAAATCGTTTCACTGTTGTATTTTCATTGATCCTACTCAGGAAACCTATTCCCTGCTGGCTCATAGCCTGCTGACCAGTTATATATTATTCATATCAAGGTAGCTGAGAACCTCAAAGACTACTCCATGTAGCAGATTTGCACATGGAAATTGAATTTACTCCACATTTTCAACAGTTTCTTAAACGTCAGCATTCAGTTTTTTTTTTCACATAGGGTATATCAAGTGCAGATTTAAGCATGTAATTAATTTCAGATATTTAACCAAGATTATGCAGTTTTTCACTTCTGCCTCAAGAGCTCATCTTAGGGATGACAATTGAATGACCAGAAGGGTTAAAACTCAGGATGCTGGCTGGGGAAGCTGCAAAGTGTGGGGTCCATTGGTTAATTTGGAACATTGATTCTGCATTAACCGCTGACTCACTCCTGATTTGCAAGCACGCAGGAGCAGGTGCGAGGGGGTAAAACTCCAATCGCCTTGCACATGGACCTTCATTATGCACACACATTGCTTAACGGGACCTGTTTAATAGACTCCGCTCTTACTTTGGAAATAATCTAATGGTAAATCAATGAAGTGAAGGGCACAGGGAGGACCAGCAGCCTTAACTTCACCACCCACTGAGAGGCTTATCCAGAATGCCACAAAAACATGGCCAGGCCCATATAAAACCAGCGATGATAATACCTAGGACTGGGAAAGACAGCGTGTTAATATCCACTTGATCATCATTTACTATGACCTGTCTCTGTCATGCATCGGCCAATTTCCACAAAGCAGTAAGCAGTTCTACTGCTGCTCCACTTTCCAGCGATTTGACCTTTATGTCTGTGGAGATCTGAGCAGAGGAAGTGTAATGTCTTCCCCTGAGGATGCACTATATCCTCCTGTTACTAAACCAGTATCACACCACATCTGTTCTCACACAGTGGCCCTTGTTTTTTTTTTTTTGTTTTTTTTTTCATCTTAAAAACTCAGAATTGTGGTTCTTATGCAGCCTTCATTTTAAACAGTTTAACAGTTGTTTTTAATATAACATAACTAAACCTATGATAAGTTCATATGGGCACTCAAACATTTTCAAGCTAAATTTATAATGTACATTTTTTATCCTATTTTTACTACTGTATCGAAGACAAAAAATTGCGCACTGTTAAAGAATTCTTTGGTTGAGGTCGGTGATCTTAGAACACGTAATGGGACTTGCTCACCAGGGGCTGATTAAGTGGCATGATGACCGAAGACAGAACAGCAAATGACAACGTTCTGGCAATGTCAGACATTTTTGATTAAAATCTTCATGTGTGACCACTGCTACAGTACTCATCTAAGAATAAATAATAATAAATAAAAAAAATAGGAGGACAGCATCGGGGGATACACCTCTCACAGGGGAGCTGCAAATACTGTAACGACAAGGGCAAAACCAATGAAAACAGGCTAATGAACAAACACTCCTTATTAACTCAAGGTCAATTTGAAGGGTGTTTATGTTTATGGCACCAAGCAGACTAATGACTGATCATTTGATTTTTTACATTTTCTTTATTCACAGGTGTATCACTGTTCATTGTTTAAAACCTATTTGAACACAAGATTTTTGAGAAGTGTTTTCCTAGCAGATGCACCGAAGGCTTAAGAGAGACCCTCCGGTATGGTGATTTCTCCATGCAAGAATTTACATCACAGTCTTGACAAACTCACAGTAGACATATGAGTCTGATTTACTCCATTAGAGTTGGCAGGTTGCTGACCTCTTTGTTCCTTTTTTCAAACACATGGTCATATAGACTTAATTATAACATTCCAAGCTCAGCATTGACACAATAACAGGTGAGTCCCAATCTATAATTCCAGCCACTGGATTTGCTCAGTGATGGTGCAGTATATCAGGATCACGATTAGATGCATTTATCTTGATATTCCATCTGCACCAGTATTAGCTGAATTCCTCTCTGTCTGCTAATCCATTTGCCACTATGCAAGCTATTGCCATTTAAGTCCTACAGGCACTTAAGTCCTACAAGCTTTGTTCTAAGGCCCTTAGTCTGTGTGTTTTCACCTTTACTAAACTGGGTTAAGGATAATTTCCCTCATTTGTCTCTGACTACAATATTGCCTGCCTCCATTCTGAAGCATTGACTGGCTGTAAATTGCACCAGGATATATTTGGAACAAGAAAAACATTAGTCTGTGTTTGTGTATCTCTACAAAAAGGTTTAACACATAATGCTGATGTTACATAATCCTAGAGTATTGCGTTCCATTTTTGTAATATTTTGACCATATTTCAATAAACATAAATCATTTTGAGGATGTACAGGGTTGCAATTAAGCATATTGTTCTGGTGCTTTAATTCTTGATGCTGGCACGTAATATTTACCACATTAGTTACGAGTAAGACTATCCACAAGTGCCAAACTGGCAAAATGTCAATGAAAAATATATTACTTGTGACTGCAAGGGTTTTAGAAATGCGCAGCCAGTTCAGTTCACTAGGAAAAGTATACAGAAATATCATAAAACATATATAAAAAAAACAAAAAAAAATGTAAACCATCCATTGTTAATTGCCTAAATCAGACATATAGATTATCCTTACTGTTTGTAATTCTTTTGTACTAAAGACCCCGGTGATGTGATACAATTTCTAATGATCTGAAGATGGATGGATGGATGGGCGTGTACTGCTTGACATTTATGGGGCATCTAGATTTTGGCAAGAGTGAAAGGTCTTAATATATCTTTTGAGGACGGAGAAAAGACAACTATTGTGGTCAAACTCAATACAGAACAAACAAGTACATGTATTTAGGGACCAGATCAAGGCAGGACTGACTCAGAATGGGTGCATAGCAATTTCCTTTTATTGGCCAATTTATGTCAGGCCAGGCTCTTTCAATAATGGACATCCTTGGATGTCTCTGGTCAGTCACTGCTTACTGGCCAAAATGAAAGTAACAAAATCTTTTTTATTTTGTCTATTTTATGTGAACCTTACAAGGCTTAATATTTTGTAATCAACTGAATAATTGTATGGTGTAAAAGTTTCATGGTTGTTCCTGGTGTTTAATGACTTTTTAAAGAAATACATATTAAAATCTCTTTTTTTTTCTTTCTGCATTGCTTGGCATGCCACTTTTCTCCCTCAGCCAGGAGATCTACAGTATATGACAACGTGATAAATACTGATGCCATTCTCTCAAATCTCTTTCAAGAAGGATTTCGTCATATCCTGTGGGACAAGACTGTTCACACTTTGTCTCCAGCGTAAAAGTCGCTACTCCTCTTCTGTCTTCTTTAAAGTACCAGCCAAGTTTAAAATGCAGAACAATAAAATATAGAGCAAGGTCAAAAGCACTCACCATAGATGTGGTAGGTTTTGGTTAAGTTATACACAGATACAGTACCACATTTTTGGGTCATGTGACCTACTAATGATCACGTGCAGCTTGTGTGTGCTCAACCCCCACAACATCCGCATATAATAAAGGACAAATATTATATAACTAAAAATGCATGGACGTCTATGATTTTTCTGGATTTTTTTTATGTACACAAGGATGCACAAGTATATAGACTATGACTTGTTCGTTTTGAAATGATAAATTAATGCTGTGACACCACAATGTTTTTAGAGTAGCTTATCAAACCTTCAGACATTAACAATCCTAGTAAACTGGATTTGAAATTATGTGAAAATACTGAGGCGATGCAGATGACATTGTTGACTGAGCACTGATGTAATACAGTATTGTGTTAAATTATCCATGCTTCAGCAAGCTACATTGTTTCATAATACATGAGGTAAAAGGGGCAATTTATTCACAATGTGAATTGCCTTTCCTATTAAACAGTGCAACCATCTTTATAAGGACAAGAAACAAAGAACACAGTAGCATGGTTTAAAAGGGAAGAAAAAAATGGATAGAGAATTACATTTAGATAACTATCATAAGTGACAGATATGTTGAGATATTAAAGCATTTATTTTGTTAATAAACAGGAAAAAAAAAAATCTGTCTAGGCAGAATTAATTTTAACATCAGTGCAAACCCGGGGTCTGATAAACATAATTTAACGATGACGGGTCATTTGCTGGATCAGAACTGAAAATCAAATGATCAAGCAAATGAGTTCATTTACATATGTGTAATAGAGCAGATGATTTCAAAGTGTCTACCACTGAAACATGCAACGTCTTAATTTGTTTACTTGCTCCTCATTGGCATTATGTCTTTCATTCAAGTCCTGAATACTTCAACACATTGAAATTTCGGTGCCCTTGATCAGAGTTCTGCATTTTTAAGGAAATTAAAAAGTTAAATTAAAAATGTGTTTGAGAAAATAACACTTTAGTTGTAAAGGTTTTGTAAATAAGATACTGTTAACAAAACGTTTGAGTAATTGTTAATACAAAATACAGTAGAAACCTCACACACACTATTTCCAGTGCAAAAATCAGCAGGGGACATCTGACTGTAAGTGTCCCTGATTATGCAAGGAAGAGAAGTCTTATCAGAATGCTTTCTGGTTGGATTTATTAAAGTGTCATCATACCTTGAGAAATCACTTTTGCATCTGCTGCTGCTTCATTTGAACGCGCTCTCTTGTCTTTGCACTCAGTAAATGTTAAGCAAGCAGCTGGACAGGTATTGATTTCACGATCAGTAATCCAAAAACAGTAGTACTCCTTGTTATAGTTAAAAGCAATAACTGATTTTGGACATCATCAATATAATGGAGTAAATTGCTGATAAACAATTGCACAGTGGACCATAAATCACTTACTCACTCACTTACTCACTCTATAACACTCAAACACACACACTGTATAGTACACTGTGTACAGGGTCATGGGGGCTTGAAGAAAGAGAGATCCCAGGAGACTTGGGGCACAAGGCAGGGTCAAACCTGAACAGGTTGCCAATCCACTGCAGGGCACACACACAATCTCATTCACACACTACAGGCAATTTTGTGAAAGCCTATTAGCCTAACCTGCATGTCTTTGGACTGTGGGAGGAAAACCGGAACCAAGCACTGGGAGAACATGCATACCACATGCACGCAGACCCGAGGCGGGAATCGAACCTGGACCCTAGAGGTGCAATGCGACAGTGCTAACCACTAAGCCACCATGCCACCGACAATAATCCTGCTAAATATTTATGGATCTATTTTGCAAAATAATAGCGCTGCACAATTGATCACATAAAAATATCAATTGCAATATGGATCTGTGCAATTATTTAAACAAAAAGGCTGCAATTTATTACAGGTAATATATACCAATCAGTCATAACATTAAAGCAAAAAATATTATGCCCAATATTGTGTATAGCTACCCTTTGTGCTATCGGTGCAGCATGCCTCCACAAGACCTCTGGGGATGTGCTGCAATGTCTGTTACTATGACATTAGCGGCAGATGCTTTGGGGGCTGTGGGTGCGGGGTGGGGCCTTGATGGATCGAACCTGTTTGTCAGCACAATAATTTCAATAATTTTTAAGATAATGAATAAATATTGGCAAACATCCTCTTAAGATCATTTGTACGATTATTTGCTGATAGCCTAGATAAATACATTTGAACACAAAATGGTTCATTTAATAGTTAGTTTCAATCACAATCACAATATGTGTCTAAATGATCATATTGTGATCTTAAAAATCTAATTATGCAGCCCTACAAATAATAATAAATAGGCTTTATTTAAGGTATTACTTATTTTGCACACCAGTGTTAAAAATAATACATAATATCTTATGAAATTATTTAAGGAGGCACCAAATATAAAATTGCTCATGTGTGGTGGATTACCTGGTGGATATCTGAATTTGATTAGTCTTTAAATGAGGGCACACAGGAGAACAGATTGTAAATGAACAGAGACTTGTAATGCACAGCAATTGTTGCACACTTTCACAATGTGGACAATCTTTACTTAACTACAGTGCCAGGATTTACTGTAAATGGCATTTATATTTAAAGGACAACAGAAATAACTATGGGAGTAATTATTTGGAGAGCAAGCAGAAGCAGGATTAAAACACAACATGTCCTCTACTCTTCAAACAAATAGATTTTTTTTACCACCTGACTAGTCGACAGCCTCACACATTAGTGACTAGTACGGGCAGAGGTCGACTAGTTAACAAGTCTATGCAACCTCAGTCCACTGCAGTCATTTTACAGCAGGAAAAAAAATCTATAATGGAGCACCAAGTGGATACAGAAAAGGATTAAGGAAGAGAATTGTGGGACTGTCCTTCGTGTTCCCCGCTAGGGAAGGAGTATTTTTTTGAAGGGTATTTTTTATGTGACAAAACAAATTGCTCTGTAACATAGTGTAATACAATGTAGTCTTTTGGAAAAGCAGCGCTGTAGCATGACGAAAGCATAGAAAAATGTCTGATGATGTAATATTGACTATGTTTTTTTTTTCCTATTTGATATTGTATTGTAGTGGCATTGCAGTAATGTCATCACATATCAAGCATGATTTAACGGTTCCAGTATGTGTCATTATGGCTTAGCAATATTCTGTGATATCTTGTTGTAATAACATACAACCTCCTCTCTTTCTCTCTGTCTCTCCCCTTGCTATCTTTTCTTTAGGTGGAAATGGACTGACACAATGAAAGCTGCTTGTAATCACCAGAGAGACTGGTCTTCCACAGAAGTATTATAGAAAAATTAACAGCCTCACCTCCGCTTTGCTGAAACACATCTCCCTGAGGCATAAGCTGGCTTGGCTTGTGTGCCCTTTCTTATAACAGCAAAACAAGGAGACTTAGTGAGAGGTCTTTCCGTGGACAGTATATCAGCAATTCGAAAAAGGAAAGCTCCAGCAACAAATGGTGTATTACTTTTGAAACCCTCAAACCATCTAATTTTAAGGAAAAGATTCCTAGAGAAGCTGGCCAAAATGAAGAATAAGTCATTTGTGGATTATTTTGTTCTGGCTTTTGCAATGGCTAACTTTGTTATTGCTGTGGAGAACAAAGGAAGTTGTCCTAAACTTTGTGTGTGTGAGATTAGGCCATGGTTTTCCCCCAGCTCTGTTTATATGGAGGCCTCTACTGTGGACTGCAATGATTTGGGACTTTTTAACCTACCAATGAGATTACCTGCTAATACACAAGTTCTTTTACTACAGACCAATAACATTGCTAGAATCGAAAAATCTTTGGAGTACATGCCCAACATAACTGAGATTGATCTTTCACAAAACAACTTATCCTCAATAAGTGACATCAACTTGGGCCATCTTCCTCACTTGTTGTCCCTTCACATAGAAGAAAACTGGATATGCTCTTTACCAGATAATGCGCTTTCCCAGCTTGGCAACCTTCAGGAACTTTACCTAAACCACAACCTCATCTCCTACATTTCACCTGAAGCTTTCAATGGCCTTCACAATTTGCTAAGACTACATCTCAACTCGAACAGGCTGCAGAGTATAAGCAGTGAGTGGTTTATGTCCCTGTACAATCTGGATATTCTTATGATTGGGGAAAATCCTGTTGCTTCCATTCAGGACATGAATTTTAAGCCCTTGAGAAACTTGCGAAGTCTTGTCCTAACCAGAATGAACATATCCCAGATTCCAGATAATGCACTGGCAGGTCTGGACAATTTGGAGAGCGTCTCATTCTATGACAACAATTTCCCTCAAGTCCCCCATGGTGCTCTTAAGCATCTAAAGAACCTGAAATTTTTGGACCTTAACAAGAATCCAATTGGAAGAATACAAAAGGGTGACTTCATGGACATGCTGCATCTTAAAGAACTAGGCATCAACAGCATGCCAGAGCTGGTGTCCATCGATAGCTTTGCTCTTAACAACCTCCCAGAGCTGACAAAGATTGAAGCTACCAACAATCCAAAATTATCCTACATTCATCCCAAAGCCTTCTACAAGCTTCCTAGACTTGAGACTCTCATGCTGAACAGTAATGCCCTCACGGCAATACACAGGATCACTGTGGAGTCACTGCCCAATCTGCGTGAGGTCAGCATGCATTCCAACCCCATCCGCTGTGACTGTGTAGTCCGCTGGATGAATATGAATAAAACCAACATCCGCTTCATGGAACCTGACTCCTTGTTTTGTGTGGAACCACCCGAGTATGAAGGTCAGCATGTGCGACAGATTCACTTCAGGGAGATGACGGAGATCTGCCTGCCTCTTATCTCTCCAGACAGCCTGCCCACTCAAGTGGCTGTGGGAAAAGGGAGCTCATTGTCCCTGCATTGCCGGGCATTTGCTGAACCAGAGCCTGATATCTACTGGGTTACACCTTATGGAAACAGGATCCTCCCCAACATGGTGGCAGATAAGTTTTACATGCACCCTGAGGGCACACTCGACATTTATGACATCACTGAGGGTGAAGCTGGACTTTACACTTGTGTGGCACACAATCTTGTTGGTGCAGATCTGAAGTCTGTCTCTGTGGAAGTCAGCGGATACTTTCCACAGCCTACCGGTGGCTCTCTAGATGTCTTCATCCAGTCTGTACAGACCAACTCTATCCTGGTGTCCTGGAAAACCTCTCATGGCAGCTTGGCACCAAACATTAAGTGGTATACAACATCCAATTCCAACCATCCAACTGTGGCCTTCACAGCCAGGGTCCCATCTGATATAAGGATGTATAATCTTACACATCTCACTCCAGCCACACAGTACAAGGTGTGTGTAGACATCCACAATATCAACAGTAAACACAATACCAAGTGTATCAATGTAACAACAAAAGGATTAGTGCAGCCTGTCAAGGATGTTGAGAAGTGGGATACAGCAGTGATCACCATGCTAGGCGTACTTCTCACCATCATTTCAGTGGCTTGCCTGTTGATTTGTATGTTTCTGAAAAAATACCACCATTATACGGAGCTTAGGAGATGCCCATCCAAAACAGCGTTGATATCTGAGGGTGGAACACAGTCTGCATTTACAAGGGTCTGGTTTTCTGGGAATGGGATGCCGGCTGCAGTGGAAGTGAAAGCTACTGTCATAAACGTGTTGGACAATTCCTTCTAAGCAGCTCATTAACAGAACTGCAAAAACATTTTTTTTCAGCCTGACAGGGCAAGAAAGGAAAACATGCCATTTCGAATGTTTCTCCTTTTGCCTTGAAAAACAGCAAACTATTCAAATGGAAGAGATGTCTTCACATTTAACCAGCGCTATATCCCCTTTTATGACCTGTCTGAGGTGCCAGTGGAAATGGAAATGAGGCCTCAAGGAAGAGGAAATCCAGGACCCTGTGATAAAACATGGATTGCTGTAATTCTGGTCATTCACTGAGTGCAGATGAAACATAAAGCAAAGGATGGTCATATTTTGTACACAGTAAATGACTGTTAATCATGTAAACAGTAGTGAAGCAGTCCCCGTGGTGAAGCAATACCGTCTGTGCTGTACAACATCCATAGACGGGTCAGCGAGAGGCCAATTGTTCATAAAGGGGAACATCTAGTAGAATAGAAAATTATAGTGACTATGGTGTAAATTTTTGATGAAATATATCTTTTTTCTATTTAATAGAGAATTTTGACTACATGGCTACTATTGTTATATTCTATCCAAAAATGTAACAGATCTTCTGTGCAGTAGCCAGGCATTAAACCAGTGTGAATTAACTACAGTATGTAAGTAACTTGCATAATGACACCACACATTTGCTGAATAAAAATGTTGTACATCGTAATTAATAGATTTAAGATACATTAAGATCTTATCAGGATTCAGTGTTAATAAATGCAGAGAAAATATCAGTAACAGGACATGTTGACAATGTTTGTTATAGGAAATCTGTAAAAGGTTGATTATGCCAGGGTAAGTGCCTACTCCAGAACATTTGTAAACCAGGAAAATGTCAGAATGTTACTCATAATGGTTTCATGTCAGACCAGAAGACAGATGACTACACCCTCACATGCCAATCTGAAACCGTCATTGGAAAAATCTCAGTGCTTTGATCATTCTCATGGTTCAAAAGCATTGCGTTCTTGCTTTTGGTGTTTAAAAGCCATTTTTATATTGACTGTGCTGTCTGTGATATCTAAGCACACTAGTCAATGAGACTGTGCAAAGAAGAAAATAATGAATAAATGTCAACGTCTTTTTGGATCAGGATGTTTTCTTGCTCTGCTTTCTTTTGGATGATGTGCAGGGCTCTCCACACACAATGTATCATTAGCAGTTTTATTATTATTATTATTTAAAATATTGTTTTTTGTGACGAGTTTATCCATGATGCATTTGCAGGGTGATGTTTCTATAGCCAGAGGTGATGATCACTACTGTCCAGCTCTATTGAATTTTAAATTGAGACTTCAATTCTGTAAAAATGTCTGAAAATGTTACTTAAAGATCAGTGGCAGCTTATCAATAGTGGCAGGTGAAGCATAACAGCCTTTCAAAAAAAAAAAAAGAAATCTTACACACCTAATTCACACCTCCAAACATTTTAAACTCAGTTGAATACTGTTTACATCTTTTGAATGAACAGTGATTTAAAAATGATGCAGTCTGACAGGAAGTTGTTGAATCTTATGAAGTGTGTGATGTACAGAAAAAAAAATCTTTTAGTATACAATATTTCGCAAAGATGGAGGTAAATAAGATTTATGGAGTGGGTAATGTTCTAAGATCTTGTGTCCCAGACAAAGAAAGTGATAAAAATAAGAAATGTCTTTTTTCGAGAATGTCTGATTTATTTATATATTATATATTTTTTGCGGATGGGCTGATTTTGAATATTTTTTACATTTTAAGATGTAGTTTGAAATTTTGCTGTAATCTGGAAACATTGGCTATTTAATAATAATATCTGCTCTACTGAACAAAAATATGTGTAAAACTTCTAATAATTCAGCTATTCTACAAAATATTTATATGGTGATGTAATTTCACAATCACCAAATTGATCTTTCATCAAGCCAGATGATGTGTTCATCCATGGTTATGTTATGATCAGGCATGGCACTATCTCCAGGTAACCGATTACCAAACACTCAACACCAAATTTCTACATTGTTTTAGACCATTGTCCCCTTTGAAGAAGGTCTGAATTTCACAATGATGGTTCTGTGTACACTGATAATATTGTATCAGCTGGAACTTGCTACGACTCTCCTTAGAGCACAATAGAGGACTTACATTTATTTATTTATCTAGCAGATCCAAGCGGCTGCTTCTAACCTAAAAATCACAAAAAAAATGATGAATGATTGTCAGGGACAGACTGACACCAAAGATTTATCAGACGGCTGTGCTCATACATCACCAAGGCTTTCAGCAGTGCAGACACAGCTTTTAGAGGCTGGCTATCTGTCAAAGACAAAGAGTGGCTAAAATATACCCCCCTATCCCAAGCCAATGTCCAGGTAGACATGAACCCTCGTGTCTCTTACCTGCCTTTTTAACCTGCATAGAGCAGTCATTACCCTGTAAGTTTAAAAGTGATAGAGATTATGGATGGGAATCACCAGGGACCACGAAATACGACATTATCACGATACCTAGGTGCTGATTCGATTTATATTGTGATTCTGTAAGTATCCCAGTTTAATGTTTTTCTTTCGATTTTGTTGTGTCAAAATCAAACGTTTTAAACCTGCAAATAACAAACTTGGCAAATAATTCACAACTACCACACAGTATGCCAATGTGGGAATAGTTTAAAGCATAATACCTGCAGAATTATAAAGAAACAGTGATGTTATACCAACTCAAATGCCCTTAAAAAGTTCAAAACTCAACTTGACTTTGAGTGTATGTTGAGCAGTTGCTCGCAGAGTTTGGAGAAAAAGTCTAATCAGATGCTTTTTTAATACACAGAATTTGTTATATATACGAGACTGATCAGTCATCGATCAAGCTGAAATGCAGACAATTCCTGTCACAGGTCAATCAACTGGTACATCTCTATAATAAATGTACTATA
>JAOVVA010000016.1:8685525-8732868 GCA_028565275.1 Leiocassis micropogon
ATATACACACACAGTGTATATATTTTACTAATTAATCTAATAATAATAATAATAATAATAATAATAATAATTGTTATTATTATTTTTATTATTTTTATTATTATTATTATTATTATTATTATTATTATTATTATTATTATTATTATATAATGATATTGGTGCCAATTATAAGATTTTAGATCCACCTTGATCAGATCTTTTGTTCTACATCTTTCACCTGCCAACATACTCAACTTTATGTACAAAATCAGGTGCTACTGACAATTCAAATTCAAAGCATTAAACTAATAATAAATGTAGTTATTTATTAAAAATTAAAAAAATGAGACTTTTGTAAAAAAAAAAAAAGATGAATCAATGATGGATTGATGATAGCACTATGCGAGGCAAAATTGATGATTATTATTTTATATTATTTTATTATTTTTATAACAACTTCCTGCTTTTTAACTGTTTATATTAACATTATATTATATTATTTTATATATAAGTTTAGTATATGAGTGTTTTAAGCAACACTGTAAATACAGCCAGTAATATTACTCAGACTCCTTATGCATTTAATTTAAATGATTTGATTTATGATATACACACACAACTGTATGATACGTATTCTCTGAAAATGAGGGACAGCTTGTCAAGGCAATTACAGTATGCCTGTGCTTGACAGAGAGAGAAGTGCTCTAAAAACATGTCCATATTCCACATTTCTGTCAGTATCTTCACAATCATGCTATCCATCTTAACTATAACTGTCCTTTTGTCCTTCCTCAGGAGAGACAGGGAAATTTACAGAAACACAAATCATGCCAGGACACCGTCCTTTCAAAATACACTGGGTTGCCTGTTATTAGGTCCACTGCTGTAGTAACTACGAAACAGATAACTTGTTATATAATGGACAGATAATGAACAGGAAACCTCTGTATAGTGTCCATGTAGAGACTGATGTTAATGTACTGCAGAATAAGGAACCTGTCATGTATCTCAAACATTTTTCAGAGTGCTTGTTTCTCTACCTCTCCCGTTAACAATCTCAAAACCTAAGTGTAAATGAGGGCTATATATGATTCCTCGGGGAGCTTTTCAACTAATTGGCACATGGATTGCTGAATGGATCATTGCTTTCCTGATCAATGATTGATTCCTGGATTCTTTGTCTCTGAGTGCAGGTCTCTAAAACCTGAACTCCACCAAGACAGCTAAATAATATAATCAATGCAAGGGCTAATGAGATAGCAAAACACGTGCATGCACTCGGGGAGGGGTGGGAAAGAGCGAGTGGAGGATGAGGAGGAGAGAGAATGAATTTTTTAGCAAGTAAGATGACAAGCATTTTTTTTCTTTCTATGTTTGCTAGGAAAAAGTCAAACGTAATTATTCTGGACAGATATTACTGATTGTTAATCCAATAAGGCTTTTCAGTTTAATTTTACAGCATATTTATGAATTACTGTCTTTTTTCGGGGGGAAGGAGGATTTTTTGTACTGGTTTAAAGACATCAAGAGCTTTTGTGTTGATCAGTGAATCTTAGACGTTATGTGTCTGAACAGGATAATTAAATAATGCCATTCTGAATGCTGAACAGAACAAAGGCAATTGTGGAATTACTTGACTTAATTGGTAATTCATTCATTCATCTTCAGCAACTGATTTATTCTAGTCAGGGTCAAGGCAAAAACCTTCTCAACAAAGAACTTGCAGTCCGGTGATGATTCTTGCTTTTAACAATGGCAATTGTCCTAGAGCAGAACTATAATTTTTATTTATAACAATATTATATATTTATTATATTCAGTAGCGTTAGTACCTGTCGGTTATGGTTACAGAGTTTCTAGTAATATTTAAAAAGTTCAAGCTAAAAATAAGCTGATCAGCATTAATGTAATCAGTGATATTATTATTTCAGGTTGAAGCCCATGTACAGTACATGTCTGCCTGCCTGTCTGTAGAGCAGAACTCTTTGCCTAACTTATTTATACTAGGAAATAAATTTTGCAAGGTTGAGCATCTTATACCTTAAGGTTGTACTTCTTTCGTTGTCAGCCAAATACACACCCTGTGCGGTAATCGGAGAGTGGATCACAGATGAGAAATCGAAAAAGTCAATTACAGTATATAAATTCCAGCGTGTTAAAATTCACTTGTACCGTTTACATTAAGGCATTTGGCAGACGCCCTTATCCAGAGCAACTTTAATTTTTATCTCATTATACATCTGAGCTGTTGAGGGTTAAGGGCCTTGCTCAAGGGCCCAACAGGGACAACTTGGTGGTCGTGGGATTTGAACCTAGGACCTTCCGAGCCGCAGTGCTTTAACCACTGAGCGACCCCTGACTCCGAAGATACAACTTCAGCGCTGTTATTTCAGAGGTAAAAATATTTAGTAATCCCTGTAAAAATATTCAGTTTAGACTTTCTAATTAGTATCTATTGGTGCAGGTGTTTGTTTACATTGTAAGTAGCTTATTAGTAGCTTATTTTAAAGTAGTCCTTACTGGTAAAGTAGTTTAAAATCTGGCACATAACTGTTCATAACATCGCTTTTAATCAACATTTTAATTTAATTTATGGTGCAGGTTAAACTTCAGGCAGGTATCTAAGTAAGCCAAAATATCAATACATTCTGTCCAGCGGTCGATTTGGGACGCACACACGGTTTGAGGCATGTGCAGTACACTTAAAATGTGCGGTTCATAATCTGACACAAAACTGGTCATAACTTCCCTTCTACTCAACATTTTGATTTTATTTATGATGCACATTTCAGTTTTTATAGTGGTCATCTTATTTCTTTGGAGTAAGCTGTCGCGCTGTCGTGGTATTGAGGTTTGTGCCAGGTTGTATGTGTATTACAGTAATTACTGTGTCTTCTGCATAGACACGGTATACATGGCTCTGTTGAGTGACACATATAGCCACGGGCAAAATCAAGGCAAAATCGCTGAATGAGTAAAAAAAAATAAAAAAAAACGCTATATGCTGTGACATAATCTGGCTGGACAGACATACAGACAAATTGTTCTGAGGCTGGTTTTGAGTCCTTCAATGTATGGGTTGTAAATATATTATTAAAAGAGTGTGTTCTGACCAATGTAACAACAAAAATCTTTTATTTATATAGATTTATAATTACATTTGACTTGACAGTTAACCCTTATGTTTGAGATCGTTTACATTTTATATGTACATTGTGCAAGCAATGTGCACCTGTCTTGTGATAGTGAAATCAAGAAAATAAAGGGGAAACCAACAAATGAACACCAAGCACACCAATAATATTCCAATTTAAAAATAATTCACGAGTTTCAGGTTGAGACTTCCTTTAACATCTGTCCTGGATAGATTAGGCTGAACGCTGCTGCATGTGAGCATTTGGCATGCAGAGATTGGATATGCCATATTGCTTCACTTCATTACACGCTTCCTTGCAAGCTACAAAAACAACTGCCTTTGAAGCAGAAAAAAAGTGTTTGATGTTCATTATCCTTGCGGTTGATTTCTCCATCTATTTCATCCCCTTTCCACTTGTCTGTGCCATCCCAGCTGCATTTTTCCTCACCCAGAGATAAGACAAGTCACCCAAATTAGACCGGATCACAGCAAAAATGATCTACAATTACATATCGATGATAATAACATTTAACATTAATTAATTGAAATAAATTACTTTGCGATTCAAATGAGCTGAGTGGTTGGTTAGCATTTGTACAAGGCGCAGCAATCTGCTCACATACTAATCTGTAACTGCAAAGTGACAATTTTAATCAATCCTTGAAAGTTAACCTCAGATGAGAGAATGGAAAATGATATGTGCAGTTTAATCATGCGAACAACAGTAGAATCAGCCATTAAAAAGGACCCTTGGCTGTGAAACGACTTCCAACGAATCGACTGTTAATGCCGCTATTCGATCGCCAGCTACTCTGTGCTGAACTTCTGAACGCTGACGCTGTGGAGTTGAACTCGCTGTCAATTGCCAGGGTGTCTCAATTACACTAAAGGAGTGTGCTATTGGCTCTGGCTGCTTTGTGTCTGGAAGAACAGTGGTGATAACAAGAGCTGTCCGACTCTCTCTAGCAGGCCATTAGCTAGAAGCTGAGCAGGCTAAGTTGAACAGACATGGAACCCCACATTTCAACTGGCACCATCATTAAAAGAAAACCACAGTTGACAAGCCATTTTAGTCTTTGCGTGAATGAAGTAAGATACACAAACTTAGAGCTGGCTGACGAAACAGGAGCCTCGTCTCACGAGAAATTTTAGCATGGGTTGCAGGTGAGAAGAGATACTGCTGGAGGATTTCACACTAAAGATCATAAGACAAAGCAATGAAGAACAATTAGGAAACCAATTAGGAATATGCTCAGCTCTTCTGCTACAGTATAAACAAACATTCTCTCTATTGGCTGGAAAGGTTGGTACTGTATTTTTCTCATTTAAACAAAATGAAATATAAAGCTTGTTCCATTTAAACCATGTTGACCACATGACATAACTCAGTACAGTAAAGTACACAGAAAGTGGTGTATTTTAACCCACTTATCACTGTTAATGTGAGAGCACAAGCATCAAATACCGTGATAAAAGATAAAGAAAAATCTAAATGTCATTAAAATATCAGTACATCCATCATACACCATTCTGCAGACAATACAATGTCGGAGGCTATTTTTAAAAAGTATCTCTCTGTCCCAGAGGTGTAGTCATGGAGTACATATACTGTACATAGAGATAGAAAATGAGCAGAGATCCCTGAAGGCTTTTAAAGAGCAAACCACAGCTGACATACTGCTCTCTCAGCAGAACAAAATGAATGCATTTGCATGACCCATACAATCATTGCAACAGTAAAAAGAAATACTGATGACCCCAAAACTAAACTAAATGTCAGTCACAATCAATGCCAGTACTTATAACAGCTAAATGTCATACCTTCTAAAGCATGTAAAGGCACATAGATGTTGCCTGCCTATTAATTTTTACCAGTTGACCAGTAGCGCTAAAAGGTTGTTGACTAGTTGTCTTTTCCATAGACAAACCAAAGCTCTGGGTTCAGGATATTGCTATTTTCAAATCTTTTTTTTATTAGCTTAGTCAAATGCTGAACCCAGCAAAGAACATATTAAACTGCACTTCAGTTTACAGCCATGCAGAGTATAAATTGCATATCCAACTTCAGTGCTTTTTATAATGCTTTCTTGCACCATTAACAATTAGTATAATGCACAAAATAATAAAACTATTTTAGAATATTTAAGCAGGTAAAAACACGAAAATTTATGCATATATGTGGATGAGCTGGCTGCTCGGCTGAAATTGCTGAGTCCAGACATGAGAATGTGCAGCAAGGGAGTTCATGTCCATCAATCGAGCACTCATTATTGCTCAGTGACTGGCCTTTCTTGGATAGAGAATGTCATATCTACAGAAGCATTCGAGTGGCTTTTCCAAGCTGATAATAACCTGGAAGCAGCATTAGCAGCATCCTAAAATCTGCCTCTGTGTTCTGGCATGCACTGCTGATCTGATTCTACTGTAGCCAAGTGAGATTGGAGAGTGATGGGCAACTCATTGCACACGTGTACTTTTTAGCACAGCGTACTGTAGGTCATGGCAGAACTCACTATGTCACAGTGAAAGCATTTTATTTAACTTTTATTTGGCCATACAGGGCGACAGAAATAATTGCAGGAGGAGCTTGTTTGAGAGCAGAAGTGTTAGGATTTTAAAAAGCATGCACGTACCTCTATACATCAAACAAAAAAAGTTGAAACATTCCATTCAAACAAAAGGTAAAAAAACTCACATACTTTAATATTTCATTTTTTTTGTTTTGATTATGAAGCCTGATTGATTATGGTGGCCAGTTTAGTGTATGCATGAAATGATTCCCCATGCTACCAGAACCACTCTTTCACATTCAGTACATTCAGGCCATTGAGTGACTCCATTTTATTGCCCAATAACATTAAGGAACCCGGACATGACCAACTACAGCAACCCCAGATCATAACCCTACCTCCAGAGGCTTGGATACCTTCTAACCCTGGCACGCCCATATCTCTTGAATAAGATGTGACAACATCACCTTTTCCATTGCTGCAAAGTCCAATCTTTATGCTCCCACATTGAAGCTTTTTTCTTCTGCTTGTCTAACTAATAAATGTTTTAATGGTCTCATAGCTCTTTATTTCCAACTTTGTGAGTTATTTGTGGGTAGAAAAGATCTTGCCTTATCTATTACATATAGCTGTGATTTGTTATTTCCACAGTGCAACCTTATTTGCCTAGTCGACTAGTCTATACAGCCCTTGATGTAAATGTAACCGCACAAGTAAAAAGCCTGAAAAATTAAATCAAGTTTTAAGGGAAGTGCATTTGTAATGTAGCCATAGCAAGTGACTGAATTCTGCCTACACTCAAAAAACACTATGCATTTTCAATTTAATATATGCTTCTTCTGTTACAGAGTACTGTGAAAATTTTCACCAGTTGGCTCGAGTCCATGACAAAGGGAAGATGACAAAAACAAAACAGTGCCAACTGATCAGGCAGCATATAAAAGCACTCAGACTCCCTATCACATTCATTAATTCTCAGCCAGGGCTGGCATTTCGATTTGTGCACTTCAGTTGACAAAATAAAGCAGCTATGCTCCATTTCTTCCCTGTGCCATGCAATCACTTTTCTGTCTCAACCGTTGCTCAAGCATCTCACGGCTCAGACAGAGACAGCCATGATTGACTAAGATATACAATCACTACTCCAAAAACCTAACCTGTAGTCTACATCCTACAGGGGGTCACTCTGTTAAATGGCCAGTAGAAGGTCATCAATATTTTTGGTGGGTTTTATTACCTGGTCATAAGACTGAAACAAGTGTCTCTGTAACACCACCTGATCATCGCCCAACTATATTACTACCCTCCCACGCACATTCCACATGTGGGCTCTGCCATTTAATTTGAATTCTGCTTTTGACTTTTTGTGCCTGAGGGGTCAGTAGATGAGGATAAATTAGACAAATGGAGCAGGCTGGCAGATGATAGAGACAGCAGCATGCCGCAGCGTTCCACACCCTGGTGACCTTGCTTACTTAATGATGTCTCCCACAAGCAAAACGGAGCCAAGCGTAAAGCTATTGCTGAGCTAACCTCAGCCCTCCATCACACCAAGTGCATTTAAGGCTCCTCTGTGCACAGAACACGCTGATTTTTAACAATATCAACCATCTCCTGCTGCAACAACATTTAATCGATTGAAATCTTATTTGAGACAAGAAGACGGAAGCATTTTCCCTCCCTAAAGGGATTAAGTAGGCTACATTTTAGCCAGCAGTGCAGAATACTGTGTGCATTATAGACATAAAGTCGCAAGTCTGATTAAGATGAATTTGAAATATATTTTTGTTGACAGTCATGCAAGATTACATCCCTAATCAGGAGATATATATCATGATTACTTGATGATTACAGCAAAAAAAGCCATGCATGAATCATGTATTAATTTACTAATCTAGTATTTAATATGCAACACTGATAAAATATCTGAAGCAATTTTTTTTAAAGCTGGCTTAAATATAGCACAGATATATGGAGAAGGTGTTAAAATGGAAGTCCCAAGATGGGCCGCAGTGACGTACCACCTTGAATAATGTTCAGATAACTGGAATGGTATGGATAATTAAAATCACAGAAAATGTTTGTTAGCATTTAAACAATTTAAGTCAACATTAAAAAGTGTTCACCATTTACAGCTAATGTTTTAAGAAGCCATCTGCAAGCATGAGTGGTGACATAATAAAATCAAAATCGCCTCCAAATACAATTAGGTTAACAGCCAATACTAAATCTATGGAATAGCAACCGGACAGAAATGTCACCATTCTTTCCCTAATCCTTTAAAACACTATAATGAATGTCCCAGCAGGCCAAGCAGAGAGAAAACCAGGATAGATCCAAGCTGCCAGATGGACAGATGAATGGTCAGGTGTCTTCTGCAGGCTGTCTGACTGATGATGATGAGTCCCATATTTGGCAGATCACTTGCTGGATATAGTGAATGCCTTGCAATCACATGGCTTTCCCGGCTGGTGGTGGAATTTCGGTTGATGCTCAACGTCAGCGTTGTGTCTTCCTGAATTGCCAGCTCAAGCTGAAGGAAGCACGAGTGAAGATTATGAGCTCAGTAGTTACAAACACCTGCTTTTTATAGGTCTAAAAATTGTCTTTACAACCACACTGGATTGGAAACAAAATAAAATGAGTCATGCAATGGATGAAACTTCTCGCCATCTTATAAAGGAGTATCATTAAATGCTGTGGTATGAGAACAAAAATTTATTGCACCACATTGTACCTCCATTACCAACATAAAAGCTCCTTATTTTCATAAGCTGAATGACACCAAAACAAAATAAGCTCTCATAAACACACAAAACAGCCTCTTGATTCCCTTATTATTCCCCAAATCCAAGCCCACTGAGCAGATGCCTAAATGACATTACCTTCTGCTTAACAGCTTCTCCAGCTTGCTCAGATAATGATGCAGAGGAGGGGTTATTTGAGGCTTCATTGTTATGCAGTGGATAAAATGTAACGACCATCAAGACATTTATGATTGGGATTGGCATGGTTTGCCTAGCTCTGTCAAACAGACAAAGAAATGATGGTATAATGCTAGAGGGGGATGATCAGCGGAAACCAGCAATTGACATACAACACAGATAAAAGCAAAGACAAAGCAATTACAAGGTCTGTGTTAATACATGGTATGGTAAGGACATTAAAGAGGGATATATAAGTCTTAAATCAGTGAAAAGCAAGGGGCATGGCATGCAGCAATGATTGATGCATTCAATATGGAAACGGAGGTGGAAAAATGGACAGGGCCTGAAAGACAAGCCACATTATGTAAAGACATAGACAGCAAAAGTTGTAATATTTTCATACATGAATCAGCTATAACATTAACACCACATAACATTCAAACAATAAACTTTGATCACCTACTAAATACTAGCAAACTGTTGATAGAATCACCCAAGGCCTATCCATGCCGGCCGCGGGAGGGGGACGAAAGCCCAGCTTATCCAGTCCAATCCCACAGATAATCCAAAGCAGCACAAATCACCAAAAAGGTCCATGCTGGCCATTAAGTAAAAGTATGAGAACACCCAGTGCACCACAGCCTGGGGCCCAGCAGGAAGAGAGCCCATAGTCACTGACCAGGCCTCCAAACTCCCCAGATTCCAATCCAATAGACCACCTACTGGATGAACAACCCACCCTGCAACCCACAGCACCTAAAGGGTCTGCTGTCAAGGTCCTTGTGCCGGCCACAACCGCAGAGAGCCATGCAGAGACATACACCTAGGCATGTATCTTTCTTTTCTTTCTTTTTTTTTACATTAAAAGACAATCCTAATTAATAGAACATAAAAAATATTTTAAATATTCCAGTTGGTTATGATGTTCTGCGAGACTGTTATGTACTGACAAGAAGCTGCTGAACAGAAAGCAAAATTAGCTCTTTGGTACTGTATGAGGTTATTGTAGCTTATATTTGTGGCTGGAACTCATAGGGTAAGGTCAAATGAATGGTTTTGATTCCTGAGCATCCCTGAAGGAGTTAACAATCCCTCGGTCATAGAGCCTGAAATAGGGCAACAGAAGCTCATGTGTAAAGGGTATGTGCTAGTGAGATTTGTGAGTTCAAACTCAAGCCCTGCCAGAAAGCCACTGCTGAATCCTTGAGCAAGGCCCTTAACCCTCAAATACTCAGCTCTGTGCTGGGATTGTGTTCTGCCTCACCTGAAAGTTGCTACAGATAAAAACCTCTCCCAAAAGAATACACATATCCATTGCTACATCCATTCTGAAATTAGATATAGCCATGAAAGGGAAAAAAAGATGACACCACATGCAATCTTTTTTTTTTTTTTTTTTTTTACAGTTTTCAAGTAGTTCTTACTGTAAGTAGTCATTGTGATACTTGTGATACATTGTGCTTAATTTGTTGTTGGTTTTGTTTTCCTAAAGACTTTATTGCCATGCCAACCACACAGACAGAAATATACAGTACTGGCTTTTCTTAGAATTTACTTTAAAAAGTGTATGGTACAATGTGACATGATTAGAAAATCTAACAGCTACATATTGTACAGAAAGAAAACAAATACATGTGAATAAATGGGAATTGTATATATATATATATATATATATATATATATATATATAAACTAGCTCACAGTGAAAATCCATAACAGTATTACACAAATTACCAAATGTAGTGCTCGAGGCACATCATCCATGACTTGCATAGCTAATGATTTCCAATCTGGTCAGGGAATTTAACCTGCCTTGTAAAATGATTCTGCTTTTGGCATCTTTCTTGTTTGTTTTTGTTTTTATATGTATGTTTCTCTTTTTTATGTGTTGCGAACAGAGCACTGATTATCGCATACAAAGCTATTAGCCAATCTTATATCAATCCCAGGAGCATGTTTAGAGTATTGCACTAATGATTATTCTGTTGTAAATGGGTGACCTTCCATTTCCAACAAACACACAGCAAAACCCTAAGGCCACAGTGAAGCCATATTACAAGAACATAGCGCCTAATTAAAACTTTCCTGATTTGATGGTGATGCTTAAAGGATCTTTATTTTTTTCTCCACCAGACCCTCTCTAATCATATAGTTACTCTTAGCACCTTCATGGAACACTAGCCATGCTGAAACAAAATTTACAAAACCATAATGCTGCTGTCCACATAGAGTAGCTAATAATGGTGCTTAAGTTTAGAAGGAACCTAGATTTCCTTTTTTATTTTTTTTAATCCTTAATTCTCTTAGTTTAAAAAATCTTCCAGTGACATGTCAGACCACTGTCTAAACAAGTCTTTCTTAGGGAATATTTTACCCATTTACAGAGTGTTAAAACACAAGCCTGACATTTTGAAAAATCTGATTTACAGTTATTTTGGTGCTTGTAAATAATAATTAAAAAAAAAAACATGTTTCATTACCTTTATATAAGTCCAGCCTGTAAAAAAAAATCTATACAGTGGAACTTCATGGTGGTTAAACACTTCAGGGTTGAATAATCTGGAAAGTGTCCAGAATGACTTTTGAATGATTGGGCTACTTCCAAGCACAGATTTCCCAACCCTCATGTCACATGCAATGTACACACAATCAGCATCTTTCTGCTTCAATATGTTCGATGTGTGCAGTAGAGGTAGATGTACAGCCTTAGAGGAGTTGGTGAAAAACAGAGTAAGTGATATGCTCACACCTAACAGTAAACATGCTTGGATCTGTTAGATGGTTACAAAATCCTGAGACATGCAAAATTATTAACATCAACTGCTCACTGCTGTCACAGCAAAACAGCTTGTATGCATTAATTATATGCAAGTCATAAATTTGAAATTTGTGTCTTTGTCTTTGGGTGTCTGAGTCTAAGCTGACACCCAGAATCATAATTAATGAGGAGAGCAAGAGGCTGTGTGGATATAGTCTATGTTTAAATAGTTTAAGGGTTGAGAAGTTAAGACAGCTCTGTCAGGAAGTCTGAGAGGCTTTGGCCAAAATACAAATGTGTGACCTTACATGTCAGTTCTCAGGAATAGGTAACCACAAACGGGCTAAAATAGTGGGTGGTAAACTAATGGAATGTGATTTGGACATGAAGCAAGGCAAGGTAATTTAGCAGACCAAGCTGAAAATGATGTAGTAAACTGTATAAAAATGTAATATAATATAAGACCTTAGGTATAGAAAGCAATCAGCCCCTTAAAAAAAAATCACATGTGCAGCTTGAAATGAAGACCTTTTATTTATGTTTTATCCAGCTGTATTTAATCACTGCAACTTTTTAACATCCAAGTGAATGATATAACACCGCCAGAAAAAAAAATGAATCCCCCCTACCACCACTACCAAAAAAACAAAAACATAATCACTGATTTGCAAAATGATCACCCACTGCCTAAAAGTAACCTACAAACTTTTAACTGTGATCAGCTGTGGTTATTTTGATTAGCTCAGCATGAAAAGCTGGAGTATCTCAGTCCCTGGTAGTGCAGTTGAAGCAACCAATCAACTATGGGTGGCAAGGCACTGTCAAAAGCTCTCCTGGAGACAACTGTGCACAGACACAGCTCAGGAGATGGATACAAAAAGTTCAAAAGGTTTATCACTGCATAGAATTACAATCACATATATTATTAAGAAGTGTAAGATATCCCTGGATCAGTACATCACTTCAAACTTGACAAAAGAGCAAGCAGAAAATTGGTCAGGGAGGCTACCAAGAGGCCTACAGCAACTCTGAAGCAGTTGCAGGAATTTATGACAAAGAGTGGTCATTGTGTGCATGTTACAATAGTATCACAAATTCTCCACAAATGTGGCTTGTATGGAAAGAATGCAAGAAAAATGACACTCCTTAAGAAATGCCTCATGCAGTCAGGACTGAGCTTTATAAAAATTCAATTATTTGGCCACAACACCAAACTATATATCTGGCGGAAATCCAATACACCTCACCATCCAAATAACACCATTCCTACAGTAAAGCATGGTGGTATTAGCCCTATAATGAATCACTAATGGTTACAGATGAATGGGTAACTGTTGTCATAATTCAGTCATGTTTATTTCAACGGTTTTAAAAAAGTAAATTTGGTAAAATCTTCACATATTTTATTGGAACACCACTTGGGTAAATCATACAATATTCTCTGATGTCTGTGGTTGTAATTTAGTGTGAAATTTGTCTTTCCTTCCTGATATATAATGAGTGTATGAGAGAAAATTACGTATTGCCAGATCGGAAGTTCGGATCATTTTACTGACTCGGATCTTTGAGTCTCGTTCAGCAAAATGAATTCATATTTTTTCAAGTCATTTCGTCCATGTAATTAAAATGTTAGGTATTATTTCCCTAACATCTACTACTTATGCAAATGTTAATCACACAACAAACAATGAAAAAAATAATAATGTTATAAGAAAAAGAAAAGATTAGTTAATTAATTCAGACTGCATTGGTTAAGCTTATGGGGCTGTCACGTGATAAACGAATGACTCCGGAAACCCGAAGATTCGAAAGGTGAGCTAATCAGTTCTCTTTCCGGCTCAGACTGCATTGGTTAAGCTGGGGCTGTCACGTGATGAACGACTTGTGGAAACCTGAAGACTCGAAACAGATTAACTAATTGGTGTACAGAACCTATGATATTCCCCATGAGCGACTGAATTAATCATTTCCCGTGATGACTCTTTCTTCCTGAGTCACACTTAAGATTCGTTCAAAATGTAATGGGTCATTTAAGATTTGTTCAAAATTAAGATTTATTCAAAATGAAATGGGTCATTCAAGAATATTGCAAGAATAAATGACTACCTATTGCAATCGATCTTAGTGATCTTTCTAACTCCCATACTTTCACTGGCCTACTTTTACTCTATGTCCACATTAATGAATGGGCACCTTCCTAGCAGACATCTGAACTTCTGTCAGATAAAACATATGTGTCTTGTGCTTATTGTCCCTAGGCACATACTGTCATGTTGATCAGAAAAATTCATCCATCTTTCCACTCCTCTCCACCTCCCTAAATACTCTTGCTCGTGTCAATGAGCAGCACCTACAGTGCAAATATTCAACATCCACAAACACAGACCTCCTGTGACAGAAAAGTAATAATAATAACTAGGAACATTTCTTAAAAAAATTAGGGAAGCAATGATGCATGGCTTTTTCTAGGCAAAATGGTGAAGTGGCTCAATTGTAGCCCACATGGTTCCCATGATCCAAGCATTTATATTGGCTCCATTTATTGTGTTTATGACGTAAGGGACGTGGTTTACCCTGGTTGTCTTAGCAATGGCCCTGTCTGCGTGGCTGACTCAAATACAGAGAATGTAACACGATTTCTGTGAAAATTTAAAGTAGTGAAGGTGCAGTTCTGGTGGCAGTGCCCAGCATGAGGCTGGCGAGCGATGGCGGCGGGCAGAGTGGCAAAGTGGGCCTGCATGGGCAGCGACTCCTGCATGCTCCATGAGCACTCTTCCCATTGACACTATACACTCTAAAAACCCCATTCACTTTCAATGGAGCTGGATTTAAAGTGCGTACACGTTTTCATTCAAGTTTTTTCCAGAGTAGTAGGTCATACAGGAAAACAATTAATTCCAGTTATTGCTGCTGAAGGTGGACCTACAAATTATTGAATCATGGGGTACTTACTTTTGCCCACATGTTTTCATTTTCTAATGGCATGGTAAAAGAAAATGAATACTGTATGTTGTTTGTCTAAATTTGTATTTGCCCAATACTAAGACCTGCTACTATTAGATGATTTTATTATGTTTTTACACAAAAAAGTCCCAATAAAGAAGTTTCACACATGATGCAAGCGGTTGGATGCAGTGATTTAATTGGTCTTGTGATATTTGTTAGTAAAAAATGGTTTATACTGTCATTCACCGAGTTACTGTACTGTACAATATGTACTGTATAATTTCAGCAGCTATGAAGGCATACGAGAAACATCTTCAATGGGGACATTGCACATGAGTGTGCTCTAATGAAACTATATTATACTGTATTGTAGATATATCGTGTGGTGTCTCCAGGGAGACTGTATTGTATAAACACTGTTAAATGTTTACCTTAATAGATCCCCTTATGATTGTATGTGCAGTTTCTTATTTTGATTTATTGTGCCATTTCTTGTGCTGCTAGCGCTAGCTTCAGCTTATAAATTAATCACCCAGGATGGGTGTGCTTAGTACTCAGTGCACATTTTTACATTCCACATTTGTATAGACTGTATGTGGAGTTTATTTGTGTCAGACAAGAATTGTGCAGTCCCATTGATATACCTCACATCCTGCAAACAGTTTCAGTAGATAAAGTTTCAGTAGATAAAGAAAATAAATAAAAGAATTGTTTTTATTAAATACAGTAAATGGTTGATTGTACTTAAGTAGCTTGCATTAGAACACAGACTAGGAACTCATCTATTTTTCCCTGCATCTAAATGCTGTATGGCCCACTTTATAGGGAAAAAAATAAGCCAATTTCATTATTGTTTGACCTAATTAAATTCAATACTTTAGTTCAAAGCTGATTTTCAAGTCAGGAATCAGCACCGAATCAATTAAAAAAAAAGCTGCTTGAAGAGGTGTAATTGAGTTTATGTTTGTAAAAGTGATAAGCCAGTGGAGTATTCTACAAATAAACTGCCATTTTCCTGCAGCATAAACCCCTTTAAATGAGGTCACACACAAACCATTAACTTTGAAGATTGCAAATGCTCAACAACTATTAGATTCTCTTTTAGTTCTCTGCTGAACACTCATTTTTGCTTACATATACGCAAATACGCACTTGCAGAACTTAATAATCAGCTTAAAATCTAAACAAATATTGAAAGCTCAGTGAGAACATTGTCATTTTGTATTGATATTATCTACATTTAGTCTTTAGGTGATGACAGTTTTCATTGTAAATCTAATGCTTGCCTTTTTCTTTACTTTTTCTTTAAAAAGCAATTTTAAAGGAATTGTAAAACTTCTCAGAAAACTAATGCTCTAAGGTTCATCAGCATGACACTTTGTGTGTCCAGGATGAAAAGAAAATCATTGTCAGATGTTTTCATGGTTTCTGCATGTTTGTGTTTCTAGTTACAATATGGACCAATTTCTCGTTAAATGGACAACAACTAACATTAGAACATTTTATCATGCTTATAACACAGAGTGATTTAATTTACCCTGTCTGGCCCAAAAAAAGACACCATTTCAAATTATTTGCTGGCAAACGTGTATAAAAAAATAACTAAAGAGATTTTAAATCATTTAGAATTGGAAAGGTTAATCCTCCAACACGTTACCCCTGCCCTTAGGCACATTTCCCGACATATCTACAGTTGGCCTAGGGCAGCTGTTCCACCTTCCTATGTTGGTCTGATGCTGAGGCTGAGAGAAGACAGCAGAGTTCACCCAATGCCTTGTTGGCTGGAGCATGGCATAAAGCACTGGGCTGGGACTGGATGTGGGGCCTGTGACACAGTTTAGCATGGATGTTGGAACTTAACTAGGCATAGGGTCTGTGTCAGAGGTTAGTGTGGGCTGGGCCAGAGCTTGGACTAGCTGGTGGTGCCAGCAAAATGTCCTAATAGACAACAGGTGGTATCTACACAACATTCTCAGCACTATATGTTGGCATTACATGGCCCAAGCAAAAGAAGGTATGACTCAGGTAGAACAGGGCACTTGACTGGAAGCTGTGTTGTGAAGGCTGTCAGGTTTACCTCTATATGGTGCAGGGCCGGAAGCTGAGCTATAGAGGCTGCTAGGTTGCTCTCCACATGGCACCAGGCAGAAAGTGTGGCTGTGAGTGATTCTGCAGAGGCCTCTAGGGTGAAGTTCACAGGGTGCTGAGGAGGAAGCATGGCTGAGCACTGAAATGTGCAAGTCTCTGCATCAGCTGTGTTAACAAGTAACATAGTAGAATAGTGCAGCAACAAAAACTTTTGTGCAAAATGAGTGCAATTACGAACTTTACATCATCAGCTACTGTCAATGATACTGTTGTAGCAAATGAATTTTAAAATGTTTGATTAATCAGAACTTAGAAAAAGACACTAAAAAAAAGTCTATTGACAAAAAGTCAATAGGACTGTTATAGATAAAAATGCACCTAATTGAGTTAGAGGCAGATTTTGCTAACATGTTAGTGTTAATGCTAACATTATTGTGCTAACGTGCTAGTAACATTTTGGTTTGATTTTAATGCTCTTATCTACTGGACAACGAAGCGTCACTGTCAGCTGTAACATGTGCAAACCAAATAGCTGAGATACCTTGATGGTAGGGGTAGCACGGTGGCTTAGTGGTTAGCATTGTCGTCTTGCACCTCAAGGGTCTAGGTCTGATTCACGGCCAGGTTTGATTCCCACCACTGTGTGCATGGAGTTTGCATGCTCTCCCTGAATGAGCATGTTCTCCCCGTGCTTGGTGGGTTTCGTCTGGGAACTTCGGTTTCCTCCTACAGTCCACAGACATGCAGGTTAGGCTAATTGTGATGAATTGGCACCCTGCCCAGGGTGTACCCCACCTCCTGCCCTAAGTTTTCTGGGATAGGCTCCAGGCCCCCTGTGACCAGTAAAATAAAGTAATTACTACATTACTGCAAATATTTAATACAATAAACACAATCATTGTATGGAATAATTGAAAATAATACCAAAAGAAATGTCTAAAATGACCTGCTGGATAGTTTACCTGCTAAAGTCTAGGGAAATAAATCTGCAATGTATGTTATATGCTCAGACATCTGTATCTAACTTCAGCAGATTGAGAGCTAATCACACAGGGGAATGATGCAGAGAAAATAGGACACTACCACTCCTCAGAGAGTACTTCTTCTGGTTTAAGGCAATTACTGCTAATGCCGGATGACAGAAGCCTAATATTTCATGTAGTCATCACTGCATGACAAAACACACACATCAACAATCCTACACTCACAAGCCCTGCTAAACGCTATTTACAATCGGATGTCAATTATGATTCAATTAAAATATAACGTTTTCAACAAAAATACAGCACAGTGTATTCCCTGGAATTACCACAGTTTGCCAAGACCCTACACAGGATATGCGGAATAGATAATGGATGGATGGATGGCAAAATATATTGCAGTACAATACGGTATTATCAATAAACTGTCCAACAAAAGAACACATGATTTTTTTTTTCAACTCAGTAGGGTATATAATATGTTTGATAATTTAAGTTGTTATTTACACTGTAGAAAGCATCACTGACCCCTTGACTATGGTTCACATAGCCCTGGGGCACCCAAGACCCCTTTTTGAGAATCATGCACTAGCTCACACTCACTGTAAAGATATGTTCATGGATTTTAGTCTGATATGCACATGGATTTGAAATTTTTAAACAGACTGCCCTGACCTTATTAGGCTAATTTAAAAATAAATGATTGAATTTAGATTTTTTTTGTGTGTATATTTAGCATACAAATCACAGCTTATAATAAAATAGCATGTGTTAGTATTTGTGTTTGCATCATCTGTAATTCTTGTACATTTATAACATCGATAACAAAGCACATTTTGTGAAAATCAGTCGAACACAAAGTGAGTTACAGCTGATTTGATAAGGGTAGAGCCACATCTCTCTGTAGACCGGCACAGTCTTAAAATCAAATCTCGTCCCTCCCAATACAACAAAGTGGCTAGCAACAGTGGTTAATCTAGTTTTCTTGTATATATGGTCATTCTTCTGACATGGATGTTATGTGAGAGGAAGTCAGTCAGGGCAAAACAGTTCTCAATAAAAGGGCTGTTTATGAAAGACCACTTTTGTTTTTTTTCCGCATGCTGAGATAAAATTACCTATCGATATTTGCTCTGAGGAAATGGTAGGTAAAGTGAGAAATGGAAAGATACGGTATGTGGATCAAAGAGCTTAGAGTCTAAAGGCGAGAAAGAGAAGCATGACTGATGAGGCTGTCTTTGACAATGTAAAACCTTATCGAACATATACAAGCTTCACCTTAGTGAGTATGTTTTTCAGTTTTTGAGTAAAAGAATGAAATAATAATGTTCCCTTAGGCAGTGCTTTGTGTGATGTTGAGTGCATTTAAGTTCACACTGAGTCCACAACATATTGTAACAGCATCAGATATATTAGATTGTAGTGATTAATATTTTTATCTGAATAGTCTAATTGTTTTTTAAGGAAACAGATTGCATTTAGCTTCTCTCTAGCATGATGTCCACTTTTAAAAATACAAATAACTTAAATATGAAATGTTATGCTTTAGATGGATCTGTTTCTATTTCTCACATTCTCTTCTTTACTTAATGTAGAGGTGGATAATGGGGGTGTAAAAAGACTCTGAAGCAGATTGCATCTGGTGAATTAAACAGGGGTTGGATATATTTTAAGCAGCAAATAAGCAGTCAGTTCACTAAGGCCACTCTCACATTCCTCAACTGGCCAACGTTCACATTATCAGTGTTTTCCGTACTCGGGTACTTCACTCTCCGATACAGCATGTGGCACTATGCACCTAGGTGGTTTACGAGCTGCCATTAAAACATCTCAGTGTAAAGATAAGGAGAGAATGAGGACATTGTGCTATGCCTAGTATCACTGATATTTTAGAAAGATATTTTCCATTGTGTGTCTTTCTACTTGATCAGTCATGGTCGTGTGTGTCAGAGGAAGAGATTGGCTCATGCTACAGACACAGAGAGATTTCAGAGGAAACAGAAGACACTGGTGACGTCACAGCCAGTGTATGATTGACTTTCATCGAGTACTCTGAGTCAGAGTACTCCGTACTGAGTGGACTCGAGCACGGTTTCTGAGCCCGGATCGCTTGTGTTCTCACTGATCAAAGTGAACCAGACTTTGGGGTCAAGTGATGTCTGGAAATTATCCTGGGTCTCTAATGTGAAAAAAACAACCTAAGTTAAAAATATGCAAGTGTAAGGATATAAGAAACTATGACCAGAGCCCAGTTCTGATGGCTAGATGACTGGGTCAGAGCATTTCAACTTTATCACTATGCAGTGATTTGTCCCTATAAAAAGTTGTTGAAAAGACTACAACATGTGAACCATCTGGATCATGACTGAAGGCTAACCCATCTTTTCTGATCCCACGCAAAAGCTACTGCAAGGAAATTAAGAAGTTCATATACACTACAATTATTGTAGACGATTGACTTGTATACAGTAACACTGGTGTTCCGGCAGCTTCCAGTTCATGACAGGACTGTGCATCTGACCAAGTTGTCTAGCCGTTACATTTTGGCCCTTCTCACAGTAGCTACATTTTCAATATCTCGTTCCAATGGCGGCTACAAGTGGATATGATGAATTAGGCAGCAAGTGAACATTTTTGCCTGAAGTTGGCAAGCGTAAGTAATTGTTTGACATTGACAAGAGCCAAATTGTGATGGCTAGAGGACTGGGTAAGAGCTACTCCAAAACTGCAGCTCTTTTGGGATTGATGCACATGGGAAGCGAATGCTTGGCTGTGTAGTCCGATCCAGTAGAGGTGCTGGTATAGATCAGGTTAATGAAAAGATTAATGCTGGTTGTGACAGAAAGGTGTCAAAACTCACAGAGCATCACTGTTATGATGGAAAAAAAGGGGACTCAATATTAGGCAGACGGTCATAATGTTATGGCTAATCATTGTATATGCAGGAAAATTGTTTGAAATGATATTGGAATCTGCAGTTGTTTAGAAATACAGTGGCTCAAAGAAACATTCTTGACTGGTAAATGTACAATCCTTTACCTCTGATCTGCACCGTGCTCCTTGGGTTCTCCCACTGTACAGAAGCTACCAGCTATAGTCAGTCATGATCACAAAAGAAAGTTGGGAGACATTGGGTTTGCAAAATTAAATGTCAGGCCTTTCAGCATCAATCAATAAATAATATGAGAGTACTGTGTGTATATTTTTGACCCTGTGCATATAATTTTAGCCTCTGGTGTTACAATTGTGCTCCAAATTCTTGGAGTTTTCTTCTGTTTATTAGGTTTGTACTTTTTTTTTATTTAGAAAAAGACTGGTTTAAAGAAATACATGAGCTCAGGTATTGAAACAGTCAGTCAGTATTATTAGATATTATAACCCTAACATCCAAATTAGGTTCATAGTGTAGAGAGGTTGAGAATGCATAGAATAATAATGGCCATCTTACTGTACTGATTAAACTGCAGTGTTATGACCCCTAATGAAAAAATTTCACTAAAGAAACAAATCTCCTTTTCTATTTCACTGTTGTTCTGTAGTTTCTATAAACTAAAATGCTGTCAGGTGTTTTTCTGAATATGTATAGTCTTGTTTTCACATATATGAGTGTATATACCATAGTTTCAATAGAGCTTAGAAATAAACATCACCAGAGCTTAGATATTAATGTTATATGTGCAGCTTAAACAATCACATCCCAGAACAGAATTTATTTGCCTCTCTCACAAACCAAACTGCTCCCTATATAATATCCAAAGGAAAAGAGGAGACTTCTCGAAACTGCATCTTTTATGTTCCCTACACAATGAGGTCTGTGTGAAACCAAAATGAGACTATGGCATATTTCTCCTGCCATTCAAAATTTTTTTTTCTCTTAGAAAACAAGTTGCAAAAAATATCAAATTAGCCTTCTGTCATAAGGTTTCATAAGATCTCTCTTCGAACTCTAAAATAGTTCTCTGCACCTATATATATTTTTTCCCCACACATTTCATATACATTTCCCGTATTTTGCTTTGATTCTATAAAGCTGCTTGGCAACAATGACCCTTGTTAAAAGCACTATATAATAAAACTGAATTAAAGGGAGCAGGGTGGTATAGTGGTTAGCCTTTCACCTCCAGGTTCCAGGTTTGATTCCCGCCTCAGGTCTGCGTGCATGGAGTTTGCATGTTCTCCCCGTGTTCTCCGGGTACTCCAGTTTCTTTCCACAGTCCGAAGACAGGAAGATTAGGCAAAATGGCCCTGTGACTCTGATTACAGAATAAAGCTGCATAGATGAAAAGTGAATGAATTGAATAACACCTGTACTGTATATTAAACCTTCACACAACATTGGTCTATTATGCAATCATTAACAACAATATGAAGATCTTTTAAATTTTCAAATATATTTTGCTCTACTTTCTGAGAACTTAGACCTTTTCTTAGCATTAATGGTAATATTGCAATATGAGGCAAACACTGCAGCAGGGAGTATTTAAAAATCAGTTGGGCTGAGATAGCTCAATTTTTAAGGTCTTGGACTGCTGATGGCCCTTGTTTCGAGCCACAGCACTGCCAAGCCGCCACTTCACCCTCAACCGCTCAGATACAACCAGGCATCGAGCTTGTAACCCGACTCTGTAAGAAACTACCATTGAAATGACAGACGTACTATATCTCCAGAGAGGGGAATATTCAGTGCTCAATGGCATGTGGAGGGACTCGCATACTGCTTGATAGCAGCTCTAGTGCTCATTTTCTTCTTCAAAGGAGACAAAAAGGATCAATTAGTAACACTGAGTGGAGTTTAGGTTACTTCCTTTACATCTCAAGGATGATTCCTGTTGCTAATTGGCCTGTCTCACCTAGTGAATTTTAGAAGAAACACATCAGAAACATAGCAGACGAAATAGAAACTAAATTGAGGCTGAAATGAGAATTAGAATTTTTTTTCTCTTGAGTTATAGTAGAGCAAGCTTTGAGCATTTAAATTTTCCTCTTGGTGCTCACTTGGACACGGCAATGCTTTGTGTCACCTTGAATTATTGTCACTAAACTTCTTTTCTTGAGTGATATACAGTATAGGCTTAACAGAAAAACAGCCTGAAAGACAATTGTAAAGTGTGTGTATGTGTGTGTGTGTATTGTGGTTTATATGACAAAGGTGTTGATCTCACAACAGCAGTGGCTGGTTTTGCATTTTGCTACCAAACAGAGCATCTCCCACTGCTCCAGGGCCGAGAAACGCTGGTCGAAATCGCTTAATGAGGCATGAAAGCAGGGTGGGCTCCCGTCGAGCAATTACCCTTCCCCAGGTAGCAGCAGCTGCAGGCTGACTTAATGGAGTAGGTGATCTACAGCCTGAATTGTGATGACAGAGTGATTACAAGCTCTATGCCACACCACTGTGCTCTTCACAGGGCCTTGGTTAGCTGCAAAACCAAACATAATATAATGAAAAAGTAGGAAATAAGAAGTGGGATGACATATGCGTATAATAAAATAATTCTCTACTGTGTACAGTTCTGGCACTATAGTTACTATAGGATTTACAAAAAAAGAATTTAAAAGTCTCCCATAACAATAAGAGCAGAGGCCACATGTAGCGAACATAGCTGGTTTAATTGCTCTTCGTGCTGTTTATTCTTTGTGGACTGGAGATGAGAATGAGTATGTTGTGATTTCCAGGTTGGTGGTAAGCAGCACCTGCTGAGTCACTTAGGAGTGAAAACTTTATCAATAAATGCCACAATAGATCCATTTGACCTTTTGTAACTCAACCGGATCAAGCAGTGTGTCTCATTCAGACCGGGATCAAAGAGGCCATCCAAGTTACAACAGGGACGACACAAGTTCCTGTTTTTAATGACCGCATCCCAGGCTTTCATCACTCTCACAAAGCTCACATGCACTAGTGTGTACAGTAACCTCTCAAGGAGAAATCAATAGCAGGGATGCCTTCTGCCCCTATTATAAAGAAAAAAGAGAAAACCAGAGGAAAAGAGAAAGAGAAGGAGAGAGAGTGATTCAGTGCTAACAGGTTTTAGGCATTACTTAAAATAGCTGAGAAAATTACATGCCCCTGAAGTGAAAAGGCGTGCCACAGATGTGTTTAAAATATCATGAAAATAGACAAGTGAAATCCCAAAAGGTTTTAACACTTCTTTAGTCTCTATTCTAAAGTGCTAAACGTGTAAAACTCATCACCATCATCAGAAACTGCCCCGTAGCATACTCACTCAAACACAGGGACATGTGGACATGGATGAATGGATGGATGGAGACAGTTCAGATGGATGGATGGATGGATGGAGACAGTTCAAAGGGATGGATGGAGACAGTTCAAAAAGATGGATAGGTGGATGGATGGAGACAGTTCAAAGGGATGGATGGAGACAGTTCAAAGGGATGGATGGATGGAGACAGTTCAAAGGGATGGATGGAGACAATTCAGATGGATGCAGACAGTTCAAAGGGATGGATGTATGGATGGAGACAGTTCAAAGGGATGGATGGATGAATGGATGGATGGAGGCAGTTCAGATGGATGGATGGAGACAGTTCAGATGGATGGATGGATGGAGACCATTCAGATGGATGGATGGATGGATGGATGGAGACCATTCAGATGGATGGATAGATGGATGGAGACAGTTCAGATGGATGTATGGCTGGATGGATGGATGGATTGAGACAGTTCAGATGGATGGATGGATGGATGGATGGAGACAGTTCAGATGGATGTATGGCTGGATGGATGGATGGAGACAGTTCAGATGGATGGATGGATGGAGACATTTCAGATGGATGGATGGATGGATGGATGGAGACAGTTCAGATAGATGGATGGAGACAGTTCAGATGGATGGATAGATGGATGGAGACAGTTCAGATGGATGGATAGATGGATAGAGACAGTTCAGATGGATGGATGGATGGATGGATGGATGGATGGAGACAGTTCAGATGAATAGATGGATGGATGGATGAAGACAGTTCAGATGGATGGATGGATGGATGGATGGATGGATGGAGACAGTTCAGATGGATGGATGGATGGATGGAGACATTTCAGATGGATGTATGGATGGATGAATGAATGGATACATTTCAGATGGAGACATTTCAGATGGATGGATGTAGACAGTTCAGATGGATGGATGGAGACAGTGCAGATGGATGGATGGATGGATGGATGGATGGATAGAGACAGTTCAGCTGGATGGATGGATGGATGGATGGATGGAGACAGTTCTGCTGGATGGATGGATGGATGGATGGAGACAGTTCAGCTGGATGGATGGATGGATTGATGGATGGAGACAGTTCAGATGGATGGGTGGATGGATGGATGAAGACAGTTCAGATGGATGGATGGATGAAGACAGTTCAGATGGATGGATGGATAGAGACAGTTCAGCTGGATGGATGGATGGATGGATGGATGGAGACAGTTCTGCTGGATGGATGGATGGATGGATGGAGACAGTTCAGCTGGATGGATGGATGGATTGATGGATGGAGGCAGTTCAGATGGATGGGTGGATGGATGGATGAAGACAGTTCAGATGGATGGATGGATGGAGACAGTTCAGATGGATGGATTACTTTGATAATCCCAATGGGTGATTGTAGCAGAAGAATATTAAGGATAGGTTAAACCTAAAAATCACAATGAGAAAGAGCAGTGCTTATTAAAAAATAAATTTAAAACAAACAAAAAACCCGATGATGCACTGTTTACAATAGCACAGTCAGGTGGGAATCTGAGAACTGCGCATTAATGAGGTAAAATCTTGCAAAAATAATAAGAATATACTGTTTCTGTGTATATGATGATACATTAGATTGAAGTGAGGACCCTGGACCTGTTAGGCCATGACACCCACTTTGCAAATATAAACTGTCAGTATAAAAACAATGAAGTCTTACTAGCTTGCAGAGTTACTAGTATTACAACAAGCAATACAACTTCACAGCCTAGATTTAATTAACCCTTTTAAACCTAACTATGAGTTTCAGCATTCTTGCGAAATAAAGAATAAGAATTATGAATCTTTGTTCACCCACAATGATTACATTTAAGGTGTGCAGTATTAACCTGCTGATTAAATATACCAGACATTAAATGAAATTAATCAAGCATCACTGATAATTATGACTTCATTTTCGCATAGTGTTGTTAGCAGTTATGGATCTCACTGTTTTTTGCACACATAACTCTTGACTGAAAGTATTTTTAACACAATAGGTTTCTTCAAATTTGTGCATTGGTAGTGCATTTATTCATATCCAGCTGAGCACATTAGCGCTAGTATCAGCTAAAGGGCCAACATTAGACAATAATATTTGCAGATCAGTCAGGATTCCCAGAATCAATAGGCTTCTTTACAGTTTCAAGAGTAGTACACCCTCCTTTTTTCATTGATATAAATACTGATTGAAGTCATCAATAATAATAATAATAATAATAATAATAACTCCATAGTTATACATAAACATTACCATACAGTTTTTATAACATACCACACAGAGCTACTACACACAATAGTCCTTTGAAATTGGAAGAGCATTATATAAGAGGTTTTATATAATATTTTTGATCCCACTTTAGCCAAATCCCAAAGGAATTCTGGCCAATCCTGGCTACCCATGTTTATTGCCTGCCATTGATGTTTTTCGATGTTTCTGTTTTTCAAAATATAAACAAATTAATTGTTTAAACCATATGACTGGGATAATGCATTTATCTAAAGGATGAATGAACATAAAAAACACATGAACATACATTTTATATTAATAATCAATATAACCTTTATGGACATCTCTGCCTGCAAAAACACATTAAAGGGAGATTACCCTGTATACCCTCATCATATGGTGCCACAATAAATTATAGTAGTTAGTAGCAGTTATTAAATTCTAATAAATAAAATAAGCTTTTAAACTCACCTTAACATTTCTTTTAGAACCAGTAAACCCATGATGAGCAACAGAAAAAAATAAGAGTGCAGCGAGCAAAACTGACTTTTCAGTTATTATTATAATTATTTTCAGTGTTATTATTGGCAGCTATACACTTTGTGCTTTGGGTGATATCTGTTACTTTTTATTTCCAGACTGAATAAAGGACAGGACACTAAACTACACTAACTGGGAAAGAGAGAACATACTGTAAAGGCCCACCTACTAAGAAAAGTGATACGATCCATTAGCACAAAGGGAGACCAATTGGTATGCACACAGTTTCGCGCCCTCTCTCTTGCTCAATTCACAGGATATTGTATACGATTTGTCAGAAATCTGCTATCAATGTGTGGAACAATCCCAGTGTGAGAGGTGAGGGTATCAGCCTTTAGTTGTCCAGTGAACTTTGCATCTGATGCTAGCTACAGACCTGATACACACCACTGCTTTGGGAGAAGACGAACTTCACTACAAAGTCTAATGAACAAACATACACTACCGCTCAAAAGTTTGGGATCACTTGCTAATTTCTTTGTTTTTGTTTAGTTATTTATTTTCTACAGTACATTCTACGACAATACTGGGGATTTTAAAACTATGAAATAACACATATGGAATTAGGTATTTATGTAACATCAACAGTCAGTTGTTATTTTAAGATATGGAGGTCAGCCTTTCTGGAATAGTTCTTTTAAGAACAGTATTATCAAGTGCATTTGCAAACCCCATCAAGCACCATGATGAAACTGGCTCTCATGAAGACCTTACCAGGAAAACAAGACCCAAACATAACTCTGCTGCAGAGAAGTTCGTTCAGAGTTACCAGCCTCAGAAATCACCAAATAACAAACAGCACCACAGATTAGCGATGCTACATTGCATATTTTTAGATTACTGTATATACAGCATTACAGCTCATGGGTAGCAGATACATCTCAACATTATTAGGAGATTATTGCATATTTTGGACGCCTTCAGCATTGCTTTACAATGTAGAAAGAAATAAAAATCAGGAACGACCATGGAGTTAGAAAGTGATCCCACTTTTGAGCAGTAGTGTAAGTACAGCTGATGCAGATTTATTGGGTTAAGGGTCATTTTATGTGCAATCTTGTTGAAAAAGATAAAGCCTTTATTTTTCACAAACAGTACAGTGAAACTTTTGCTTTGCATTCCCCAGTTTGTTAGGAGATTACGGTCAGAGTGCAGGATCAGCCATGAGACAGTACTCCTTGAACAGACAGGGTTAAAGATCATACTCAATGTTACAAACTTTTATCCTATGGTTAAGAATATGCTACACCCTACTACTTCCACCAAATCTAAACAGACTCAGCAGTGGGTTCGCAATGTTTTCAACTGCATAGGATTCCTCATTGCCATTATACTGTACTTTGTTATGCTCAGTATTTTAGAGGAGAGGGTACCACCCACGATGACCCAGGTTAGTTTTTTTTTTTGCTTTTTAACACAATAAAATAAAACTATCAAGAAACACTTTTGTACCTCAACCAATTCAACTCAATTCACTCACTTTCACATCGACTATACCACTTTATCCTATATACAGGAACGCATTGGGCATGGAGCCTATCTCGGGAGACTTAGGGCACAAAGTGGGGCAACCCATCAAGTCACACACATACACACTCACACACTCATTCACACATTATGGACAATTTGGGGAACGCCAATCTGCATGTCTTTGGACTGTGGGAGGAAGTCAGAGTACCCAATGGCAACCAACCAAACCAATATCCAAAAAAACTGAAGCATCTTTACAGAAATGTACAAATTGCTAATAAATAGATTAAATGTATTCCAACACACTTTTTTTAAGCTAGTCTGTCCCCATCATATCCACGGATTCCTGTTCTTGGCAGTAGCCCATACACTAAAAAGTTTGATATTCATGCCATTATGACAATTATGACATGCTTTTCTCCTCACCATGGTTATAAAATGTCATTATTTGAGTTACTGTATCATTCCTGTCAGCTCAGACCAGTCTAGACATTCTTCTCTTTTTGTCTGTCATCAACAAGACTGTGGAAATGGTACTTATTGGATAATTTTTTTCCCTATTCCATTTAGTGTAAACTATAGAAACTGTTGTCTTTGAATATTCCAGGAAGTTGCAGTTATGGAAATACTCAAACCTGCCTGACTGGCACTAACAGTCACCATCAAAGACACTGAGATTCAGTGATTATGTAACTGTATGAATGTTCAGCCATACAAGAATATTTTTTAAGTGTTCCCTAAAAAGCTTGTGGTGAGTGTAGCTATTTAATTGTTAAAGTTTTCAGTACGCTACACTAAACTTCTTCGGAAATTAGGATATTACATATAACATTTTATGCCATATATCCAATATATCCAATATATCCATATATCCAATATATCCATATATCCAATATTCAATATACTGCATTTCATTACATACTTCCTAATCTAACACTACTCATAAATGTCATAATGCAAACTGAAGCCAGCAAAAATTTATAACTAGACTGTAATAAAAGGTGTATATGTGCATGTGCTATGTAGCCAAATTTTACTCATTGTTTTCCAGTTCTTGCCTAATGTTCATTCAGCAATGATAAAAAAAAAGCATATGCAGTATAACAGAACAAAGATCTGTGGCATAAAAGCTGACAGGGTTGAATTAATCATGTCTCCTGTGCACACAGCCTCCACCGGGAAATGCAGCTCCAGATCTGTATGCTCTCTGAACTTTGTGCTCTCTCTCTCAAAAAAAGGGATTAAATACTAAACCCTACCAATTTCCCCACAAACTCTCCTTTGAACTGAATCCTAAGTGTGTATGAGTTGTAGTCTAGTCACTTGGCAGTTTTACTTTAAATTAGGCTTTGTAAACATGCAGGGTTGTGCATGTGAGCAGGGGTTAAATATAGCCTTTATAGAGACAATACAAACTTGGAGGTGTGTGTGTGTGTGTGTGTGTACAGTATGGGGGGTGCAAAGAAGCAGTACACCTTGCTGTAAAGCCATCACTGCTGACTGACCATGTGCCTTTGCTACCAATAGTTTATGTGTGTATCTGTCTCTCTGTCAGTCAGTCTGTCTGTCTATCCATCTTTCTGTTTGTTGGCTGAAGTAGAGCACTTTAATGGTGGGATACACTGGGCATAAAAGGCAGTAGAAATCTCTTGTGAAAGGGCGACTGAGCGACAGGCAGGACTGGATTTTAAACAGATTTGTGAGGAAAATTAGGGCTAATTTCTCAGGCATAGTGCAAGAATAAGTGTCATGTCTGCCAAAAGCATTGTATTTTTACTCTTCTTCTTATGTGATATCTTTGCTCACTGAATTTGAATCACTGATGTGTAAAATATAATTAAATATATTGTTATATTATTAATTGCCTATTTTCTCTTGACTATTTTATGTATGCCCCTTCACTCAACCAAATGCGCACGCAAGCATTATGTATGGAAGAAAAATGACTTTTCCAGCACTTTTCAGTCTTTTATAAGAGATGTATTTAAAACAGGGATCTGGGTAAATAGATTTCCTTAATCCTCACTAAGAAGGCAAAAGCTGCTTGACACTGATTGCGTTCTTGGCACAGTTGAGAAGGGCATCATCCTCTTGCCCTGGGGAGACACAAAACAGCCTTGAGAAACATCTGATAACAACAATTAATCCAGTACCCGTGGGTACCAGCAGCCCCTCCACCAGCCTGGTCCTATAACAGCACAACCCAACTGCTGCGCCAAAGCACTTTTGCCTACCAAAGTCACTGTTTATTTATTATAATTTTTTCATTATTATTTCTAAAAGAAGGTTTGTCAAATAAATCGGGATATGAATTCCTGGATATAAAATTCAAAGACAAGATGCTTGTACTTACACAGAGAGGTGATAACTATTTCTTATCACAGCTCACAGCTCCTAATTGTTGACACAATATACTGTAATATAATGCTGTATATAAAATATTTGTGTATTTACTAAAACACTACAAGAGCACAGCTTGCATTATTCAATAACCTTTCTTAAAGTCCATCTGGTAGTTTGTCCACTCACCCATCTTGGCTACTCTCCCTGGCAGTAGTGTTCATTTACACAACATCAAGCTCTTAACTACTTGAAGAAGGAGAGATCCATAAACCTAGATGACCTTTCATTAATTTCTTTCAAATGGCGGTTATAATCAGACTAAATGATGTAAATAATGACTGGCTTTGATAACAAGGGCTTTTTATGAGCTTACTTTGTTGATGTTGTTGTTGTTATTATTATTTGTTTGTTTGTTTTTAAGCTTGCTCCAGCTATTCCATACTGTACCTGATCAAAATGCAGTGCATGAAAAAGCAATAGAAAATATGCTTTCTGCTAAAGACCTAACTTTAGCGGATTGGTTCTTTTAACTGAGGATGGACTTACACAATACAGTACACTGCCCATGTTAAAAATTGCATTAAACACATTAAAAGCAGTTGTTAACAACAAAGTTTATACGTAACTGATATTGCTATTACACTGCCAATAACCTGATAAATAGAGATATGCTTTCTAAGAACATGCACACTTAACTTACAGAACATGAATTGTCTTCATTAGGTAAATGATATGTTAATTAAGCTAATGATATGTTAATGAGAGTAACTTGTTATTACCCGTAATTTGTTTACGACTGATCATTACCAACATTTTTATCAGATGTTTCAGCATATCATGCCAGTTGAAGGTAATGGGTAGCTGAGAGAAAATGTCCAGAAATTCACAAGTATGTCTTTCTACAAGGTTGTGCAATGGAGCAAAATGTTCTCGAGTGGTGATATAGACAGTTACATCCCTTGGACATTTAACTGTATGTATTATTCCATGTTCCAGGTATTCTAATAACCGTTAAACCGTTAACCGACCCAGCACCCACATACCTCTCACCTCAATCACACCACATACTGTACCGCACCACGTTTCCTCCAATCCTCCAGCACTGCTTGGCTGGTTCCACCATCTCTCAGAGATCAAGGAAGACGTGCATCTTGACTCTTTTCTGTTATGGCATCTAGGTGGTGGAATGAACTTCCCCAAGATGTCCGTACAGCTAAGTCTCTGGCAATCTTTAAACGACAACTTAAGACATATCTGTTTTTTCAGTACTTGGGTTAATCTCTACCCCCCAAGCCCAACCCCCATAAAAAAAAAACCCTTCCCAACAGTTTTTGACTGGTACTTAGTTTGTAACTTAGTAACAGGATATATCCAATGATGGAAACTTTTGCAAGTCGGTCTGCATAAGAGAGTGCCAAATGCCTAAAAGTAAATGTTAATTAACTGTCGGTCACCAGCATGGGTGGAAGTAGGTCAGCATGGACAGCAGTACTGAGGTGTGAGCAGCTGTCTGCTAAAATCTAAATTCAAAACCAGTCATAGAAGCACTTTCAGCAAGAAAACACATCTCATAATGATATGTCATCTTAAACACTTAATTAGAACCATCTGTGTTATTATTGACACCTACTTGTAAGGCAATGTACAAAGCTAACTAGCTTTTAATACAAGGCTAAATCCCAAATTCCTCTCTAACCCCTGATCAAGAACACTACTTGGTGTAACAAGTGGCATCACTTCCTCTCATGTAATATTGCTTAATTATATAATACAGTTATTAAATATGCTTAACAAAAACGTAACTAATATACATATAGTAAATTATGGCATATCAGCAGCTTTTCAATAGTGTAAACAATTAGATCCTTAACGTGGAGTGTTAATTATTGCCTGCTTCTGTGTTTCTTGTCTGGTGCATATAACATTATACACAAAGGAGCTAACAAATCGTTTAAGGTTTCTCAACATCTCCTGATGCCGTGTTAGCATTTTATGTATATATAGTACGGTGGCCGAGAAGTGCAAAACAAATTAACAAAACCCAAAACAAAATAACAAATTCAAAAACAAAATAACAAAACTGAAAACAAAACAACAAAACCATAAACAAAAATGTTTTGGGTTTTGTTATATTATTTTTGAATTTGTTATTTTGTTCTGAATTTTGTTATTTTGTTTTTTGAGTTTTTGGTTTTGTTATTTTGTTTTTGGATTTATTTTGTTTTGGGTTGTGTTAATTTGTTTTGCACTTCTCGGCCACCGTAGGAAACATCTTAATGTTCATGAAAGAAAGTGTGATCAAAATCAATAAAAGCTAGTAAAGCTGATTTTCATGGTACAGTTAAACAGTACTCCAGTAAGTATGCATTTCAGACAATGAAAACAAGGTACACTGCAGGAACAAATTAGATACACAGTGTCTGGTGAAGAGCAACCTCGTTTCCCCTATTCATTACTGGATCAAATGAAATCCCAGGTGAGTTATAAAGGTTTTTGAAAATATAATTTCTTCAGATTTTACTTAAGACCAAATCCTTCATTAAGAAAGTTCAACATAGAATAACAAACTGACCTAATTTATCCAAAAGTAGTAATTAAACATTTTTTACTCTGCCTATTTCACCTGCTCATTAACTGTGCTTTTCGGTTCAACCAGCATGCAGCTTGTCTTGTTCAGCCAAGAGGATCGTTGGTCACAGTCTGCAAGCCTTCTTAGACTGCTATAGCAAAAGAAAACGGTCAAGATCATTTCCAAGATATTTTCCAATCTCAAACTGCAATCCTGCATAGTATTGCTTATTATTAGTTATAAAACTACACAAACTATTTCTGAATTGTTGCATTGCATGATGTATTATTACCCTTTATGAGCAACTGCAAGTACAGAGTTTTAATATGCTGTAGCATGAATATATGGTTTTGATTAGATTAGATTAGATTAGATAAGACTAGATTAGATTAGATTAGATTAGATTAGATTAGATTAGATTCAACTTTATTGTCATTGTGCAAAGTACATGTACAAAGCCTGTCAAATGCAGTACACATGCATTACAATAAATAAATATAGTTGCAAGCAATGATGGGTGGGCCCAAGCACTCTGCGCCATCGCCACCCAGGTGCCCCAGAAAGACAGTGGGCACACTGGGCATATGTATTTAAAGGGGACATACCAATACAATTATGACATAATTTTAGAAAAGGGAGAATTTTATAAAGGCTCCAAAAAGCCCCAGATGCTGGAAGAAAAAGCATCATACTATGATGTCACGCAATATGAAGTTACTCAATGTAATGGTACTCAATATAATGTCACACAGAATGTTAATAACTTTTTGGCAGAAGTTTTAGGCATCATCATCGCTGACCCGTTTGAGACATCAAAAATCCCTCCGCAATTTTGTATGAGTGTCTTATGTGCAGTTTATATACAAAGTATGCCTATACAAACATTGATTATGGTGAAGACATGTTGAGAAGATAATATGAACAGGGACAGACGTATGTATTAGAAGCCTATATAGTTAATATGTACAGAATAAATATGGGTGAAATATACAGTAATGTGATGATACCATGCATGTATATGGATGGTGCAAAGATGCATAGTGGATAAAGCAGTCTATGTCTGTGAAGTACAGATTAGATATGGAAGGAACATACAGTAAAATGATAAATTCTAGTAGTTCAACTTAATATAGTCCAACTAGGGACTGTGGAGGCCAATGGTGATTACCATCGTATTTATTCTCATTTTTTGACCATGAAAGGACCTCAAGGTCAACATTCACACTCTACGGGAATGCCAATTAGCCTAATCTGCATGTCTTTGAATCGTGGGAGGAAACTGGAGTACCCTGAGAAAATCCACCAAGCATGGGGAATACATGCAAACGTCATGGCGACAGTGCTAACCACTAAGCCACTGTGCTTGCTGCTATATAGTACTTTTATAATGTTCACTACAATGTCCAAGCTGTACATTTTTAATGTACCTTTTTGTACATTCTGCACCATTATACTGATTTTTACATTTTAGTGTTTTCTCTGCTTGTTTGCAGTGTTTGTGCCAGCATGACCATCTGCAAGGTTAATTTGACTAATCTTGACAGGCTTCACAGAAGGCAATCACTGAAAGAAAGTCAGTCATAGGTCCCGTGAGCATTGATTGGACCTGTGAAGCCTGATCATGTTATATCTTTAATGGAAGTGTCAAACATTCAAATGTTAAAAAGTGTCTGAAAGGGGCATCAACTTGATAACATTTCTGAGAGTTGGTTAAGATCATATGACCATGATAGTGTAAATATTTAGAGCAATATCTACACTCTATACTGTATGGACAAAAATTTGTGGATACCTGAGTACTAAACATCCCATTCCAAAATAAAAAAAAATGCAGGCAGAAATAAGTTGTTCCCTGTTTCCTGCTATGACAACATCCTCCACTGCCTTCTGAAAAGTTTTCAACTAGATTTTGTGTAGGTCTTGTGCTCAGTTAGAGTTACAATCACTTGTTCCACACATCCACTTGTGCCGTGAATGGGGAATAGAGAAGGATTTGACATTCAGCCTTGCATTAGAAGCTAGTTAGCTTGTATCTCATGTTACCCATAAATAAAACAACACAAATGACTTAACGTTAACAGTTGCATTTCCTTGCTGAAAGTGCTTGAATGAATGGTTTTGAATGTGGATTTTGGCAGGCAGCTGCTCTCTTCTCAGGACTGTGGACCATACTGACCTACTTTCACCCATGGTGCTACCAACAGTTAATGTAATTAATGATAGCTAGTACACCTGTGACACTGAGTAATACATATAGTTAAACATCTGTATTTGGTGGAATAACCCAGATTTGCAATTACAGATGTTATAAAATTTGGCATGCTTTCAGTTTTTCACATTGCTGTTGGGTAATTTTATACCATTCTTTTTTGCAACAAAAAAAAGCAAACAGCTGAGCTTTGCTTGATGATTTGTGACCATTCATCTTCCTTTTGATGACATTCCAGAAGTTTTCTTGAACAAATTGCAGTGGTTTCTTTTTTTTTTTTTTTCCAGAGCTGTATTTATGCATGGATGTACAATCATTCTACCCCATGAAAATAACTTTCATGATGTATACAAACTTCTGACCACAAAAGTATATATTTAATATTTTTCTCTGCTAAAAAGCATCAAATCCATCTATTTGACAAAAGGCATGTTGCATTACTTGAAGATACCTGTATTGTAAGCTTTTACTAATTTCTTTGCTTTTCCAGTACCTAACCTAAACTGAACAGATTGCAAAATCTAATGACAGTATATTACTTACAGTATTTACAGGATATTTTATTTCTGATTATCTTATTAACAGACTACATAGTTTTTGTCATGCATACTATGTACCAGTAAGCTTACAAATGCAGAATGCCATTTTCAATCAAAATATCACAGCTGCTTCAAAACATCAGTTTGAGAAAAGTAATTCATTTACAGAATGATAAAGATAGAGAAAAGTAATACACAGAGCACATTTTTACTTTTAGGTTAATTGAAATTTTGACAGACTAGCGATTTTCACTTACAGTAAGTATCATTTTTCACCCTGCATGTACAGTACCATTTAATACACACTGTCCACTTTCCGCACAGACTGCACTGCATATAATATCATTGGGTTTCATATAGTGTAATGTATACTGCAATGCTTCTCTGATGGGAATACATTTAATTGAGTAACTTAAAGACACCATGCTTAAGTGATTATTTTAAATGGTGGATATAATATACTGTAGATATAATATTCTTACAAAATATGTAATCAGAATTACAGCAGTTCCCCACTATGGAATTAGCTGAGCTTTAACAGTAAAGCAGTCATTCAATTTATCCATCTTTCATATAAGAGCCATGGCTCAGAACCCCAGCAGAGCCCCACCACCAAGCACCTCATTAAGCAAAGCAGAACCCAGAACCATTTCTCAGAAGCACTGCCATGTCAAACTCCCTGTAACAATTAGAGCATGACGTCTATGTGCTGGTTTACTTTATCATGTTGCTGAGGTCTATGTTATACAAAGCATTTGGTAAACCAGACAGACAACTGTAGGGGAACCTTTGTGCAATCTGTAATCTATGGCAGTGTGCTTCCTTCTGTTTCTTCTGCTATTGCAATTATCATTGCCTGGGATGCCACAGGCAATTTACAGCTAGCACTTGATATGGCAGACTCACAAAGACTTGGGTGCTACATTGTCAAAGTAAAGAGGTTAGTTAGGGGAAAAGTGTGATACATATCATCAAAAGGTGCCAGAGTGCCTGGTCTATCAAATGGAGAAAGCCTCTTAAGAGCTGGGCTAATTTCTTGCTTTCTGCCTTTGCTCTTCACCAAGGGGTTTTTTGCATCCAGTGAGACCAGTGTATTTGAAATCAACGGCATTTGAAAAAGGTTTGACGATGTTGGTTTTTCCCCACATGGGCTTATATAGAGAGTTTAAAACCTTAGGAAAAATCACCTTCAGCTTCTGAAATATAATGCCCGGGGATGCTACATAGCAGCAAATGAAATACAATTGTAAAACAAAAGCAAGTAACCGCCAGCTTATTCTCTAGCCGGGAGTTTAGTCTCTCGTGAACAGAGGTTCATGGTTATTATTTTTCAGTGCCTTTCAAAACTAAAATGGTTCCCTAGATTCATGGAAATCGTAGGTCAAAGTTCACCACTGATGGTTTTCCAGCGTGTTGTGCTTGTCAGTTATTACAAATAGAGGTTCTGTTTCGTCTCTTCTGGAGGTGTGTGGATCTCTCCACAGTGCTGCATTGTGCATTTGTTAAATTTGTTAAATAAAACCCCCAATAGCAGCCCTTAGAGCAATACATTTGGGTATTTATAATTAGCAGTTGAAAGCATGCACCACTTATATCATCCAATTAGCCTTTAAGACAGTTGAGTGTTTATTGCTGTGAGCACTGTGTACTTTAAAGCTATTGGTTAATTCTGGGAGATTAATTAGATGACTCTAATAAAATCAATGTTGCATCACAGGACATTAACAGCCATGATGTTGCAGAATGTGTATATATGGATTAAAATTAAGGCTCCTGGGAGAAGGAATGGGAATAGTATGTCTTCATAAAAATGTCTTTTAATTTCTCTGTGACTGGGAAAGTCATTAGTCATGTCTGTTTACTTCTATACACCATGGTCTTCAAGGACATAACACTTGGCAAATCAGGGTAGAAGATAAAAAGGAGCAGTAATCATTTTATTTTTTTGGCCCAAACTGAACTGCTGTGCCATTCAGAGTGATCCCAGGCTCCAAGCATATGACTGAAATGTCGATGTAGGTGTTTGATATTTTTCAATGCTTGGCCACTCGACCCCGCAGTCAGCAGGAGCTATCAGAATCAATTTAGCGCTGGCGTGCTTGGCATGCTCTATGATCAATAAAAGAGAGAAACTCATTAATGAGGGAATTGGGGGACTGGAATATGGGATATGAGTCTGGCCTTTAAAGATAATGAACTCACCCATTGCTGGATCTGTCTCTGAAAATGTTGGTCCACGTTTACACAAGCAGGCGCTCAGATGAAACTCAAAGCAATAACCGCTGGTTTTTTTTTTAACTTGGCCATCCCTACCAAACAATCACTGCCTATTCATTATTTGTATTCAGCACTTTCAAAGCATCAGTGCTGCAATCAACAGGGTAGTGGCCTCTTATTTCATAGTTCCTGTTTAACACTCAGGACAGAAGAGTTTAGCACATGGACTTTAGACAGGTAAGAGACAATGGCTGATGAAGCGGACTGCAGTGTTTCAGTTACTAGAAAAGCAGAAAAATCTAATCGAATTAGAAAATCTGTCCAACATATGGGGAGAGAAAGTGCGAGAGAGAGAGAGAGAGAGAGAGTGATCCCTTCCTCACCCCATTATTTGTGTATAAACATATTATATGATATCTATTCTGGAACATGCACAATTGGCAGTATTTTAGTGATGTGTATCTTAATAAAAAATATCTCTGCATAAAAAAAAAAGATTTAGGGAACAGTTAATGTACTACAGTTTTTAAAAAAAAATCAGAAAATAAAGACATTGAGGAAATGATGAGTTAAAACTTGGACTACATGGCCAAGTTTGGGGGAACCTGACCTTCATGCCCACAAGGTACTTGTTCACCCTGTTGCAGATAAAGTTCCCCCTTTGCTGTTATAATCTTCTCCACTCTTCTGGGAGAATGGCATGGGATTTGTGTTCGCAGCAACAGGATGTGTGAGGTCAGGCACTGATGTGGGGTGAGAAGGCCTGGGGTGCAGTCTGCATTCCAGAATATCTCAAATGTGTTTGGTAGTGTTGAGGTCTGGGATTTGTGCTGGACTAAATTATTATTATTATTATTACTACATTTACATTATAGCATTTGGCAGACGCCCTTACCTGGAATAACTTAAAATTTTTATCCCATTATATATCAGAGCAGTTAAAGGCTTAACTCAAGGTCACAACAGGGGAAAGGGTTCGAACCTGTGACCTTCTGTTCAGTAGACTAATGCCTTAACCACTGAGCTACCCCTGCCTATTATTACTATTATTTGTTTGTTTGTTTGTTTGTAAATTGTGTCTTTATTGAGATCACTGGAATCACGTTCCAGGAAATCTTAATGCTACCGCATTCATGAATATTTGAGAAAATTGTGTGCTTCCAAATTTCTGCTTCAGCTCAATAAAATAAATAAATAAATAAATAAAATAATAAAACAACAGCTCCAAGCTCAACACTAGTTTATTGACTTGGTGCTGTTAAATGAGGTTAAGAAGCAAAGGAATTTACAGACAGTGTTGGCATTTCTACTTCTGTTTTTTTTTCCCCTCAGTGTTTTCCAGTGTATCTGGAAATGTATAGCTCATAAACAAACTAATAAACAAGTAGTTAAACTATGTCCCTTTTATTTTCACATACAGATAGTAGGTGGCATTTGGATGAGTAAACAGATATAGTTAATGGCATTGTTATATCCCTACAATGCAATATACAGTAGTATGTTACATTTACCGAATTGAATCATATTGCATAGTGCTGAAGAAGATTGCATCAGTTTATTGAATCATTACTTGTGGTAGTATATTGCTTTTATAACTTATACTATGCAAACAGAATGTTGTATTATCTAAAAGAGGTCAAGTCACACTCCTAATAAATATATATCAGTAAGACAGAAAGAAATCAATGCCCTTCTCACACTTTCGCCTGAAATATGTAATACAAATGGGAAAAGGTAATATCATGCAAGATATGGTGTCCCAGGCACTCTATTTTAAGCCATGTGAGAAACTGTGGCCATTAAACATGTCCTTCTTTGCATAGCCAAAAATGTATTCTGCATGGTTAGGTATTCATTAGTTCCTTCATTGTTCTTCATGAGTCTTACTAGTTTTCATTAAGCAGAATAGAAAACAACAACAACAACAACAACAACAAATCAAATAATTACACATGCGCTTAAGTATTTGCTTGTATTTCTAGGCTGCCCTTAAAACGCCATTCTCTCAGGGCATTTTTCTGCCCAAGCAGGTGACAGTGGAGATGGAGCGCACACAGTTGGCTTAGTAAATAAAAGCCTCATTAGGGAACACCTGCAATTATATTCAGAAGCTGCAAATGTGTAGCCGGTTTGCATTCTAAAAGCAATTCAGCAAAATTAACAAAATGCAAAGCCCTAACCCTTAGACTACGTGTTTTATTCATGTATATTAATTACTGCGAGATATCTATGAGCAATAATGTTTACATTAATGTTTTAACTGATTTACGGCATCTGCTCCAAATCGGTTGCATGTACCTAGAGTAAATAATGCTAATGTATTAATAAAACAGATGCACTTAGAAGTTTTTATCTAAGATGCATTAAAACATTATCATCAATGTATTAAACATTAAAGTTCTTATGCTTAGAGTAAGGCTGAGGTTGACCTCACTGTGATGGATAAAGGCACATTTTATCAGTGATTGGCTGATACATATATCCTTTTATAGAAATCTTATTTTTTAGAAATGTTTCTTTAAAAGGGTCTTTACAAGGTTTTCATTTCTTTTTCTTTTTTTCTTTATTTCTTTATTTATAAAAAATCTTAAAGAAGATGATAATCATTTGTTATACAGAAACACTCTTTAAACACTCTTTAGGGGTTCTCCTGGAGGAAACACACTATAAACCTCTTAAGTATTTACCCTACAATAAATTTGTACACTATTTTCCAATTCGTATTGCCATATTACAAAACACTTGAATTATGATTGAACGATTGTGAAAACCTTGATTTATTTATTAAACATTTTAGTAGACATTTGTTACCCTCATGTCTGGAGGGCTCCCCTTGTTGGGTCAGCTGCCCACACTAGATTAACACTAGGTGTAGAAATGTGTTTGTTTGCTGTTGTTGCAGTCATGGAAGAACATGTGATTGAAATAATGATCCAGATGAGTAAAGCATTATCTTACCCAATGTTGGCTCAATATATTACAATTTTCTACCCTACTCCCAGCCTAACTAATCTTCCTAAACTGGAGCAGTATGGGAGAAATGCGTGTCTCATTTTGCATGACACATCTGAAAATTAGAATATGTGCAGATTTATGAGCAGGGGTGATGGATGCTTTCAGACAGCTGGTGCTGTCCAAGCACATGCTGTTGCTGCTGAATGTGAAAAAAAAACAAAAAAAACGCTGTAGTGCGCAGTGCCAAGCATCATGACAACCTGTACACATGTAGTTTGTGAAAATATGCAACGCGCTTCCAACTGACGCACCACTGCGCCTCTGCTTATGCATGTACTGATTTAATTTGTTTCAATTAGCTGTCTAAATGTAATGTTTAGATCAAGAGCTTTCTTGAAGTAAGGAAAATAAGTTTGAACCACTTATTCAAAATGATAAACTTGAGACAGAAAACCTTCGTTGAATTTGTCAGAAGGTCACAGCGAAGCAGGCTTTTATAGGTGTTCTCTGCCTTGCAGCCCCATTTAACAGCCTGATGCATTCTGCGATGTTGAACAAAAGAGCCAGTTAGCCTTTGGGAAGTTCAATTAGACTAAAAGTTTAATGCTGCAAGGAAAATGGGAGATCCTGACATCAAGTTACACAGAAGTAGTTCATTTTAAGAGATACAGGGACACTTAAATCAAACCTCCAAGGAATCCTTGAGCCACCTGCAGCCCCTTTACATGCCGTGCCTGGCCTAGTTCCTTTCTCAGCGATGTGTGTGAGCTCTTGCAATAGGAAGGGAAAGTGCTGTCTATGAAGTGCAGCATTAAATATTCATCCGCTGTAACCAACAAATGCACACAACCACACTGACATGCTCCTATACTGTAGCGGGTTCACCTGCCAAAGTAGTAGAGCGGAGAGCCGCACAGCGAGGTGACAGGTGAGGTGCACGGCAATGGGGCACCACTTTGTTCTGCTATGATAATGAAATGGAGGAATGGTGCTCACTGAGACCAGCCTGTCACACTGTTTCATGTCTACCATCACGTTTCAACTCGGCATCAAAAGAACTCAAGATGCTGCAGAGTTTGGACTGCAATACTCCTATAAACTCGAATCTCACACTGTTTGGCTTCCTTTTGGGACCAAGAACAAATCATTTGTCTAGGGTAATTAGACAGGACCGAATGCAAGTAAAGCATGGATAAAAATGCACATACTATCCACATCTTTTCACATATCCATATTCATTTTCTCTACACACACTGTATTTATTCCACGCATTCATGTATGAACTGTATGTCAACTAGTGGCTTATGATCCTTTTGTTAATCCTAAGCTTTGATTGCTGTCTATGTGGAAATTTGCATGTTATCTATATATCCATTGATTTTCATATGGTTTCCTTCCACCTCTAAAAACCACAGGGATATGGGGATTGGTAATGCTTACTGTAGTTGCCCATATGTCTGAATGAGTGTGTGGCCATGATGTCCTGTGATGGATTGACATTCCAACCTGGGCACATCTTTGTGTCATAAATTGTGTTTCCACAATAGGATCTACTGTGGCCCAGACCGAAGGAAAGAGGGTAATGACAGCGATAGGTGTGTGAATCTATACACACACACACACACACTAAAGTTTGGATCAATATCCATTGGTCCCCAGATGGCTTCAAATCTAACAAAAGAATGGTCCTAGAAGATAAGATAAGATAAAATAAGTAACTTTTTATATACTCCCATAAAATAAACTTAGCATATAGGAATAGATACACTATATATACAGTACAATAACATAGCATGGTAATAATAATACCGTAAAATAAATAATACAAACGCATACAGGAGTAAACTGATTGTGACTCATAATTGTTGCATTAAATAAGGACAATTTCTCAGCATGTACAGTAACAGCATTGGGCGGCACGGTGGTGTAGTGGTTAGCACTGTCACCTTGCACCTCCAGGGTCCATGTTCGATTCCTGGGCAGGCTCGATTCCCGTCTCTGTGTGCATGGAGTTTGTATGTTCTCCCCGTGTTTGGTGGGTTTCCTCCGGGTACTCCGGTTTCCTCCCACAGTCCAGAGATATGCAGGTTAGGCTAATTGGCATTCCCAAATTCCCTGTAGTGTGTGAGTGAGTGTATGTGTGTGTGCCCTGCGATGGATTGGCCTCCTGGGATAGGCTCCAGGTCCCCGTGATCCTGAATACAGGATAAAGCGGTATAGAAGATGAGTGAGTGAGTGAGTAACAGCATTGGTTTTGATATACTGATATAACCCAGGGAAAGGTCAACAATACTAGAGGGTGAGCAGAGGGTGAGTATTCACAAACCACTAACTTTCTTATTGTTGGAGCCAGGTGGTGGAGAACTGCAAAGGCCTGGCAAGCTAGACCAGTCTTATACAGTACTTCTGCATCAAATGAAGGCTCCTATACTATCACATCCAGGTCAGAGAACAGTATGACCTCCTAATGTTCTCATCACGCAAAGTGAACATTGTGACGCAAATGGTTAAAAAGCATGTGTAAAAAATACATCATGGTCCTACTGTAGTGGTTTATTCCACTCGGTACCCCGAGGTCACCCCCTCAGGAATACAACCTCAAAGAATATCGCCAGGGAGCTGATCCTTCTGTTCAGTCACATACTGTAGGACTCCCTAAGGATCTTGTAACAGACCAAGCTATGCCCTTTGTTTTAAAACGAATGGCAAATCTGTGTCGTCAGTGGGAGAAAATGGAACATACATATTTTAGACATTTCGTTCCTCCAAAAATCAGGTACTGCAAATTCATCTACTGAAAGACAACTGTCTCATTTTGGACCCATTTAATGTACAGTATGTCAGTGCATCAAAGTAATACTGTAAACATGCATACCCGTTATTCAGCAACTCATGTTTTTTAAATGAATGACCTGTTTGTTAAATCAATAAAATATGGTCTGAGAGATGACTTGATTGTTGGTAAGGTTTTAATAGAATACAGCAACTTCATGCTTTAAATGTGTATTCGTCATGAGTCCCTGATCATAAACTGTATCAAGGAAAAATCATGAAAAACAATACCAGTTTACAGCATCATCAGCCTCCGCCTCCAGTATTTTCAGTTTCACTTCAGTAGTTGATGGACGTGCTTCATCATAGTATACATACTGTATGTGCTGTATAACAACCATTCATGCATTGTTCAACTGCATTTTGTCGGTGGTCCCATAAGGTTATAAGTTTAGAAATCCCATTAGAAAATGCTGCATCGAATCTAACTAGACATCTTCCCACTGCGTTGTGTGTATCTTGTTTCTTGTAATCAAACCATGCTTGTGTATCTCTTGAGTATTATAAACTTATTTCTTTGCCTAATTTTCTTTTGAGAAACACAGTACAGTGTTAGTGATTGCAGAAGCAAGAGGAAAAATGAGAAGTATCAGTTTGAAAGGAAAAGGTTACACTACAGAGATTTGATTATTATATAATATACACCACCCAAATCGCATACTGTCTAATTTCATCAAACGTATCGGTGAAATTAAGTGACATACATACAGTATGTGTAGTTCATGACTGCTGTGGTAACTGTACTAATAGAGAGTAAAATTCCTTTTTTATTGGCTTCAATATTTTCCACTGATTTTTGTCATTGGATTCACTCACGGCAAGCCGCTAGTTTCGCTCGACTGAACATATGACAGTGGTGCCATTAACTTCTCAGGATGCATCTTGTTTTGCTTTGTAATGTGGCTGGTCACTGTCATGGTTTGTCTAAGTTCGAAGCTTTTAAAAGAAAAAGGTGTGTGTGTGTGTGTGTGTGTGAGAGAGAGAGATGCAAGTAGATGGCTGGTGTGAAAGTTAATAGAACCTCTTTGATTCCATACAGGTGGAAGGGGGGAGCATTTGATCAGAGTCTCAGACTGAGCAGCGTCTCTGTCTGCAGTTGACAATCTGTACTTTTCCTTTTTTGACAATCGCTGCGGAATGGATTATTTACGCTCACATCAGCTCTCTCGCTGTGGAAAGATTAAGTGTGCCGGAAAAAGAAAGACTCTCTTGAGCGTTGCTTTCAACACTGAAGCGTCCCACATCAGGGGCAGCAGTGCTTGAGATATGCCACCCTTTAAGAGAAAGTAAGGCTTCTGCAGGAGCATCACATTTCATAATGGACCCAGGCCTTTTGCACTGTGCTGAGATGCATGTACGCAGCGAGCCTGCGTTTCAATTGTGATGTTGCTGTGGAAACAGTGAGCCTGAAGCGTAGCCCGATATTGAATTCAAGGCCTTTATGCACACATCTATTCATTTGAGTTCTTTTGTAAGTTAACAGACTGGGGCAACTTTTTCATCCTGAGAGGCACTTTTATTGTATGTGCAGTTATTGTTATGGAGAGTTATTTGCTTCTTTTTCAGATTTGACACATATTCAAACAAATGTGTTGATTACAGTTGCACAATGTGGAGAAATACCAGGGAAATAGAGTGTGAAAAGAAACAGTAAAGGAAAAAAAAAAAAAAAAAGACAAAACTGCAGCAGCCGCATTGCACAAGGTGTTGCTAAGTTATCAGGTAGGATGTGTCGAAGGGGAAGCAGAATAATGCAGAGAAAATGGTGCAGATTCATTTAAGCCCATCAAATCTGCTAATTTGTTGTAAATTAAATCCTTCCTCATAGTACGTTTGTCCAATTAGAGTGCTGTAAATTCAAGATGAAGCACTTCCTGATACATTTACCCGAGCTGACAGCGGAGCATTATTCATGCTATGAATAATTGTTCACTTTCTTTCACATACACTCTCTTTCTTTATATTAGTTTCATTTTTAAATGAGTTACCCCTAGGCATTGTTCTGAGTGGAGTAATTTTTCATATGCAGATGAAGAAAATAGATTATGTTTCATAGAGATACACCGTCTGAATCAATAACAGCAGGTCTTGTTATTAAACAGGTCTACCCATTTAAATCAATGATGTGTAGAAATGACTTGAAGAAATGGAATGTTCGGTGTAGCCACTTTTCTCTCAACCTGCATATTACATCTCGGGGAAACAGCTGCAGGATGCTGGTGGCATGATGAGATGATATTTAAATGCAGCTGTAAAAAAGACTTGAGACACTGGGTGCTGAGATGACATGCTTTATCTTAACAAGGCAGCTGGTTGAGGTGTCTGAAGATACTATGCTGACATTTCTTTTAATCTTGCCTACGCTTGTCACACGAACAACCTTTTTTTTTACCTTTATCTCTGTTCATTTACTCTCTAGCCTAAGCTGAAATTTGGAGTATTGAGAAAGAAATATAGGATGAGCTGTTTGCCAAATCTGGCAACTGCCATTCTTCATAAGAGTGAACAGAACAGAAAGACTGTCTAAAATTTAGACTCGACTGAATATAGATTTAAAGCGTTGTGAAGCACTGTAAGTACAGCTCGGTAAGCAGCGACACTGAATTGGGTTACTGTCAAACCAATGAGGTATAATCTGTGCAAGACGTCGGACCTAGGCAAAACGAACAAGTAGAATGTTATCTCTTTCGGCACAGGCTCAGAGATGCCCAACCTCACATAGAGTGTACCTGGGTTTTTGAAATCTGCTGAATATAAAAATATGAAAAACAGTAAATGCCTTCATGCTGCTGAACATGACTTTGGAATCAGTGAAGAAAATACTCATGAACTGTAGCGTAGAAGTTTTGAATTGCGTAACCTGTGCATGAATGGTTTTAATTCATGTATTTTGCTAAACATGTTTTTCCACATCCTATTTAAATCTAAAAAAAACCATTGATGCTTTAAGCCAGACTTTCCACATTTTGGGGCAAATAAACCCAAATGGACATTTCTGACTTTCCATTTCTCTTTATTATTCATCATTACACTTGTAAAAACATTCACTCACTCACTCTCTATATACAGTACTGCTTATCTAGTTCAGGGTCACAGGTTATCTGGAGCCTGCCACAGGGGATTTGGGGGACTAGGTTGGGTATATCCTAGTACATATCAATCCATTACAGGGCACTTAAGCACTCACACACACAGACAAACATTATGAATTTAGAACTGGCAATTAGCCTACTCTGCATGGCTGTGGGAGGAAACTGGAGGAAACCCAGCAAGAACATGGAGAACATGCAAACTCCATGCACAGAAACCAGAGGCAAGAATCGAGCCCTCGACCCTGGAGGTACAAGGCCACCAATTATAAACACAATTTGAATAAATATTTCGGAAAATTAAATGAATGTAGCTTTTTTTGTTGTTCTGTTAGATTTTTCTGCTGAGTCAGATTTTCTGGATGCTGTTGAGAAACCAACAAAGACAGATGTGTGGAGAGATTTGTCACTTTTTAAAGCTTCCACACTAGTGCAAGTGTGTGTACAACAAAATAAAAGCATATACTCTCGATTTAAATGTGGTTTGGTCAATGCAACATGCAGTTCTTTTTTTTCCACAGTAGTACACATTCTTCAAAGTTAGAGTGATATCCATAAAAAAAAATTAAGAAATAGACATAATAAAAAAAATATTTTATATATATATATATATATATATATATATATATATTTATTAGGTGGCACAGTGATGTACAGTAGTGGTTAGCACTGTCACCTTGCATCTCCTGGATCCCGGTTCGATTCCCGTCTCTGTGTGCATGGAGTTTGCATGTTCTTGTGCTTGGTGGATTTCCTCCGGGTACTCCGGTTCTCTTCCAAAGACATACAG
>JAOVVA010000016.1:8732968-8751487 GCA_028565275.1 Leiocassis micropogon
CCACCTTGAACTCTTCTGTCACACCTACAGCACATCTTACCACTGTCTTAGCGCTCTCATACATGTCCTGCAGCACTCTAACATACTTCTCTGCCACTCCAGACTTCCTGACATATACACCATAACATAAGCCATAACAATTAAACTCACCTGTCTAATATTGTGTAGTTCCCTCTTGAACCATATAAACAACTCTGACCTTTCACAAGGCATGGATTACAGAATACCCCTGAAGATGTGCTGTAGTATCTTTCACCAAGATCTTAGCAGCAGATCTTTTAATTCTGTAAATTGAGAGGTGTGGCCTCTACTGAACGGTCCTGTCAGTCCAGCACAACCAAAAGGTACTAGATTGGATTTAGATCTGGGGAATTTGAAGGCCCAGTCATCCCCTCAAATGCTTTGCCATGTTCCTTTAACTATCACCATGAAAATTTACTTTTGGTTTGCAACAATGTGTAGGTAGGTGGTGGGTATCAAAGTAACATCCACATGAATGCTAAGACCCAAGGTTTTCCAGCAGAACATTGCCTAGAGCATCATACTGTCTTCACTGGCTTCCCTACTTCACATAGTGCACCCTGGTGCCATCTCTTCCCCAAATACTGTAAGTGATGCACACACATGGTGGTTTTAATGGAATGGCAGATTGGCGTGCAAAAAGCTGCATTTAGTGCAAATTAATGGACAAGTTCATACATAACTTGGATGTTATGACAAGCAAAAATTCCATGTGATTTTCTAATACAAATGCCACACCTGAGATCATCTACCATGTCCAGATATATTACATTCTTTGCATACTGTTGCAAAAATCATTTGTATTTGAGGGCACATTGTACTTTTGTTCCATGCACTCTAAAAAACAGCTAATATCGAGGGATAAGTCCCACAGAACAACAGTTAATTAAAAGCTAAAAAATGTATTTACTGTTTCACACACCCACATCTGTGGAGGTTATTACGTTTATTTAACTCTATCAAGGACACCCAGGTGCCGCGTGTTTTTCTTACAAATGACTTGCAACAGACAGATATATATGATCTATATTTAATATAATAACTTAATAACTGCATAGATTGTTTTATAAAGTATGACAATACAGAATCTTAATAACGCCACAGTCATGGCAGCAGTTGAGTGTAGCATGGCTGTGTGAATTGAGAGGGTTAATCTTGCAGACATCAGCTTTGGACATTGCTAATGGTAGAGTAATGATGAAAAGCATGAAAGAAACACTGGTGAATATCACAAAGGCCATCATTTGTCAGAGCCAGCTCCTCCCAGAACTGCTTAGAAAGCAGTAAAGAGTATCAAAGCATGCAGATAATTTGCTCAAACAGATACCAACTATTAAGGCTGTAAATATTGTGACTTTTTAATCACTGAAAGTCAGAGTAAATCGTTCAGGAGAGTAGGAAGGAGGGCGAGGGTGTAAATTAATTTATTTTGTCAAAAAAAGTGCAGGCATCGGCAGTGTTAGGAAGTGGCGCGTGTAATTCATCATGGAAGCATTAATTATGCTGCATATTCTCTGAGGATCCTGACAGTAATGAAGCAGCTTGTGGTGAAGGGCCTCTGCCTCCATGCCAAACCATCTTATGCTGGAAAAAGCATGGTATCCTGAGCTGACACTGACTCTACTTTTAAGTAACGTTCTACTAAAACATCCCAGACAATGACATTTTTACAAGCATCCCAGAGGTCCATGCTAACTGATGGGAGACACTTTTAGAAGGCAACAACTATACACTGGAAGTCACATGGTCAGCTGTCGGAGCTAATTAACCCTTTAGTAATGGTGGTACAGTAAGTGTACAAAACACACTCACATGAATAGAAAACAGGTACTGTAGTAATAGTTTACTTACTGTACAGTATAAATTGTAATAGAGGTAATCACAACAGGTAATCACTACCAAACATGCTCTTTCATTTAAACTGAAAATGAATTTGGTCAGGAATGCTTTTATTTATATATATATACTTAAGTGACAGCATAGCTAAGTTCTGTATTTCCTACATGGCATTTGCAGTGCAGAATTGCAAAGTGGAGTAATGTAGAAAGCTACATTTTCTTTTAAATGAACAAATGTATTTAATCTGAGTCAGTCAATTCTAATTGAAACTGCCAGAAGCAAAGCTTTAAAAGATGTAGAATACAGTTAGCTGCCATTATCTACAAAAAAAAAAAAAAAACACACACACACACAATATATTTAGAAACACTCATTGCCCTTCCAGCCAAAGAGTTTAGGGATTTCAAGATTAAACTAGCGCACCAAATTCTGATTGTAATTAAAAAATAAATGCACCCCTCATCAACATCAACATTACTAACTATGTACCACTGCACCTCAGATATCATTAAAAAAAAAAAAGAATCTCTATTTTATATATACCATGTTGATAAGATTATCATTTCTTCTAAAGCCTAAAAAGATAAACAGAATAAGGATGTCTGGTTTTGTTCATGAAAGGTTGGTGTGGCAGATTTTTGCTTCAACTAAACAAAGCGCACCTGATTCCACTTATTTAATCAGTTGGTCTTGGTCCGCAAGTGACTAATGAGTTGTGTCAGGAGTGGGTCTTTCACTTTATTCTCTGGCAATTGATGATATTCAAAGTCATATGGAAAAATTTGGGAGAAAGGGATAACGCATCCCATCATTATTCCTACAGACTTGAAAGCCTCCATGGGTTGCAATTTAATAATAATAAAAAAAAATGTTGTATCTATTAGATAGAATTAGCATTAAGCTGTGTTCATATTGAACATCAAATATCTTTCTAATCTTTAATGGAGTTAAAAGGGCAGGGGAAATTAATCAGCAGTAATTCATTATAAATTAATTATAAATCATTTTATAATTAAAATTAAATAGATAACTTTATTTACTTGGATGCACAACAGTTAATTGCTTCCCTTCCAGGCCTGGTTAGGGATTTTGATTACTATTTCCTGCATGGGTTTGTGAACAGTTTTATTCTCATATGATGTGAATGGTGTGCACGATAAGTCAGTTCTCAGAAAGATACAGAAAAAAAAATCACATCAGATTGGGGTGAGGGGGGCTTTTGTCTCTAAAATGGATTTCCTGGTAAATATCTCATTTGAACACTGAATTCTCTGGCATTGCACTGCTATTAAAAATAGCCAAATGCCTCAGTTTACCCCTGTACTGTCAAACTCCCTAGTTTGAAATAAAGGGAGGAACTCTGATGGATATGATGTGATGTTGAGTCCTTATGAGTCCTGTAGCACCTGTCTGCTCGCTGAAATGACATATTTCCACTAATTTCACCGCTTTTCCATTTGGTAGTAAGATATTAACCATAGACTGTACATGTTTAGGTAGATTCAGCATGGCTAATCTATCTATCTGGTCGAACGGAAGGTAGTATACTATCCCATCCAGAGTTGGCTACTATCAAATGAATCCACTATAACTCTTACAGCAGCAAGAAAAATTAAGTGCACCGCCAGTTGCTTTTAATGTGAATTCTTTCCTTCCCATATGAGTGCGGTTAAAAAAAATATATATATGAACACCAAGGTGTACAAGTGTGTGGGCCTTTAGCCGTAATAGCCCATTCTTCATCCTGCAGAATTGGATGTCAGCAATTCACCCGTAACTGAACAGAATTCCCTCAGGCTGTGAAGTTAGAAGAAACAGCTAGTCAGAAAGAACAAGTGCGACTTCTCTCTTGAGCAACTATTTTCTTTACACATTACACTTTTAAGGTGAGTCAGCAATTATGAGCAAAGTGCCCTTTAAGATAAAAGTTGTACAGATAATAAAAAAGCTTGCAGGGACTCCACTGGTAACTTAGATGATGTCCTTAGTTCAGTGGTAGAATTAAGCTTCAAACAATGACATCAGAAGTGAATAAGAAAGATTTGCTATCACGACGTGCACTGGGGTGTTAATTAAAAATCTTTCTTCCTTTAGCAGCACTTATAAAACAGTGTTACACTGCTTTCAACATAGAGTTGAATGAAATCTGTTCAATTTGTTGTCTCTTAATCCTAACACTTACAAAATATTTTTTTTATTATTTGATAAATTAATTTGTTTTCATTTTGGACAGAACAGATTACACTATTGCATGTTCCACAAATATTTACTGTACAATCTAAAAACTGCTTTCTTCTGTAAAATAGCCTGGTTCCTTCTGATCCTCCTCACCTTTGCAATTTCCAAACACCCGGTTATTTGAGCCTCATCTATCCTAAGCCACTAATGCCACTATAAATCTTCCTTTGCAATTCAGTTGCTTGAAGCATAAAAATGTGTCCCTAACAAATTAAAAGAAGGCGTCATAGCCCTAAAGCATTGTGTATACATTGCTTTGAAGGTGCACAGCTTGGCTAATGCTGTTATAAAAAGACCAGGCCAAAAAAATATATATGGCACAAGGGAATAAACATCCTTTCTGTATCCTGGAGGTTATACAGGAATTTCATTTTTTTTTTTAACACACCATGAAATGTGACTGGAGCAATCTGGATCTTTCCAGGTAAAAAGAAATTGCTGAGTGAAATTAATATTATGTTAATTTATGATGGGGCCAATATGGACCGGCATTTCATCAATTTTAGTGCTTTGACATAATTGCAAACTCAAAACTTATGATTCATTCACAAACGGAAACCCCTCGGCAGATTGACATTTATCGGGTGTTACTTTAGTAGGGGAGAAATGGGAGAAAAGTGCACTACTACAAATGGAGGGTATTAAAGTAGGGCAATAAATCATTAATTAGAAAGGATGGAGAAGATGTTTAGTTAGAATTCAGCTAACACAGCCACCTCAGATACATTAAATGTCATCATGCCCCAATTTTAAGCATAAAAAGAGTCCGACAAAGTGACTGGAGCAAACCACCAGCCAATCAGTTTACAGAAAGTAAGAGAGTAAACAAGAATAAAGTGTCAAATTTAAAGACCTGAAAATGAAAAAAAAAAAAAAAACTAATTCACATGAAAAACATTTACCATTAATGTTAAATGTAAATACTGTATTACAAATGTATTTTTTTTATATAAAAGTCAAATCTATACATATATTAAAACTGTAAAGTTGCCATGTCTGTACATTAAAGATATTTGTGAAAAGAATTGTGTGGGGGGGGTTTGTCTGCGTTTCTCTCTTTGTTTGTTTATTCCAAAATTCAACAGATTGCAATGTACACCCTTATGAGTGTACAGTGAAATTACATGTGAATGAAGTCATGGGCACATCCGGTATAACTTTAATGTATAACTCCTATGTTTGCTTATTGCTCCTGTCCTCTGAGAGTTATTTTGAAAAATACAACAAGTAGGGTTTTTGAGAGTTTAAACCTTTTAATTGCCTTAGCATAGAAAGATGTTTTAAAAAAGGATAGACAGAAAATATTATTGAACGTTTGGTGCCCCATAAAAAGTTTTTTAGTGAAACACGATGATACTATGGTATCTGATCCACACATTTTGACTTGACACAGACTTCATCCCAGGTACCCTTCCTGCCACAACCTTCTGATTTTTATATGGACTTAAGCACCCTTTCACAAATTGAGCCCGATCTTGGCACTGTTCAGTTGAAATATGCACAAGCCATCAGGGGGGAAAATTGACATATTGACAGAATTACTTGGTACACTACAGTACTTAGTACGTTCAGTACAATTAGGTCATCAGCTGACTTCATTTTATTGCCACATAATGTTGGTAAATCTAGACCTTTCATACTGAAGCAACCCCAGATCATAAGATTGCTTCCAGGGTCAGTTTATCCGCTTCCCTTCTTCCCCTGATGCACCAAGTGCTCTGTAATAGGGTCAATCAGAACTCATCAGACCACATGACCTTTTTCTATTGCTCCAATCTTTAGGCCTTCCAGCAAATTGAAGCCTTTTTCTGATTAGCCTCATTAATAAGTGATGAGTATGGTGAGCTCTTATTATACTCAATCAATCAATCAATCAACATTTATTTATATAGCACTTTCCCGGCAACCAAGTTGAACCAAAGTGCTTCACAGCATTAAAAATTACAATAAAATTTAAATAAAATAGAAATAAAAATACAAAAACAAAATAAAACACAATATAAATGAAAAATATAATAATAATAATAATAATAATAATAATAATAATAATAATAAATAAAACAAAATGATTAAATTATGAAAAAACATAAAATTATAACATTTTAAAAGCCATTCTAAATAAGTGGGTACTGTATTCTTACTTTCACTTCTAAACATAGCTGTGCTACTGTCAACTTTTTACTTCAACAAGCATTTATGTGAGTGAGCCCCTTATCATGGTCAGTCGATTTTCAAATCAGTTCAGCACTATGATTCCATGTTATTTCATGTATTCGACAGTTCTTTACCCAATTCCAGTCATTTCCGCAATTTTTAAAATTATTTTTCTACTATACAAAAGTGCTGCTTAATGTGGACCATTAATTTGGTCCTCCTGAAATACAGTAATATCTATTACACGAGCACAGAATACATCTTACATCATAATTAATAAGTAATGAGAAGTGACTCAGTGCATCAGTTAGGGTAAAAGAATTGTTGCCAGCTAAAACATATTAATTACTGAATTAATTATCTAATCAACACTCTTAAATAAGCAAATACTCTTAAGTATTTGCTTATTTAAATTCATATTGATGACTTTTAGCTGGGTAGTGTATATTTCCATGCAACCCCATAAACATGTCTTATACCATTTTAGGTAAACTTTAGTTTCAGTCTAAGTGAAAACCTCAGTTTATTATGCCCATATAGCTGAAAATTTTCAGTCTGTTTGTTTGTTTTTGTTTGGATTTTTACCAATTTTCTCCCCACTTTGGTCACCTGTCACTACCTAAAGTATTTATGGCTCCATGAGTTTCCAGTCAGTGTTCACAATGAAATTAAGGTAATAAAAATACTCAATTTTTTTTTTACAAAATACTCTTCAACTAGGATAAATCAGTCTATCCCAGCAGCAATTCAGACTGAGTCAGCTTGGTCAGAGTGGCAGAGTTGACAGTAATTGAGGATTAATCTTCATTCTCATCCACTCCTCTGCTGTACCCACAGCCACAATAACAGTCATTATCCAAAGCAGGAGTGTCGTGTCTGTGAGCATGGCATGCATGCAGGCTGGCATGAGAAATATATATGTACACACACATGCAGGGGAAAGACACAGACTCTTTTATGTCAGTATGTGTATGAGAATCGGAATCCTGCATATTTGAATATTTTGCAAAGCTGAATGAAAATGGTGTAAAGAAACACTGTACATACTGCATAAGCAGCACTATTATGGGATTTTGGGCACTATTTTTCGATTTTGTGTACATAAATGGAAATTATCTCTTTAAAGACTGCATTTGTTCTACAAGCACTAGTGTTTATAATACAGTCAGGGGTTAATTCTAATCAAGCAGCAAAAGACCTGAAGTTTTTACTGCAGCCTTCATGTTTTACTCAATTAAAATACCAGAAGCCACATAGTAAACAAATATTTTATGTAAAGTATAACAACTGAAAAATAAATATATAAAAAATACAAAGAAAGGTCATACCATTAGCACTGTTGCCTTGCACCTCCATAGTCCAGGTTCGAGTCCCACCTCAGGGTTTGTGTGCATGGAGTTTGCATGTTCTGCCATAGCTTGGTGGGGTTCTAGCAGGTGCTCAGGTTTCCACCCACTGTCTAGAGACATGCAGATTAGCCTAATCAGCATTCCCAAATTGCCCATAGTGTGCCCTGCAATGGGTTGACACTATGTCTCGTGCCCTAAGTCTCCTGGAATAGGATGTAAAGCGGTATACTGTAGATAAAGAGTGAGTGAGTGAGTGAGATTTTTTCTCATTCCTTAATAATGGTTATGGCTCTTTATGTATGAAGATTGTCTTAAGCTGTAATAATCCCTAATCATGACTGATATATATGGAGAGGTGGGTAAATATAAACATTACTACAGTATCTTTGAAACTTTAGCCCCTGTTTAAATCATGTCAGTTTTTTTAAGGATTGAGTGTGCACTTGTCTCCTAAATGACCATTAGAAATAACCCAAGGTTAAATACATCCTATCTAAAATGACATGTTGGTAAAGACTTAGTGTATCCTGAGGGAAAAGAATTCATGTGAAGTCACTCAGTGCGGGGCTCTTTTCTCTTGTCTCCTACCAAAACCAAAAAGACCACATTTTGAATTTTAAACAAAGAGTAATAAAATATACATGATGTTTAAAAGGATTGTCAGAGATTTGATACTTCTGGGTTTATTACTATAAAGTTATTGCATTGCAGTGCTGGTAAATTGTATGTAAATTAATAACTATAAAGTTTTACAACAAAGAGGTTATAGTAAAGGTGAAAGAAAATGGTTTTCATCAAAATGAGATCCATATAGCACATATGCAATTTTAGTGTGGCAATGAAGACACTCCTGTCTTTACACCAAGATTCCTAAGGTGCAAAATTATGATACTGCAGACATTACTTTAAAGACAGTGTTTCTGCAAGTATTATACAGGACAAATAGTACTATAATAAAATCAGATTTTTTTTTTGATCAAAAAGCAGGTTATAATAGAGTTTAAAGGAAACTGTTGGAATTAAAATGAGATGCATATACAATACATATTTTACATATTATATATTTATTTTACATACTGTAAGACACTCCAATCTGAGCAATTTAGACAGAAATTGTCAGGTGAAAAAATATAATACTATGGACAGTACTTAACAGACAGTTTGTCTATATTATACTGTACAATTAGTACTTTAAACAAGTGTGATTCAGATATTAAATACATATACATAGTGGTCAAGTGTATTCAGAAAAAAGTGAAATTCAATGTTTTAATGATATTCTCACTTTTTTTTTTTTTTGGTTAATAATGGCAATGGATATAATAAGAATAATTAGTTATTTTACACAACAGTCAATATTTAGTATGAAGTCCTTATATTCAGAAGACAGTTGCTTACTGTAGTGACTGCACTTTTTACCTTTGACCAACAGTTTTCTATTGGGGTTCTAGTAGGTCTGAGATGTTTCAGGCAATGACTCCAAGGCTTAATGACATCGTCATATAGGCAGTTTTCCATAGATTTCACCATGTGACATTGAGCTTTCAAATTATCCTTGGTCTTGCATAAGCAAGGCTGTGGCTATATAAAAGATTTTTACAAATCACTCATGTTCAATATGCAAAGCCACATAATATATCGTAGTATTTGTTTGTAAGAAGTCCTACTCCACTCCCCTATGCATCTTTAGCAGTATACACAACATCTTTAATTATTTTTAGCCACTTCAGCTACATAAAACTTTGAGGTTGCTAGGCAGTGTTGGAGTCACCTTTTAGCCTGTGCCTCCATGCAGCACACTGAGTAAATGGAGCAAGAGGAAACTGTTTCTGTGCATCAGCAGGTTCCTTCAAGCATCTTTGCCTGAAGAGATTTGAAGTAGTATTCTGAAAGAAGCTCCTCAGCTCAATGAAGACCCTTGGTGTAAAATGAATGTCTTTTTTTGCATATTTCTCAAAAAGTTCATTTAGTGGAGCTCAAAAATGAGTTAAACAAGTGTTTGAATGGCAGGGTGACATTTTAAAAGACTTCAATTAATGCTTATTAAGCCTGCATTTAAAATAAAAAATAAATTATTCTTTTGCCTGAATCCAAAGGTAAAAAATAATAATAATAAAATCTAGTTCACTTTAAAATTTTAATACTTTTTCTGTACTAGCTGATGAATAAATGCTGATGAATAAATATACTAAAATATAAAAAATACCAATGAATTAATATTAAAAACAGATGTAAATAAGAGGTCATTTCCACTTTCATACATACAGACATACATAAATTTCATTTCTATTGTAAATTCTGAGCACATTCATGACTTTATAATACATTGCAAACAGTCCTTATTATACTGTAGTTATTATGCTTAGGCAATATAAAACTAATAAATGCACAATGGTGCGATGCTTTAGGTGCATTAGGTTTTTTTGTTTCCATCTGAAAACTGTTCCATCATGTAAGATGTTGCTTTCTTTACAGGCATGAAATACTTTTCTGTAATATTATTCATTTATTTATTTATTTAATTGTATGTTATGTCCATAATAATCCATACATGCTAAACATACATAAGAAAATTTGTACTGTAGATAATATAGTGTCTAAGACTTTTGCACTGTAGTAAACACAAACATCCACACACACACAATTTGTCTAATATCTGACACAAACTACTTTCTATTCTTTAGAGTAAACAATATTTATCAAACTGTTGTATTAAAGGAATATCACACATTGGATAATCAGTGCAACAACACATCCTTGAGTGTGATATTGCTTTTATACAATAGTTTGATAAACTGCATTTATCATCATCAGATTATGATTTCTTTGTTTACTTAACTAGTTTATTTCCCCAGCAAATCCTCTTTTTTAATTCTTATAAAAACATGCCTGAAGCTTATTGGTAAACATCACAGTGCTGTTCTGCTCTATATCAGCACTCATGGAATGCCTCTTGTCCAATCAAATTGCTCAGCTTAGACCCATCTGTTGTATAATACCAGTTATAAATGGTGGGTTCACTTAAAGTTAATGATACAAAAAGCACAGTTTGTAACACAGAAACCAAGGAAGTGCAAACCCATCTTTCTTAAAGACTTGCTGCAACAAGGTACTGACACCTGAAACTCTTTCAATGACTGTTTAATAAACATTCCTCCTATTTTTTAGAATGTAATTGCGATACTTTATGTATCACAGCCAGTTGTCAAAGCTGATGTTATTTAAAAAAAATAATCAGCACCTGAGTTCAACAATCCTTTGGGATAAAATGCATTTTGAGTCACATTTATAACACATCACTTTGAAGAAAAAGAGTATAGTCTGTTACGGTACCTATGGATTGCACATGCCACAGTAGATTTGAAAGGAGGATGTGTGCTTAACGCATTTTTATGACAAAATAAAATCATGCAGGACTCAGTTCAGTCTGTGTCTTTCTTCAGGACTGTAAATGTAATACATTATAAACACAATTCAGAATAGATATTTACATTTTCTATTTAGTGCATTTTCTGCAAACAAAAAATGGCATATTGATTGATGGACATATTATACCATTGTACAAATGTGTTTATACATTATAATAGATCTGGGATCATAGAAAGTGTTACAGAAACATAATCTATCAGTGGATTCATAAATGCTAAGCTCCAGGCACAATTCCAAATGGCTCTTAGATGGCGAACAGGTGTGCGCATATGTGTGTGTGTGTGTGTGTGTGTGTGTGTGTACATACGTACGTGTGGGTGTGTTTAACCTTTTCCTTTTTCACCTAATGGCATGTCAAATGAGCAGGTGCTTTGTATAATTCATCTTGATTCCATATTTAATGTAGAGAAGTAGCACATTTTTCAGTTGAAAGCTTTTTTTTTCTTTCTTATTTTGGAAAGCGCTAGAGCTCCCCAAACAGGATTAACTCAACTTCATGGCATGAAGCTGTGCTCCTGTGGAGCACTTAAACAGCAGGAAAAGACTATAGCTTTTCCTTCCTCTCATTTCTCTCATTTTCTTCATTTAAAATCTGCTATAGAATATAATAAAGCAATCATTACACTGTAGCTGTAGAACAACAAATTATAGTGACTAGTGCCTTTTATATGTCTTTGTATCATCTACTGAACTGATGACTAAAATATTTTCCTGTAAATATCAGCCTTCTAGCGAGGCTATTTAAATGGTTTTTCTCATGGGGTTTGCTGAACACCAACAAAACATCCAGTTGTGTCTTTTTATCTCCCTCGAGTCAGCTTTAGGTCAGCATTATTTACTCGAACACCAGAGCAGGATGCATACATAAAGACAAGCTATGAGAATGAAGGCGGACAGATACACAATAATTAAAAAGCCTGCTTACATTTGCTCTTCATAATTACCACGGGGATTTTATACAGCTTGCTAATTTCAGTTGTGAGTGTAAATCATCGCAGAGGGGTATTTATGATTTGATATCAGAAGCACTTATTCCCCTTGCTCCTTATTAAGAAAGAGTATTAGAGTGCTGACAATCGCACTTAAAATTGTAATAAATGGCTGTACCATAATTAGTGTTATCAGCTATTGTCATTAAACACCAGTCTTCCATGGTTTCTATCTAATTACATCATTCATGAAGATTTATGCATTTACTGGAAAATGTGCGGCTAGAAAAAAGGAACAAACAAATTTGATTGTCTACGTGCTGTTACACTCCATTGAGGGTTCTGAGGTTAGTTTGTTAGTTCCTGCAGTGACCCAGGTCAGAGCCACAGAGATATCACTCTAATGACATAACCCAAAGTGTAGCATTCACTATTAGTAATAAACCTTTTACTTAACCTACCCTAGCCAATTGGAAATGTCATTTAAGAAACATATTATAATTATCTTTTTTTTTTTTTGCTCTGTCTGCTTCATCTCATTTCATTTTTTAAAATATCACAATTAACCTAGAGTTTGGAGCTAAGACTGGAGGAGACAAACGTGTCTATCATGTACTGGTCGATAATGTCTTTGTAGATATTTTCCAACTTCAACTTGATAAAGGAAAAAAGACAATCACAAGGAGTGAGCAATGCAAAAACATTAACACTCATACCTAATAAATCATGATCCATACATTGATCAAGCATAACATTACAATGCAAAACATTATGCCCAGTATTGCGTAGATTCCCCTTCAGCTTCCTGGGCATTTCTCATCACTCTGCACATACTGTAACTCCACAGGACATCTGGGGTATCTGGCACCAGAGCATTGGCAGCGGGATCCTTTGGGTGCTGTGGGTTGCACCCTGGGGCCCCGTTAATTAGATTTGTTTGTCCCATGTATCCCAGGAGCCCTTCAAGTAGGGATCTGTGGAGTTTTGAGACTGGGTCAGCAGCCTTGGGCTGTGGTGCATTGAGCTTTCTGGTGCCTTTCTATAATGGCCAGCATTGACTTTTCTCAGCAAGTTGTGCTACATTGGCTTTTGCATGCTGGAGTTTGTTCTGCACTGGCATAGACAAGCCTTGGGTGCCCGTGATCCTGTTCCCAGTTTACTGATATATAATGGATAATGTGATAATGTTATGGTTGATCAGTGTAAACTTCCATCCTGTTTATGAGGCAGCTCCTAATCACAAGTTTGACAAATGCTACACATGGAGAAACAGTTTTAAAGATTAAGATTTAGTTAAATCCTAGAATTTTTTTTTTTGATAATTTAATAAAAATGTTTGAAAAAACATTATTAGTGAGCATTTTAAAACTGTCATGCATAATCCCCGTTTGTATACCCAGAATCCCTCTCCTTAATTTAAATGACTATTATTGCATGAAACAGTACATTAACCTGCACCTTAATACAGTAATGATTCTTATTGAATCTTATTTTAATAACATCATCTGAATTATGAATATAATGTTTATGGTTAATAGTAGTTTGTTGAATAAGCTCCACCCACATGTGAATAAATAGTAAAATGGAGCAAGCAGAATGCAGAACCCATTGCTTTTTTCATCTGTGAGCCTTACTATCACTTCCCTTAAACAAGTAAACAAATACTAGATGACTTGCTGAACCCAGTCTCCTCACACCGATGCCCTTACACCAAAAATATAAACTCCCAGAAAACGCTGCTTAATCCAAGCAGTTATTTGCTTTTCTGGCCTTTCCTTAAGTACCTTGATTGTAAATAAACACCTGAACTGACTCTGAATGTTAGATCCCAGTATTTGTTGTGCTGCTTCCTGTCATGACTGCTTCAAATAATTTTACAGCTTCTTAGGGTGTAAATGGGATTGAAGTAATTAAATAGGCCCGCCTCTGCTCGTCAGTCAAGGCAAAGCTTAAACTTACTTTACCTTGGTAAAAGCCAGGCCTTTCCTTTGGAAATGTCAGCATGATGGATTTAAGTGAAGGTCAAATAACAAGAGTGCTGCTAAAGCCAGAGCTTGCCTCTGAATTATAGTCAGGAAGCAAAAGCACTTTACTGAGAACTACCTAATGCCGAGAAAAAAAAAATGTCTACTGGTCAGCATTCTGTGGCACCACAAGGAGACAGAGACAGAGACTAATGTCTAGACTGGTTCAACTAATGTCATCTTTCTGCTGGAGAAAAACAAAAATCTAACGTGATGGATGTCTCAGTAAGTCACCTCCATTCTTGGCCTTCAAAATGTTTTTATGTACTTCACTATATAATGAGATTTAATATTGAATAAACCTACATTTAATATGAAGGAAATAATCCTTGAACTCCTTTGTGTGAAAAATTGTTTCACTCTTTGTGCAACTAGTTCGCAGAGTGTGTGTGTGTGTGACAGACTGGAAAAGGCTTCACAAGGTGAAACTTGGACATTTTCTACTATACAAGACATCTACAACTAAAGGGCTCTCTAAACCAAAATATGCCCATACAGTACGTGTCAAATGTGGTGCAGGTACTTTGGCAGGCACCTAAATTAATTAACCTGACAGTATGTCCCTTTCACTCAGGCACATACTTTTACTATCTAACAACTCTGTCATTTACTGTGTGAGGAAATAAGCAAATTTTTAGACATCTTTAGCTAGATGAACTGCATTCTCAACCTCATATGGTAAACCCAACACAGGCTTTTAGGTAAGATCCTGCAAAGGCAAGAGTAATAAGTAATTTAAAACATTCCCACATTGTATTGATGTACTATTTACAGTATTCATGGTGGCAAGGTGATGCACTGAGTAGTGTTGCCATCAAATCTCAAATTCCTTTTACCTTTTCTTGTCCAAGACGAAACACACTCATAAATAATCATTGAAGTGTTAGGGAATAAAATATTATAGTTGATAAAATACTGCAGTGATTTAAAATTCCTTAGGAAATGGATAGGAGTCATTTTGATTTCATCATGACTTGAAATGCTATATGCTGTAAGTTTCATTAATGTAACAAGATTTGTTGAGGAATTCATGGCCAAAAACTACACAATATTGGGTTAATTCAAGCTCAACAGTTAGTTAGAACCAAGTAATCTGATTGGATGAGAGACTTTCCATGAGTGCTGTTAATGGATGTTAACAGCACTGGGAAGTTTAATTACATGTATAATTCTGCATGTAGGTGTTCTACAATCATTAATTACACAAACTGTCAGTTGCAGCATGGGTAAAAGTATGCCGGTATGTTCTGCATTACTGAAGAAAGAACACCTACTTGTTAAAACCCACATTCAGTCCCCAAACAAGGAATTGTACAAGCAAGCACACTTTAGCTAGCTTTCCATTTACTACTATTTGGGATTTATCCCTGGAACCTTTGCATCCTCATGCCTATGAGTGCATCACAGCCAATCTAATCACCAGCACAACCGCACTCCCTCTTGTGTGATATTGCTTAAATATGAATGCTATACATGTTACGCTTCTACTGTATTTGCTATTTGCCAGAATTAAGACACAGCAAGAGCATATGGGTTTTCCCAGACCTGCACCCCTAGTATATCTAATGCATTGCTCCATAAACTGTAACAGTCAGTCAATGTTAAATTTGTCAGACAAATAAAAAAATCTTAAATGATGCACAATAGATTTTTGTCTCTATGAAAAGGGCATAGCTCAAGTACAAAAACAGTATATGTCTAGTAATACATCTATAGTTTGGATATCAAAAAATTGGAAAAATAAAACATGTATATTCATTAATCTACAGCTAGTGGTCAGAGGATTCATTTGCTTACATTGAATTAGCACACAGGCCTATGGATACATCAGTGTACTGGTTACAGAAAATTCACAGTTATAGGAAAACATAATACACATTTCAATGTTGTAAAATCCGTGAAATGACAGAATAATTAGAAAATTGCTCAAACATCTGTCAGCACAGAGCTATCATTCTCAGAGGAAAAAGGGAAAGGGATGTGGGATCTTTTATGGAAAATAACAGCAGTTAGACGTGACTGTAAAAGCATTTACAATACAATTTTTGAAACAGATTTTTTTTTTATCTTGTGAGAGCCTGTATGCTCAAACTGTGGTCGACAAGTCTGTAGTTTTCTAACAAAACTGGGCTACTTATGGCTTCCAGGTACAGGCTTCTAAGGATTTCTAATTCATACAATCCATTAAAGTAAACATTTGAATCATTTTGTCAATTTCATACAGATATAATAGTCATGCTTATAGATATTTAAATAGAAACAATAGATACACACATAGTCAATTATACTGTAAGTACTAATGAATAGATTAGTGGCTTAACGGGGCAAAATAGTATACATATACTTAAAAAAAAAAAGGAATAATAGAAAAGTTAGATAAAATACACCTGGAAATAGTAGACTGCTGTAAGCTCAACAAACAAAAGGTTTGAATAAAGCATCTGTTATGTTATAACTTACACAAATGGATAAATGCAGCATAAAACAATATCATAATTTCTTGACCAGACTCTAAGGGGTTAAGCAGATGACATTTTAGCTAGAAGAGCTATTTTGATTGTGAAGTTGGTGACAGTACAGTATGTTATTGCATACTGTATGTCATTACAAATTGGTTTGTTGTCCTTTCATTTGTGTTATGCTAAAAAGAAAACTCTAAACTCCAGTGCTGTGACCATATGCATGAAAAACTAAATTACATAAGCTGATTAGCCATAAAAGTTCATAAAAGTGCCCAATATTGTGCCACAGAGCAGGCCCCTCGGGGCATGACTCCACAAGACCTCTGAGGGTGTGCTGTGGTGTCTGGCACCAGGATGTTAGTGGCCGGATCAGCAGCCTTGGGCTCTTTGTCTGCTGAGTCCCGATGGGAGGGAGGCTGTGATGTGTTGTGTGTTCTGATACCTTTCTATTATGGCCAGCACTGACTTTTTTCTTTGTTCTGCACTGGCTTTTTGTGAGCATGGGTGAACCTTGGTCCTGTCACCAGTTTATGGTATATGATCCATATTAATATAAATATGTTTATGGTATATAATCCATATTAATCTAAATATATAATAATCCATGTTAATGTTAATGCTATGAATGTTAATGTTATAACTGATTGGTGTATCTCAAATCTATATGAATTTGTTTTGTTTTGTCAAATGTGATATTTGTATCTTTATGTGTTTTCAGCATTTAAAATAAATAAAATCAAGAAAACAGACCCATAGCTTTTGAACTTGATATCCTACACCAAGCTTCAATTAGCTTGCTTTCAAATCTTAATACTGTTCTTCGTGGCTTCTACATTAGGTACTAACATAAACTATTAGCTGTTATGTCAGTTTTGTCGATCCTTTTTGGTTAACTTTGCTGGGGCCGTTTGAATTCCCCACTAGGTATAGAATTATTATAAAAGTAATTTACTTACAGTAATACCATCCTGAGCTGAGAGACTGGCAATGAATAAAATATCATATATTAAATCCCATCATTTGATAACATCCTAACACTGCTGCTAACCCTGAATACGCCATATAACTGAAAGTTACTCCTAGGGGAATGATAAATGGCTTATGGCTGTGATAATGAGGAAAAGCATAAATTAAAGCACATAAGATCACCGAATCTCCAAATCGAAACTATTCCAATTAAGTTTTTTTATACCCATACTAAAGTATACTAATATATAATATACTTAAGCAGGGAAATCACCCTGAGCTCTAATGTGCAAGGGAGTAACTGGCAAAAATCCATATCAGAGTGTTAAACAATGAGCAGCCCTTAGGCTGGCACAGACTCTGCATTGTCACGATGAGTTTCCCATCTCCCTTTGATGATGTTTTTTTTTTTTCTTTTGGTCCAGATTAAAAAAGTCATCTAAGTGTTCTCCTGTTCACTTGTGGTTAAGCAAAAATAAATATCAACAGGAATGCTTCTAAATGATTTCCCCTGGACTAAGGGAGCCAAATCACCTTTCAAATATTAAAGAATGTGAGAGTTGATTTCGGCAAATGGAGTCAATCAGACTCCACTATTTAGAGCAGGGAACATGAGTGTGTCTTCTGTTGCAAGGGGAAAAAATCATTGCACGGGGGGACTTGCAATGGAGTTGACAGGAGTGGAAACAAACCCAGCACACTCACAACAAGCAGTTGCTTTTATTAAGGTACTCTGAGAAGGTATTAAAATGTCCATTGCACAGTGGCTTCGATCTAATTAGGAAGGAAATAACAGTGTAATAGAAATGTTTCGAAGGAAGGTCATGGTTAGCTACTTTTGAGCTGCATGCCTGTTTGATTGTGTGCCGTTCTTCAATTTCATATCCATTCCACGTATACTTATACTAATACCAATAGCCTAGTAGTAGCCTCATAGTTACATAAAAGATACATTATAATATCAGATTCTCCAGGTTTTTTTAATAAAGCATTTTAACATATGATATTTTTAGTAATTTAAAATAATTTACATTGTTTTCCCCCTTAAATATGTGTTTTAATGTAGAAAGGAAAGAAAAGATATGGAAGTTTCACATACCAAATATAT
>JAOVVA010000016.1:8768634-8790395 GCA_028565275.1 Leiocassis micropogon
ATGACGTCACCTGACCGAGGTTATATAAGCCAAAATTTGGCGTGTTTGATACACACATGCTTCACAACCGGCAACACTAAAAAGATGTTCCCATAGCGTTTTCACGCAGCATCGAGTGTAGCCTTTGAAAGGGAACACTAGATTATAATATAAGCTTTATATATATAACATGCTGTAACATACAAATTACCACTACATATATGGGCTGATCTTTTCTTTATTGCAGGCTAAGGAACCGTAAGAAAGGAAAGGAATGATTTAAATAGGTATAAAACAAAAAAAGAAAATGGCTGCATTCCAAGAATCAGGGTGACCTTAAAGCATGTTGCCTATGCAAAGTCCAATCATATTACAAGCACTCTAGCAGCAAGACCTGGCATCATCTTTTGCCATTTCCCACCCACTGACGCTCTCTCTCTCTCTCACTCTCTCTAAATCTTATCTCATACAGTCTTGTTTACCTAAGCTAACCCTGTCATATTTTATTGTCTCGTCCTTAGGTTTTTAATTGCCACTGCACAATGTGGATATGGTGCATACTGGCACATAAACTTTTTCCATTTTCCATTTGCATATATATGTAATTAAAAGAGGCTGGAAAAAGTCATTCACAAAGCAAAACAACAAATACCAGTTTGAGAAACATAACTCTATTCAACTCCTACACTTCTACAGTTCTTTAACTTCAGCTGTATCACTCCTGTAAGGCTGACAAGCTTCTGATCTAATGTAACCAAATAAGCTATGAAGCAAAACATTGTTCAATATTATTTAAGCAGAATTTCGTTACAACGTCTGTGCAAGTTTGGGGGATCTATTTTTAATAATATTGAACATCAAAAACATGCATAAAGACATTGGTATTTGGATTGTATAAGTTGATATTTTTAAAATTTTTGAAAATTCAGTGGAATCTTGGATTGCAAGTAACTTGGTCTGCAAGCATTTTGCAAGACGAGCAAGATTTTTAAATAAATTTTAACTTGTTAAACGAGCGGGATCTTGATATACGAATACTGAAGTACGCATGCACTTTGTCTGCTGAGCGTCATGTGATCACAACTAGCTTTATATATGACATGATGTAACATACAACTATACCAATGGTTCCACATGTGTGTGCGCGCTGAACTTTTTTTCCAAGTTTCCAAGTGTAGTGACTGTTCTTTACACAGTACCTTTACACATCCCACACAGTAACCCCCCACCCCCTGCTCCTGCAAGAAAAAAAAGTTTAAAAAGCTGTAGCAGTGTGGGAGATCAATCTGTTTAGAGGAGTGATTCCGGTAGTGTGTGTGTGTGTGTGTGTGTGTATTTGTAATTATGGCATTATGGGGACATCACTCTGGATACACACCAACATTATGGGGACCGAAACCGTTATGGAGACAAAAAACCATGTCCCCACAATGGTGAAGCATTGTAATGTGTTGGGAAGAGTGGAAATAAGTTCCTCATCTATTTTTTAGCTTTGGCACATAAGTGACCCTCTGGACAGGAGTGTTTATGTGAACGTTTTCTCCACATTTCAGGGGGGCACACACACTCTCTCTGCAAGTCTAATTTATGCAAATTACTGCACGCGCATTACGACCGTTTACTAAGAGACCTAAGAACCTGCACATGCGCAGTAGGTATAGTATATAATAAACACATGCACGTGCGTACGTGTGTACAGTAGGACTGGCTGCCTTTACAGTGATGTGGTAACTCTATTAATATTAAATGTATGTTTAGTTAGATATTAACGTTTTTTAGGGTTAAGTTAAACATAAACCGAAACTGTCGGTCTGCAAAAAAAGTCATTTAACAGACCGGTAAAATTGTCAAAAAAAGATAATTAAATTATTATTAAATTAAGTTAAAGAGTGATAAGTTAAAACAGCTAATTGTCATGTTTTATTTAGTTATGTCTTTGATGGAAATTTTAGTGTTAAAATGGGTATTTTGTGTTAAATTACGTTTAGAATTTTTAAACGGTGGAATAAAACCCATAAGCAGTGTCATGGCGGATTTGTAGTCTTTCAATAACAACCTGGTTTGGAAACATTGTGTGGGAATTAGAAATTAACTACATTTCCCATCTGCCCCGTCTGTGTTTCCGCCCACCTATTCAACGCACTTCTGGTTCAACGAGGACGGCCCACAAAAACAGCTGTGAGCGCTCAGGTAAGTGTTTATGTCAGTATATACACATTTTAAAGTTTGTTTTTGTGCGTTTGTGTTATTTAGCATGCAATAAATGTTTTTAAATTGTTTTTGTATTTTCATCTGGTCTGTTAATAGTTTTTATACTAACTAAAGATAACATACGTTATTACATTTTGTTCTGCGGAAATTAAAGTATGTTGTCCTCGTAATTATTCATATTTCTTGAATATTTCTAGGTCTATTTCTACTGTTGTTATTGTCTAAATTGCTGAAAGCAAATGTTTCTAAGATTGGTAAACTAATGTTTATTCTTACATTTAGGTAAAAGCTCTGCCTCAAAAAAGTAGGAAGTCTTGGGACTTGGTTAAGGTGTATGTGATGGACAAGCACATGAAGACCTTCATTATGTCATGGTGTATTTCAGGGAAGTGTAAAATTCTATGTTTACAACCGAATCGTCGCTTTTAAAAAGGGTTATTTCTTTCCTAGAAATAGATCTTCTCTATTTTTGAGGTGGCCTTGTTCAGGCTGTCTTTAGTAAGCTCCTGTGTTGTTTTGCCCTAAATTTTATTCATTTTATAATTATCTTAATAGTTGCTCTAACATTGGCTAGTTTACATGCACTGTCATCTTAGACACCCTGCTGTACACCCTGCTGTACCGCCTGCTGTGTATTTTTAACTAGAAAGAATATCAATGGTTTATACATTTTATACTCTTTTCTATTTAAAGTTCTTGGGTTTCTTAAATGGCTATTCTAAAAGAAATAAAAAGCTACAACAAAATGGACATAGGCATTTCAGTTTACTTAGGGGGTTTTGATTACATTCTTTGAAAATAGAGGTATGAATGAAAGTTTGGCTTTCAGTCTTATGTATAACCAAAAGTAAAAAACAATTCTTTAGTCATGAGGAGCTTAAACCCATAAGAGCCATGTGCTTTACACAGTTTTTTTTTGTTTGACATGCTTAGTTTGTAATTTAAATGTGTGTATGCAAATTAGGTCAACATTATGAAAACCTGTTAATTTTCTGTGTATGCAAATTTGGTCCCCACTAATGACTGGTTCTTGTTACTGTATGTCCTCATAAGTTGTTAAAAAAACCAAGCACATTTTTTTTCTTTTTTACTGTAAAACTGTAATTTGAAGTGATATTTGTGTTTAGAGAATTTAATTGTACATGCTTGATTTTTTTCACACCCAGAGGATCACTGGAAAGGGTGTCCCCGAAACTGATGGGTGGGACTACTGTCCACATAATGCCATAATTACAAGAATTTGTGTGTGTGTGTGTGTGTGTGTGTGTGTGTGTGTGTGTGTGTGTGCATTTTTGTAGCGTTCAGTAGCCTTCCTGCTTCTACTCTTGTCTAATACCAGTCACAATTTTAATTTTGATTACTTTATATTTTGTATAAATTATTTTTATATGAATATTTCTGGGTTGTGGAATGAATCGTCAGACTTTCCATTATTTCTTATGGGGAAATGTTTTGACATACAAGCACATTTCCAGAGCTCAGCAGAGATATGCATTATCTGCATGGGCTTTATGTTATATTTGATATTCTTATAAACATATTTGGTTGGGAACGATTATAAAAGCAATTTTACCCTGTTAACATCTGGAAGTTTCTTAGAGTATGAGCAGAATTCTATCCAAAATGTGTATGGTGTAAATGCTTGTTTTGCATCATGTTTGCATCTTTCTAAAATGTTAAGCACACAGACACACACACACAAACTATACATAAAATGCAAATCAGCTTGTAAAATGCAAATCAGTTCATGAGATTTGACAACCATTTTCCTGTGTTCCTACTCATTTCTAGTTGTTTTATGCAAAACATCGCTGTCAAATTAAAAACCCATAATGTTGCGAGATGTTTTTAGCTTTTGTAAAGGTATAGTCAAGCTAAAGCAATTTCTACTGTATTCCACAAATCAATGTGGCGCCATGTCTAGTTGTGTGTTTGCCAGATATGCATAACAAATTATGTAAATTCTCACAAATAAAAACAAATAAGTATTTTAAACATGGTTATGATAAATTAGTCAAGTCAGAAATTATTTTACTTTCAACAGTAAAGCTCCTTCATTCAGTTATAAAAAAAGACAGGAATGGTCAGTACATGCATTTTTTTTTCCTGGTAAAAGACCAGTTTATTTACTTCTGGTAGTCTTTAATCTTTTTTCATCTACATGAGTTTATTTCTGTGGACTTGAAATGAGTTTAACACAAATTCACAAGCTGTGAGTCTATAGATGCTGGAATTCTAATTCTTTAAAATTTAATCTTGTGACTGTCAAGTAACATTCATACAAGAGATGCTCTCTCTCTCTCTCTCTCTCTCTCTCTCTCTCTCTGTTCAGTGCTCATCATGTTTGACCTTCAGTTCCCACTCACATGAGAGTAAAAATGCCCAAGATAGAATGCATAAAATATCTCTCATATGTCTCACATCTGTTCCACATGAATTTTAAACTGATATCCAATTTTATGTAAATAAACATATCTAGGTACAACCCTGACATAATTAATTATAAACAGAGTCCTATGGCATATCTATTAGTACCTGAAGGCTTTTGACCATAGATTACAGTCGTGCCCAAAAGTTAGTGCCCATCTTTTAGCCTCAACCTTAGACCAACAACAACATATAACTTTTTTCACCTTGCCATTATTTATTTAACATAATTAGGTAAAAAAAAAAAAAAAAAGAAAGAAAGAAAAAAACATACTTATCTCCCATAGGTATAAGTACCTCTCATGATTCAATAGCTTTCAGATTAACCTTTAGCAGCAATAATTTATTGAAGTGACCATTTCCTATATTATCTGTCTCTCACATTCTTGTGAAGGAATTTTGCTCCATTCTCCCCTTACATCATTGTTTCAGCTCATTAAGGTTTTTGGGCATTCGTTTATGCACAGCTCTCTTAAGGTCCCACCACAGCATTCCAGTTGGGTTGAGGTCTAAACTTTGACTAGAAAATTCCAAAATTATTCTTATATTTTTCAGGGGTTCTGATGTAGACTTACTTTTGTGCTTCGGATCATTGTCCTGTTGCATGACCCAATTTTGACCAAGCTTAAACTGTCAGACAGATGTCCTTACATTTGCCTCTAGAATAGTCTGGTATACAGAGTAGTTCGTGGTAAGGTCCTGTGGCCGCATAACAAGCCCAAATCATCACCCTTTTACCGCCGTGCTTGACAGTGGGTCTGAGGTGTTGCTGCTGAAATGCTGTTTGGGTTTCACCAAACATGGTGCTGGGCATTAAGGCCAAACACCTTCTCTATCAAAAATGTACTACCAAAACTTTCTTGTGGATTGGTCCGAAATATGGTGATTAAAAAAAGTAAACACTTTTTCCACAAGTGCATGTTATAATCCCAATAACATGAGCATAAAAACATGGTGTTAAATAATTGACTATATTTTTGTGAAAATATCTAGTTTCAAATAATTTGTGCAGTAAATGCAGTGTTTGTTTTCAATGAATTCAAATTTCTAAGCCATGTGAGATTTCTGCAGTGCTATAGCGCTGTCCTTTGGTTTAGTTTGTGTGCTGTAAATCAGTTCAGCAGCTCACAACTACAAAAAAATGCTGTTCAAAACCACACTAGAGCTGCACAGAACTAGAGCGAGACGACCTCACTCAGTTGGGTATAGACCAGTTGTTTTGGTCTGTACCCAAGTGTGATTATCAAAAGTGACTGCACTGGGGTGTAAAACACAGTAGGGATCAATTCTACAAGACTAAACACTGCACTTGTGACAGATGTACTTTAGCCAGATGTTGTAAATGAAAACAAGACCACACCAAGGCAACATTTAACAACTGCTGAACTACATGGAACAAATTGCTTAATTTCAATTATCTGTGAACCATAAGTGTTTGGAATGGCGGAAACCTGCAATCATGGCTGTATTAAACAGTATAAACAGACATCTAACAGGATGGAATAAAATCTTCAATTAATAGATGAAAAAAATTGATTTTTTTATTTGTGAACAAGCCGAGGCAAGAAATCCTGTACCGCTCTGCATTGGTGTGTGTAGACGTGTGTGCATGTGAAATTCAGCCCCCGTCCTTGTGGCACATCCCTACTTTAAAGAGGCCATGGAATAGATAGGGGTCTGACACTCATCACTTACGGATGATAAGTGTGAATTTCGGCACCTTCACCTACCTGAAAGCGCAGCGTGGAAGGTCAGCCCTCACACACGGTAAAGCCATTTCGAGAAGAAGCACAGCGACACTGCTGAGATGCCCCCATTTCTGAGGAATCCACTTTACAAAAGACGGAAAGAAGAGAAGTGAAAAAAATCACCTATTGATACTGTGTAAATGCATTATTCACTTCTCTCTGCTGAGCTGTGACAAAAATGGATGATTTTTATTAAGAAGCCCAGCTTTCTATTTGGTGCTTCATACATCTCCTCTCTCAGTGAAGGCCAGTTCCAGTAAGCACATGGATAACAAGTGCAGCATTATTTCAGAGAGAGACTGGAATTTAGGGCTCTTTGGGATTCATGTCAGGTAAGACAAACTATTTCAGTTTCAAAATGACTTTGTTTTGCTTCCACTGTTTGGATATCTGCGAGCAGATGCAGCACAAGACACATTCTTAATTCAATTTAATCAGCTGCTAATTTATTAATATAGGAGTGTGGGTGTGTCATTATTCATATGTTCTGTATAGACTATATGTAAATATAACCTAATCATCTGAGACACATTTATACTAAAACAATTACACTCAACGTCCACTTTGATAAATACACTTGTACCCACGTTAATTTATGCAAATAATGTGGCACCAAACTATGCATAATATCAAGCTGATACAGGTCAAGAGCTTCACTTAATGTTTACTTTAAATATTATATATGGGACAAGATCAGTGACATGCTTGTTGTTGCCAGGTGGGCTGGTTTAAGTATTTTAGAAACTGCTGATCTCTTGGGAACTTCACATACAGAAGTCTCTATTAATCAAAAAAAAAAGAGAGAGAGGATGGAAACACCTTGTAGAGATATGTCGTATAGGGAATTCAGTGTTATCTAATGGAAGGTTAAAATAATAATAATAATAATAATAATAATAATGATAATAAACAATCAATCAATGTATACAGTATTTTTTGGCAATATTAATATTTCTGTAAAAATCTTGTGAATGGCAAAAATGCTCAGGTTTGTTACATTTTAGAGGAAATTAAGACGTCAGACGTTTCTTATGTCATCATGTATCTGTGTCACATGACTCACTGCTATATACATTCATTCTGTCAGGTATCTTTAAAGATTCATGCAGGTAACACAGTGCTATAAACACTGGTTTCGGGGGAAAAAAGAGTACAAAAATGTGTAATTTCTGTTATGGATTACATTGAAAAGCTACATTGAAAAGTCCTGTTTTTCTCTATTTCTGAGAGCTTGTGGAGTAAATGTGTAGCACTGATTATTAGGAGTACTTCACTTTATTGTGTCTGCACTTCATAACAGAAGTGTTGTTCATTAGCATCCTGTTTAACAACATTTCATAAATTATATTTCCACCAACCATAAAAAGAATTGTTATTTTTCTACATTTCTACAAAGTCCAACACTCACATGGTTCGCTCCCAACTGCCCCAATCCCTCTTTTACAACGCAGCCCAATGAGGCGGACCTACACAGTCTGCACTCTGAGCCTTCTGGGATTACATCTGGGCTAATCAATAATGGCTTTCACTGAGGGAACAGACTACAAGGTGGTGTAAATCTGAGGGGGAAAATGCTTTACAGTTTGCCAAGCATAAATAATCAACGGATAGATTTGGCTCCTGCAAACCTGCCCAGCTAATGGAGGAACTTATTTGCATTACATTATTTATCAGAGACCATCAAAAAAAAATCAACAGACTGCATCGCAGCAGGATGCATAAAGCACTGCATAAAAACTAGCAGCGGCCCCAAGCTGCAGCAACACAGTTTTGGACACCACAAAGCAAATTCAAACAGCAAGAGCGAATCAAAACCACAAGCGGAGGCATATCCTTTAGCCCCCAACTGTGCCTCTTGCACAAAAATCAGCCCCATTCTGTCCAGTGACTGCACTAGGCACCTTCTACCCCCTGCCATGTGCCAGAGCTGCACACTCACTGCCATCCGTCTAGCCGACCCACACCTACACCAGCTGCAGCACAGATGGGCATTTCATATACTGCACAAACAATGCATTTCCTCTCAAAGGGCTAAAAAAGTAATAATTACCCATAAAACAGCATCTAAAAGCTGGTTGGAGTGTGTGAAGGGAAAGGCGAATGCCAATATCAAGGACAATTTGGATACAACAGACAGTATAGCCACATATTGGGTCTTAATAATGTAGCTCAGAGCAGACATTGTAGCTTGCCATTAATACAGATATAGATATTTGGGCAGCATTCTAAACACATTCCTAATACAGTATAACACATTTAAATAAGCACTGGGACTAGAAATGCAAAGAGCAATTTTGTGTGTCTTTAAAGAGGTGACATCAACTCACAGAGCACTAAACTGTTCACCAAATCTCCTGTGAGTTTCTTCTCATTCTATCATTTTCAAAAATAAATAAAAGGAATCACCCACAGTGCTCCATTTTAATGGGAAACAAGTATACAAAATCTCCGATAACCTTTACTTCATCTTCTGTCTTTTATCCGTATTTAGTTTTTATATTGTCTGTATTTTGCCAGAGAGGATAAAGCTCTATAGGGAAAGTTATAGTAGCTATATACAATATATCCCTCTGGAGTCGTTACATGAGGTCAGGTGCATTGATTTCACAGAGGTAAACATAATGACACTGCAATAACTAAACTCCTGGACAAAAGACTACGTTTGAAAAGACTCCTTTTGAGCTAATATCCTACAAAATATATTATCTCCTATTATTGCCCACAAGAGGTTTTTTTTTTTTTTCCAGAGCTCCAGTACATTATCTCTGATTTCTCCGCAAAAAAATGCAATTTCCAACAAAAAAAATCCATAAACTGACACAGCTGCCTGCTGTCAGACATTACAGCAGTCCACAACTGCATGGTGTTATTTTTAAGTCATGTGTTGTTGATTTAACTAATATCTCCGCATTTTAACATTACATGTAACAACCCATACAACATACAGTACAGAAAATATGAATAATAACACACACACACTCCTATATTAGCGTATACAAACATAACACATCATGTCAAGATTCATTCATTCATACCGCTTATTGTGTTAGGACCTGGAGTCTTTGTGCACAAGGCAGGGTACACCCTAAACAGGATGTCAATCCATCACAGAAGACACACACTACACAAATTTTGGGAACACCAATTAACCTAATCTGCATGTCTTTGTACTGTGGGAGGAAACTGGAATACTCAGCGAAAGAACATGCAAAATCCATGCACACAGACCCGAGTGGAGGAGCGAGGCCACAGTGCTGAGGACTACATCACCGTGCCACCTCATTTCATGATATTACTTCAATAATTTCTCACTTATTGACTTGTTTAATTAAGGTGACATTATATACGTCATTAGTGTTCATTATATTAAGATGTCATTATCACAACTTTCATTTATTATTTTTGACCTAATAACTTATTTGATTAGATATGTCAGGATTTGTCTACATGTAGAATGATTAAATTACAAGGTTCAATTATTACCTAATAAAAGGTTAGCTATGGTTATATAGGTGGTAGCTAGTGTTGTACCAGGTAATAATTAAACATTAGCTATGATAGACTGAGATATAGGTAGTAGCTAACGTTGTATTAAGTAATAAATAAAGGTTAGCTATGAGAGCCTGAGATATAGGTGGTAGCTTAAATTGCTAAGGGTTGCTGACTAGACGGTTGGGGTTCAAACCCCAGTATTATTAATCTGCCACTGTTGGGCCCTTGAGCAATGCTCTTAACCATAGCTGACCCTGTGCTTTAACCCCAGCTTGCTAAGTAGGAGATGGCAAAAAAAAAAAAACTGCTATAACGTACATGTAACAAACAATAGTAATTAAAATTAGATTGGCTATAGAAAATCTTTCTCTGCTTTATGTACTGTATGACTTTTATGTAATTCCTGTTTATTTTATTCTACTTGATACCCGGAGAGCAACCAATATGACCAGAGGCATCTACTATGAGCATGCTTTATTGACCAGCCGGATCTGACTTCAACTGACACACAAGATCACAAAATTATTTATTCACCTACTTTAAGTCCGCCCACATATCTCTTAAACTAGCTTCAGAATCTGTTTTTCTTGGACCTGTATTAAACGTATATATAATCACGTTAATCCGATAGACATGGGGCAATGATAAAATGTGAGTCTTTAATACCCCTTTTTTTTCCTTTTTTTTTATCTGTAATGCACTGACACAGCAAGATAGTTGCAAAATCCATCATCAGCCAAAATAAAGGGGCCTGCTAAGGAAAAGAAAAAATGCCTGAGGCATCAGGCATCATGTTAGAGCTACTTATTTATAATGAATTTGTACGTTGTGCATTAAGTTACACACTAGTCACAAATTTCTTTCACCATAAAGCTATTTAAAAATGACTACATGAAAAAATTATACTTAAAGACTGGCTACATGGTATATTGTGACGTGTTAATATTTTATCTACAGACACTGTGAAAGAGCAACATTTCTGGAATCATGTACTAACTCAAACAGGGCTGCCAGTAGCGGAGTATCAGACAGCTCATCCAATAATGACAAGTCTTTAAACCTTGTGAAAGCATATTCATTAGTCTGACATTATGTTTGTGCCAGACGGTTTAATCTACAGCAGGTGACACTAGAATTGATGCCACGACAGACATACTGTAAATCCTATCATCTAATTGCATTCATTCCTGCTTATGTGTAATACTTGCTTAATTCAGCTTTTTCCTATTTCAGTAACTGATTTTTAGATTTTCATGATTCATTCTGAGTTCAGTATGAATTCCATATAAAGTGCACGGATGAGTGTGCTTATTGTGACAGGTTTGGAATATGATGTTCTGCTTGTGTCATGGCTCGACTGGAGAATGGCATGTGTTTCTTTTCCAGTTCAATGTGCGTGTCATTCACACAAATGAAAACATCTCCAGCAGCAGGGATAACATTATCTCCACTCACAGCCTCTGAGAGCTCTGTTTATCGAACACACAGACTTCTGTTCATCTGATTGTCTTGTAAGACTCAGCGCTCTTAATGAAGCAGGCAAAAACGCTGTTGCTCTTTTGTGAAGACTATGACACTTTTGTTTCTATTTATATGTAAAATTATAATTAATTGATTGTATTATTACCGGATTAGCCGCTGTAACATTTAACAATTGTGATAATGACAAGTAAATGGGCATATTTAATTATGAATGTGGAAGCGCTGCTCTCTCTCTCTCTCTCTCTCACACACACACACACACACACACACACACACACACACACACACGTCTTACTTTCCCTGAATTATTAATGCAGTTAATTAATGATATGCCTATATCTATTGCTAATCTTAACCTCAGTAACCTAAAGCAAACCTTATTTGGCTTTTTTTAAGCTTTTTTAAAAAAAAAAAAGCTGTAGGTTTTCTAAAACCACACTGTGATGTTGCTTTAAACAAGATATTTGCAAAAGAAAGAACAGTGCTTCATAACATTGTAAAGCTCTGGTGGGATATAATATTCTCATTATACCAGTAAATTATGAACTGTACACTCACTCACTCATCGTCTATACCGCTTTATCCCATGTACAGCAAACTTAAGGGCTCAAGGTGGGATACACCCTGAACGAGGGCCATTGCAGGGCACACACACAAACATACACACTCTACTATGGGCAATTTGGGAACACCAGTTAGCCTAACATGCATGTCTTTGGACTGTGGGAGGAAACCAGAGTATCAGGAGGAAACCCACCAAGCACGGGGAGAACATGCAAACTCTATGACCCCGAGGCAGGAGTCAAAACTAGACGCTGGAGGTTCAAGACGATAGTGCTAACCACTAAGCCACCATGCCAACATGAACAGTATAAAACACTCATAAAATCAAGCATTATAATCACAAACTAAGCGTAATTAACTTAATGTAGGGGTAGTATTTAGGCTGGCTCAGTAAAATAGCCATACTACCCATTTATATTTTAAATACTTTGGCAAAAGAGGTGGTTGTCACACTTGGAGGTTAACTGCTAAAGACTGATATTTGATGTCATACTGTACATCACAGTTCCATAGTTAATTTTTCAGTTACCACTCAACTATCTTTAGCAATTTATAACTTCAAGGTTTTTGTTTTGCCATTAATACAGATATAGATATACATAGATGTTTAATAATTATGGGATTTAAATTTAATGACAGTTTATCACAGGAGGTTCAAATAATAAAGCTGCATATTAAAGCACAGCAGCAGTTTAGCATGCCATATACAGTACACACAACTGTCCTGGTCTTTTCTCAAATGCCAAAGGCTGTTAAAGCAAATACAACGTACCTAAGATCATCTAAAGAAGGATTTCCACAGGGAGCCAGAACACAAGGATTATCCTCACTGGTCGACAACAGATAGAGGGATTTTGACATTATAGAAAGGGTCAGTGACTTTTACTATACAGTAAGCCCTGACATTCGGGGTCTCTGTGGTGCTCAAAACTGTTAACAAGAAGCAAATGTAAAAACAAGAAGTAAATAATATACTGTATATCCCATCAGTAGCCAACAAATGATGGCAAAAAAGTACTTCTATTCGATTCAGAACCATGCAGCTTTGATATTTCTTGAATTGGGGTCAAAGACAGGAAATAGGGGAAGTTGCTTATTAGAATATTATGAGTCTCAATATAAGCATCGTACAATTCATGTATAGGTGTGATCATCATATAATCAATTTAATTTGGTTTGATATATATAGTGCTTTTAACAATGCTCATTGTCACAAAGCAGCTTTACAGAATAAAAAAAAAACATTCACTGCAACAGAAGCATGGGTTTTATATGGAAATGATTCTGAAACAAATGAAAGATTAAGAAAAGTGCTCTTTCACATCAGGTATACTTTATGGGGAACAGTATTTGGACACCGGATGATTACAACGACATGTGGGCCTTTTCCAATCCTTTAATACAAATTTGGAAGCACACAATTGTTTAGTATGACTTTTTAATTCTGTAGAATTAATATTTCCCTCTTCTGGAACTGGGAGGCCCAAGCATGTTCCAACATGGCAACACCTCTGTTCACAAAGCAAGGTCAATACAAACATGGTTTGCCAAAATTGATATAGAAGAATGGTTTAGGTGGCCTATCCTGGTACACTGGGCATAAAACAGGAAACAGAATCAAGCCTATTTGGGACAACAGTCCATCACACACACATACTGTATACTCAGGGACAATTTAGCATTTTATGTTTGTAAGAGGTGATAGGAATCTAACCAACCCAGAGCATACCAACACGGATAGAGGGAAATCTTCACATAGACAGTAAACTTAGCTCATGATCAAACCATCGACCCTGGAGTTGAGAGGCGGCAATGCTACCTTTTTCATCATTTTTAATGAAAAGATTTGCTCAGTTTCTATGGCTACCAAAGAATTTTAGAGGATACCTCAACATCACTTATTAAAATTAGAAGAAATAGTCTTAGACTTTATACCTATTCTACATGTTTTGGGGAAAAATCAATTGAAGGTCTTGGGATACTTGTTTCTTTAAAAGAATGTAAATGAGATTGGATTTTATAAATGAAGGTGACTTCTTTTGAGGGTGAATGCATTTAATTTCTTAAGGTGCTCACTGTGGCACAAAAAAAGATCACTTTAAAAATCATTTGATCTTCGTCCACAACAGGGAAAGCTTTTTGTTGACATTTTTACATGCCGTGAGGAGCAGATAGTAACGACAGAAAACACTGTGCTGTGAAGATGGGTGTGAAATGGCGTGTCACAGCTGTTATTAGTGCTGCCTCATATCTTTGTACTATTTGATTATGACTTTTTTTGTGTGGATTACATACTGCAAATGAATATGTTGGCAACAATAAAGAGGGAGAATGGGCATAGGTTGAAAGAAGAGATGCTGCAGTTTCATCAGAAATGAATTCTGTTATCCTGACCGACTCACAGTTTCAATCACAGACACATAGTTTTCTGCAATCTAGGGCGAGTAACTGTTTCATGTGCACCTAACAGGAACACCTCCTGTGTGTGTATAGGTGTGTGCATGTGTGAAACTTGTTCTGAAGACAAAAATTATTGTGCCAGCCTGCCAGTGACAGAAATCTTTACATATCATGGCAAACCCTTTTCTGCCTTAAATGCCAGCTCATTGCTGTGTACAAATGTAATGTCAGTAACAGTAAAATGTGCATTTTGCTCCCCTACACTCCACGAGAAAGTTAATAAATATGAAAAAGACGCTAGTGGGATGCCTAATTGATGGTGCATAGATGAACAGATGTGGTAGAGTATTGCTGAAGTACTGTACGGGGATAATTAGGTAGCAACAACAACAACCACAAGCGATTTCTAAACCTTAGGTTCAAGAGAGGCATGATATGAATTAACCAGTACTATTATTATAATAGCAAGAGCAGAGTCACGAAGAAAGAGTAATTAAAGAAACAAAACAGAATAATTTTTGTGTTTAGAGTATTATACAGAGAGATCATACATTATTATATTTAAACTAAAAGATTTAGCAATATTTTATTTAGGTTTTATTATTTTTAAAAAAAATAAATGACTGCTTAGTGCGCGGAAGCATATATCGCGTTTTGGCTCATAAATTTAATTTGCCATCTATATTCCGATGAGTGCCTAACAAGTCCACAAGGATCCTGGCTACTGCCTTACATTAATCTTTTAATGGACTTTCCACCTTCTGAATTGGCCGAGTTCCCTCTGGATGGTCCGCTACACTTACAGGGGTCATTTGTTCATGTCCTACATTCAGCCAGGATCAGCCACAGAGGGAAATGAAAAGCTCTTCTCGTAAATGTGTAGCATGTATCTTTCCGCACACTGAGATGTATTTAATTATTCGACACATTAGGTTGTTTTTGACAGGAAATAAAATAGAAGCCTGTCCCTGTTGTTTAAAATCTCTCACACACACACACACACACACCACTTGCAGCACAGGTCATTCTGCCAGCAAAATGTAACCCATCACGTGCAACAAGACCCAGAAGGAGCTGCAACGAATGGCATTCTCAAATTAATTCAGTGACCTACACTAATCGGAAATTCATGTGCACAGACTGAGTTTGTATCTTTGTTTTTGTCTCTCTATATAAGAGCTGGCTATCGACCTACTGTTTCAAATAATGCAAAAATCTAATTACCCTAGTATTCCACAATGCCCAATAACAGTTTACAACCAAAATGAGGTGGTGTTTTTTCTTCTTCACATAAAGTAGTTAAAAATAATATAACATTAATATACTATTTAATTATATGATGGTTTATTGGGTTTTAAAATATCAATCGATTCCCGTCTCTGTGTGCATGGAGTTTGCATATTCTCTCTGTGTTTGGTGGGTTTCCTCCTGGTACTCCAGTTTTCTCCCACAGTCCAAAGACCTACAGGTTAGGCTAATTGTCATTCCCGTAGTGTGTGAGTGAGTGTATCTGTGTGTGCCCTGCGATGGATTGGCACCCTGTTCCGTGCCCTAAGTCTCCTGGTATAGGCTCCAGGAGCGGTATAAACGATTAGACATTCAAGGACGTAATCCAAAACAAGAAAAAGTTTCAATCAAACAACAACTGGCTAAACTGGTCCAAACTGAACTGGTAAACAGTTACTAACTGGGTCAAACCCAAAATTTTAATGACAGTTTTGAAGGCTTGGTATAATTTTGGACGAGCGTATACTTTGTGATAATTGCTAGATCTGTTTATAGCATAGTGTGATTTTCAGACTGTTTCATGTGTGTGTGGGTAAAATTCTGGTGACCTTGATGGTCTGTGTTGGACGTTGTAGTCCTTGGCTTCTATATCTGAATGCTGAGTTGCATTGAGAGCGTTTGATGCCGATGTCAGCTTGGATCTAACACATACTGTATATACAAAGTGTCCCAGAGACTCAGTACTAATGAGTCAGTTAAAATACATATTGGCCACTGTGTTGTTAGATTCAGTTTTAATGACCATATAAAAAATTATTGTAATAACATAGTCATTTTTCAGCTGCTCTGCATCTCCAGCTTTCCAGCACACATCACAGCTGTTTGTTATAAGAGCTGAGACAGCAGGTTTGTTAGACTCACCACCAGTGTGTAGAGCTTGACCGAGTTCTGCTTATGGGCCTAGGTTCTTAATCACCAATCACTGATCAGTATTGTTCCTAATGATCATCACCATCTAGTTTATGTCTATTTTTAAAATAACCACTGACATGCTTCATTTTCTTGGTATATAATTGTTAAAAAAATAATAAGAATAAACTCTTGGGTCTTTCCTATATATAATATGTCTTAAAATGTAAAAAGATCATGACAATTCAATCAATACGCAAATTTGCCCATGACATTTTAGAAACCTTAAGACTTTTGGGTTGTTCCTCTCAAGAAACCTTTTTTTAAAAAAAAAAAAAAAAAAAAAAGATTTTAAGTAGAACTATCGAGCAGAGTGTTTTCCAAGAAGTCGTTTAAGAGGTTAAGAACCCTTATTATCTAACTACCCTTAGAATAAACTCTTAGTGTGCACTCATGAATATAGGTCCTCTAAATGATTTTGATGACATCTAATCACAGGATCAGGATTTATCCCCTTTTCAGCACAGGAACATCTGGCTGAGCAGGGATGTATAGGACACAGATGGAAATAACGGCAGAGCTTGTTAAATGCTGGAGTAAGCAGCAATGTCTGATACAGATAAGCCTCTAACTGCCCGTATAAACTGTGCACAGGCCTTTATAGTACTGATGATTTCAAATGGCTTTGCTTCTGATTATTTACCATCACTACATCAACCTGTCTTTCTCCTTGACATGCCATCATTATTCCAAAAGTAACTGTTTTGTTCTTTTTTTTTTATCTGTCATTTTTAGTCAACATACAGTGTGAAAGTACAGTCATTTCAGCCTGAAGTGGAACACTTACAGGGAAATGGCCCTTATGCATGCATATATATATATATATATATATATATATATATATATATATATCCTGGCAAGAGAAGAGAGACAGGAAGCAGGCTGCGTTCAAGGTCTGTGTATGGAGAGGAGCAGATGTGCCGACTCTTCTCACACTCTGGGCACAAGAGGAGAGTGAGCTGGAGACTGTGAGCTGATTTCTCACTTCATTTGTCCTTTCCTCTACCGCACTTTTTCATCTCCCGCATATACACCATTCAGTGTCCTGAGGCCTGCTGCAGGTGTGAGTGCACCCATCTGCAGCGTTACAGATGAGCAGTCACCCTGGCAAGCTGTGCTGCAGAGTTTAAACTGCGGGTCATGTGAGATAAAGGCAAATGTAAACCTTTACAAGTGTTTCCGCATATCCTGGGAAAAAAAGAATGAAGGTGTATAGACTCGTTTATAAGTCATAGAAAATGAGAATGTTGTACAAATCAGAAAGGTCCCAGAGATGGTGGGCATTTGCATTACTAAGAATTATATTCTTATCATAGCTGACAGTGTATAGGCATCAACCTTTTACACTTCAAGCATTATTGATTAATTTATGTTCAAGACAGCCTGAAATCAAAGTTTACCTTTTACTTAGTAAGTTAAAAAGAATGCTGACCTTTTATCCTTTCATTTTACTCAGAATTATACAATAGTTAGTTCTGACCAAATAATCTGATTTATTCCATGACAGGTGATAATGGTCAGTAACGTAAATAACCTGTAATTAAAGTAACTGTCGGTTATCAGCATGGGTGAAAGTACTGTACAGTACAGTACAGTACTGAGAGGACGGGAACTGCCTGCCAAAACCTACATTCAAAACCAGTCATAGAAGCAGTTTCAGGTAGAAAACACATCTGATAATGTTATATTATCTTTAAAAAAATCTGTTTATTTTATTTTGCGAGTTTGTTATTTTATTTTCGTCTTTGTTATTTTGTTTTCAGCTTTTGTCACTTTGTTTTCGGCTTTGTTACTTTGTTTTCAACTTGGTTACTTTGTTTTCAGCTTTGTTACTTTGTTTTCGGCCTTGTTATTTTTATTTTTGAGTTTTTGTTTTCAGTTTTGTTATTTTGTTTTTGAGTTTGTTTGTTTTTTTGTTTTATTTATTTTTAGTTTATTTTGTTTTCACTTTTGTTATTTTGTTGTGCACTCAGCCACCGTAAATAGGCCATTAATTTTCATTACAAAACATACATTTTAGAGCACTTTATAACAACTATTTCGACTATTATGGACACATGAACCATATATAGTTAAACCTGGGATTACAAGCATTTGTTCTGGAAGCGTGCTTGAATATCAAAGTGAATTTCCCCATAAGAAATAATAAGAAACTCTGATGATTCATTCCACAGCTCAAAAATATTCATATAAAAATAATTAATACAAAACATAAATTAAAAATAAAACAAATTAACCTGCACTTTACTTTTGAGAGCAGAAGCAGGAGCACGAGGGCTAATGTGTAGACCAAATTTCACACATTTGAGTGCGCATGTGCGCACACACACACTACCAGAATCACTCCTTTAAACAGATTGCTCTTCCGCACTGCTACAGCCTTTTTGACTATTTTTTCTTCAGGGAGGTTGTTGTTGCAGTACAGTTAGGAACAGTCACTACACTTGGACACAAATTATTTATGACCGCACACATGGTCAAAATGTTTTAGTAAACAGTACATTCGTGCATAAATGTTGACTATAAGTGACGCACACGCACTGAGACTGAGCGTAGGAGACCATTACCCACAATCCCACAGCGCAAGAGAGAAAAGAACCATTGGCTCAGTTGTGATCATGTGACGTTTGGCAGACAAAGTGCATGTGTACTACAGTACTCATATATCAAGACTTTGCTTAAAAAACAAGGTAAATTTTATTTTTAAAAAATAAATAAAAATTTATATTATATATAGAATTGCAAAACACTCGCAGACCATGTTACTCTCAATCCAAGGTTCCACTGTATTTGATTATCTAATATGTATATAGAACATAGATATTTCTTTTATACTCATGACTTTATATTAGAAATGAATTCACAACAATTATGTAATAGTTAAAAGCGCATAGACAGCTGACAATCACACTCATTTGTGCTTTTTTGAAACTAAACTAAGACTCACATGTCACTTTCACTTATCCCATAAATAGTGAAGGAAAGAAACATGTATCTGTGTTTGTCAGTCAGTAGAGGTTGTATTGTTGATGTAATGTTTTCTGATGACCAATAAGTGTCATGCACATAAAGCATGTAAAATGTCTAAGTGTACAAAAGTGTACTGCCCAAAACCATAAGTTTCCACATTCCCATATTCATATCTTTCTCCTTTCCTCATTGTCTCAACTGAACAAGCAGGTCCCAGCATATCCATGCTTGCCTCATAATGTGTCGTGTTCACAGGCACAGAGACAGAAGTGAGAAAGCACTAAGGCTGTAATCTCTCTCTCACATGCACCCTCATACTCTCACTTTCTGCCACATTAAATTAACAAGTGATGAAACGCTCTAGTCTGAGATGAGGGCGAAAGTACCCGTCTGCTTTTCTCCACAGTTTCATCCAAGCAGTTAATTAGAATAAACTACTTCTTTTTAATCTGTCTTTTTTTTCCTTTTAAAATGCAGCACAATTACTATACTGTACATGTCCCTTACTGATGTCTTCATTAAAAGTTCAAACACCACCAAGTAATGATGTTTGCACTTTTCTCTTAAACTTATTAGGCCTTATAGAGGTTCCAGTGTTGTATGGGGACGCACTGTGGTGAGCAGCACTAAATAGATTGCGTATGGTTTGCTTCTAGCCTGAAGGAGCTCATACATAGATAAAGAGGACATACGTTTTCTCTGTGAGAAAAAAAGTAAAAATCTAAGGGCAGGGGGTGCAGGAAAGTTCACATAAACGGGATGACAGTGCATTTAACAGGAGTACAGTCTTATCTCCAGGAGCTTGAGACCTTGGTTCAGGACACACAAATACTGTATTGGCTTATAGACACATCAGAATAAATATCATGTGCACAGATTTGCTATACAGAGACACGGCCAAACCCACACAGTGGATATTTACTACAGGAAAAACTACTAAAAAAGTCCTGAATGAGAGGTTACTTTTTGTGTTGCCTGCCTGCGAAGCAGAGATGACCCATAGGAATAACTATCCATCACCTTGCACTGTCATCCGTTGTCGTCACACTTTTTTTTCTATCCACAACTTTTCTCTAACCATTTAAAAGAGGGTCAAATTTAACCAAACTTGCACAGTATCTTTTTCTCTAGAAAGTATAGATGCATACTAATCTTTTCAAGAGGTCAGAATGCACTCCGGGTTTAGATATTAGATTTTTTTTACCAGAAAGAAAAATGTGTAAGATCTCATTACCAGGATTACCATTTTAAATATAATAGGAACATTGATAGTCATAAATGAAATCATCAAAGAAAATAACAATTACGACTCTACTCTACATGTGTCTTTGGTAAGTATTATTATTATTATTTTATAAAACTTTTGGTAGCAAAACTTTGTAACCTAGTAACCTAGTAACCCAGTGTAAGAATCTATCCAGTGGTGGAAACTTCAAAGCACTTTTTGTAAGTCGCTCTGGATAAGAGCGTCTGCCAAATGCCTAAAAGGAAATATAAATTAAATGAATAAATAACTAAAAGTCTTTCCCAACAGTGTTTGACTGATAGTACTTCTAGTTAGTACCCAAGCAACCCAGTGTAAGGATATAGCTAATGATGGAAACTTCAAACTTCAAAGCACTTTTCTAAGTCACTCTGGACAAATGAATGTCAATGTCTAACTGGGGAAAACTTCTTTCATGTTCAATTCTATCTTCACATGTTTAATGACCTTATTTTTAATCACTGAAAAAAAATACTTGTATCAACATATCTAAAATTATGATAATTAAAAGATAAATAAAATAAATATTGGGTCAGGGGGTGCTCAGTGGTTAAAACATTGGACTACGGTTCGGAAGGTCCCAGGTTCAAATCACACAACCACCAAATTGCAGCTGTTGGGCCCTTGAGCAAGGCCCTTAACTGCTCAAGTGTATAATGCAATACAAATGTAAGTTACTCTGGATAAGGGTGTCTGCCAAATGCCTAAATGTAAAAGAGCAGAATTGTTACTCCTGCAGAATATGTAAGTTGAACAAAAACAACCATTGTAAATAATATGTAATGGTAAATAACAGTATAAATTGGCATAATTATGGTAATCTCATTAATAAATAAAGTATATTCACAAACTTAGTTTATTGAAGCAAACTTGAAATACTGTATCAATATGTAAAAGTCACATAAAACAAAAATCATCTAAATATTGTTTTGGATGAGTGAGCCAAAATGACAGTGTGTTTGTGTGTGTGTGTGTGTGTGTGTGTGTGTGTGTGTGTGTGTGTGTGTGTGTGTGTGTGTGTGTGTGTG
>JAOVVA010000016.1:8790495-8803834 GCA_028565275.1 Leiocassis micropogon
TGTGTGTGTGTTTGTGTGTGTGTGTGTGTGTGTGTGTGTGTGTGTGTGTGTGTGTGTGTGTGTGTGTGTGTGTGTGTATGTGTGCGCGTGTGCGTGATTTTTGTTTTTTTGATGTACGTGAATTTATTTATACTTTTTACTATTTTTATATGATTTTTCCTTGTATCAAATGTGCTATTTAGTGTGCTAAATAAACATAATCCACACAAATGACTGTAAGATATAGTGAATTTTTTTGCACATTAATAATAAACATAACCAATAACAAATAAAGATTAGGACATTGATGTTCGAGACCCTTTTTGGCACTGCAACAAAATAATCATGGCACAGGAATTATCTCTTATTAAGGCTTCTTTGTGTGCGTGTAAGCCAATCAAAGATGTTCCCTCGGTAGCAGATAATTTATTCCCAAATCCAATCAGTCCAAGTGTTTGTCCTCTGTAAAAGAACAACACACACTCAAAAGCTAAGCCCCAAATGCACTTTACTCCAACCGCAATTTATTGTATTACAGTTCTATCGATTTTAGACTTGAAAATTTAATTCAGTTTCATTCTCCAGCCTAAATGCTTGTTTTTTTTTTTTGTTTTTTTGTTTTTTACAAAACCTAAAAATAATTACATAGCAGTGGTTTGCTTTTGTTTCGCTTGTAGTTCGCAATGCCCTGTAAAACACAGAAACAAAAGGTTTGCTTACAATCCCTTCAATTTTTTACTGGTATTTTTCCAAAATCATCTCCGAGCTGGATAAGACATTCAGACTAACATGGATTCAAACTTCTAAAGAAGGTTATTTAAGCTGTAATTAATGGCAGTCTGCATGGAAGGATAATTAAGGAGCTTGCTAATAATTACTTTATGAATGAAAATCTACCGGTGTTATAATCTGTCAACTGGTGCAATACTGTATGTGGCAAGCAAGTGAAATGAGCTAAAAAACTACCATACCGCGCACACACACACACACACACACACACACACACACACACACACTGTGTAGTGCTGAACAAACCGACATCAAAGTAACGTTCCACACCTTCTCACAACACACAAAGCTACAGGTGAGAGCAGGAGTTCATTGATGTCATAAAAGTACATTTTTATTTTACCACCAACAGTGAACACAGGAAAACATGACATTAACATTATTCCCCTGCATGAATAGATTTAAGCCCTTTATCATTGCGTGTTTAGTAGGAGTGCAGGGACAAGCAGGGAGCTGGCAGGCTTCAACCATGTTCAGAGGCTTAACCTGGATTAGTGATAATCTTACAGGTCAGCATGTAGGAGTGGTCAGATTGACATAGAGCTCCTTCCCTACCATATTCGTACCACCACCCCGTCACACTGATCCACATTCTCACTATGTCCACAAAAAAATTGGGTGGGGCTGCCATGCCACCGGACGGAAGGGCAATATATCAATCTCACTGCACCTGGTGAGCGCATAATCATGTGCATGACAGAAAATTAGTGACATAGTAAGAACTTGATAAATGCACATATTTCCATTGTGTTTTTGATAGTTTTAGGATGCTGTGGGAATTGCATTATCTTTATCAGTGAGTGCCCTCGCTACAAAAGAACAATTTTATTAGACCACTTATACAGTGGTAAATTAATAACATTTACACATTCAAATGCTAAAATAATCAATCTTTCAGTTAATTTGGTTTTGAAACTAAAACGTCTGAGCAGTATTTCCACAGTTGCAAATACTAAATAAGGTCATGGGTAAAACATTGATTATGTTGCTTTTATTGTCTCTTCCTGAGTTCACGCAGCCCTACTAAGAATAGTCTCTGCTGTCTAAACTAAAAAAAAAAATTGTAAAAAAAATCACTGTAAATTTGTGGGATGAAAAATGATGTTACTTGTTGTCTGTTGTTTTTTAATAGTGAAAAAAACCCAAACATTGCAATATTGAAGCAAGGAGAATAGTATGCACTGTATATAGAATATACAGCGTTTGGGGTGCCCTGTTAAAGCTAAAAAACAGTTTTAAATAGAATTTAAGCCCTACTAGGCTTGTAGTGGGAAGTTTATACCCTGCATAACAACTGCGATGCTGTGAGCAGTGAGGCAGAACTGTTGTCTTCCATAAAGCCCCATCTATCGTTCGCTGTGCTACACGGCCACCACTTCCTTCAAAGCTTACATATACACAGCAGCCTCTTGTCAGGGTCAGATCGAAATGGCACCACCAGCTTTGTATTCCATCAACAAATAACCTTGCAAATAAAAATCAATATCCAACCAACAGGAAATCGCTGGCACTCCAATTAAAGCATGTACTGAAGCAGGAACACTGTTGAAAAGATTGTTTCAGCTGCATTAATACTGCAACCAGCCAGTTTATAACACTCTGTGCACAAGTCTGTATTAGAAGTTAGTGCAATTTATTTATTTATTTTATTTCTTTTATTTCTTTTATTTATTTATTTTTTTTTACAAAAATGGGCTTCTTATCAAATCTACAAATGAAAAATGTCCTGAAATACTACAAGGGTCCTGCTTTTAAAGGTTGCATACTAATCTTAATATAAGGGGAATTATACACTACCTGTCAAAAGTTTGGACACACCCTCTACTTTTATAGTTCTTCCTGATTTTTATTTCTTTCTACATTGTAAAACAATGCTGAAGGCATCCATAATATGCAGTAATCTCTTTTGAATAGTTGTGTCAGCTATACAGCTCTCGTCATAACGGCTCTAATCTGAGGTGCTGTTTGTTAATTGGTGATTTTTGAGGCTGGTAACTCTAAACGAACGTCTCCTCTGCAGCAGATGTAAGTTTTGGTTTTGTTTTCCTGGGAAGGTCTTCATGAGAGCCAGTTTCATCATGATGCTTGATGGGTTTTGCAAATGCACTTGACAATACTGTTCTTGCACAAACTATTCCAGAACAACTGACCTTCCTGTCTTAAAATAATGTCTGACTGTCGTTGTCAATGTTGTTACTTAATTACCTAATGCCATATGTGCTATTTCATAGTTTTAAAAAAAAATCATTATTTACCTAGAATATAGAAAATAAATTCAAACTTGAGTTTAAAAATCTTGGGAGCGCACATACATTCTGACTGTACATACTTGGTTATACTTTTAGGGTTCTAATAATAAAAAATAATAATAAAAAAAATGAAAAACTTTCACACTTGATTATTTTGCCCATGACTAGGAATTCAGTATGGAATATGCTATAAGTTTGTATTTTTTTTATCTGAGAAGTGATTTAAAAAGGGGTTTTATGAAACACATATTTCAATGCATCTCTCCAGTCAGTCTGTTACCGTAGCAACTGCATGACAAATGTCCACCAAGGCCTCAGCAGTATTTCAGGTGCAGAGTAACAAAGCTCACAGGCTGAGAGCAGATCTGCTTCTTCTCCACGTACAAAGGATTTCAAACATTTTCATCACAGACACAAAGGTTTCCTAGGGCAATGGGGAATATTCGTTTGAAGGTGTGAATTGATGTTAACTTGGCATTGTACTCAGAAGAGTGCGAATGTCTGTAAGCAATCGTGTGTGTGTGTGTGTGTGTGTGTGTGGTTGCTTGTACAGCAGCTTTGTTGTGAGGTGGGTGTAATTGCTGTAAATGTTGAGCATCTGGTGCGAGAGAGGCGTCCACTCCAGGATATATCCTTCATTCTCTCTCTTTCTCTCTCTCTCTCTCTCTCTCTCTCTCTCACACACACACACACACACACAAATGCTCTCTATTTTTCTCAGCAGTTACTTGCCAGTTCATTAGTTACTAGATTGGTATACTTAATTAACTTGCAACTCGTGTACATGTATATCTGCATACCCTGAGTTGCCAATTAAGTACAGTGTGCTGACTAATGAACTGGCGACTCAGTTTGCTTCATTATCAGATGGTTTACTCTTAATGATTTTAATTGTCTATCATGGATAATATTAAGACAATACTTTTATAGCCATTAGCAGAGTTACAATCTTTCAATTTTTCACTTCTGCCTTGATGTTTACTAAAAATGTAGATTGTTAACAAAAAAATTTTAAATTGCAACTCTGCTACAGTACTTGGGCCCTTGAGCAAGACCCTTAACCCTCAACTGCTCAGAGGAACAAAAAAGAGAGAAATTTAATCACTTAATGTTGTATCAGGGGTAGCTCAGTAGTTAAGGCATTGGACTACAGTTCAGAAGGTCCCTGGTTTAAATCCCACAACTACCAAGTTACCACTTGGTTATGTTCAACTGCTCAGATGTAAAATGAGATAAAAATGTAAGTTGCTCTGGATAAGGGTGACTGCCAAATGCCTGAATGTGAATGTAAGAAATAGCATGGAAAATGTGTACTCATTTTTTATGGTTGGCACGCTGTAGTTGGAAATAAAAAAAGATGTTTAAACATAGCGTGAACAGCAGTCTTGGCATGAGCACCGGATAGTACTGTATATTCCCAGCTTGTACGCGTTTGCCAGTGGTGTGGAAGAGGAAACTGTCCTGTGATGGCCACAGGGGTTTGCACCGTTATTAATGTATGTAAGATTCACAGCTCTGTCTGGCTGTGAACAGAGTACTAGTGCTAAAAGTAGCTATACTTCAGATATGGATCATGTGCGGCTGCTATCAGAGATCAGGAGAGAGAGAGAGAAAGAGAGAGGCTTAGTGACCTCTGCTCCTCAGGGACCTTTTGGCTCCATTGTTGGCGCTGAAGAAGCCAGCTCACTCTCTGTGCACCATTAATCAACATTAACATCAGGCAGGGGTGCTGCTGTGGTGAGCCTTCCACCCCATTTAACATCAGACGCAAAGAGTGAGCAAAGAGAAAGAGGGAGGTATGCGTGTGGGATGAAGGTGCTGGAAAATGAAGGAAAAAAGAGAATAGATAAATAGACACTGCTGTTGGGATAAGGGCAAGATGAGAAAGAGGAAAGAGGATGGACAAGAGCACGGTGTGTGGCTGAGACATCTAGCCAGCATTGCACATTTTGCATCCTTAATAATGGCTTGTGCACTGATGAGTCACGATGTGAGTGAGTGATAATGCTCTCTGAATAACAGTGCTTTATCAGCACATGAATATTAAGGTGCCTATTACGAGGACACAAGTGCAATCTGTACTGACCAGCCCCCTGAGAAAGCAATGTGGGGCCAAAAAAAAAAACAATTTATCACATATCCATGCTCCACTAAAAAAAAATTTTTTTTCATCTCAGCATGTTACTGTAGTTCTGTGCATAAAGCAAGAGCAAGACAAAGCAGCCCTATTTCCACCTCAACCCCCCGTGAATGTTGCAGCCCAAAAATAGGAACACAGGTGTTACAGTGTAGAGCCTCCTCTTCCCGGGGAGAGAAAACATTTCAAGGTTTAATGCTCATTGTCGAGAAATATGGCTGCTGTAGGAAAATAACTTATTCCATTATTTAATGGCTTTATGGCGAATCAGCAAGCCTAATTGCGTTGCAATGTTTATATCCCCACCTGTTCATCAGCAGCTCAGGCAGGGAAGGTTTTTAAAACCCAGCAAAGACGCTAAATTATTAAATGTCACCAGACCTCATTAAATCTATGCAACACCACGACATGCTTGGCAGTGTGTGGACCCTTTCCAGCCCATCAGCAAGATTAATGGAAGAGGGCAAGAGAGGGTCAGGGCCCACTGACTGACTGCCCGTCCCTCATTAAGGCTGACCATGTAGTCAAGAAAAAAAAATCTCATGCATCTTATAATCTCATAGAGGTGAGCTTTGTTTTTACTTTCAGATCATTCATATGCAAGGGGAATACACTGTGCAGTGACTCGCACATCGTTTCTCTGCAGTGATATGCATACATATATATAATTATTTTATTTTTTGGGGGGCTTGGATATTTTTAATCACTTTTCTCAAAAAAGGTCACATTGGTCCAGTTCATACTTTACTTCTCTGAGCACAGCTCTCTTAGCATCTCTGCTTTCTTTCCATGTTAGTTTATAATTATCCACCGCTATACATGCATTTCTCCTGAGGGAGGAGGAAAAGTCTATTTATATCAATCTTTTTTTCATGACCTGCAGCTTGTCATCTTTTTTCTCTTCTAATAGGTTATGATCTGCTTAAGATAAATATAAAATATAAATTCCATTATATTGTATAGAGGCAGGCTCTGACACCAGGTAAAATATTTTCTGCAGGAAACACACACCACACACACACAATCCTCAGCACCAAAGAAGCCAAAGGCCTGAACCACTTCCCTGACCTACCTTGCATTCAAAGCTCAAAAGTACCATTCTAATATGGACTCCATCATCCTTCTCTCTCTTTGTCTCTGTTCCTCCAGTCTCTCATCCTCTCATATCTCAGCTCTGCTGAGTCCCAGTGTGCATTGGTTCGTTTGAGCCTAAGTCATGGAGGAGATTTAGAGCTGAGAGAATGTAGAGAGGCAACCCTGTCCCTAGTGGGCTTTTCTTTTAGGCCAACAGACATAGAAGCAGGGTCTTGAAGCAGGAGAGGATATGGAAAACAATCCATCATGCAGGGCTTGAAATACCTCATAAAACCACCTAACCCACCGATGGTCAGCTGCAATATCTGCGCTAAGATCCGATGAGGTTCAGTTTCATAGCTTTAATAGAGAGGTGTGCGAATTTATCTACACTACATCATAACATAAAAGATTAATCCTTGTCATTGCCATTCTCATTCTCTGATGTTGGAATAGGAAGTTTAAAACAAGTAGAACCATGCAGAAAAAAGAGATTAGTAAGTCATAGCAAAACATTGTAGCTCTATTATGGGGGAAAATTAGCTTAAGAGGGGTACATACAGTAAATAAATATGTGAGATTAAGGAGAGTAGAAATGCTTAAATTTGTTTCCCTGCTAGCTACCCAAATGAAACGGTAAATTGTATTAAAAATATATAGGGAAATATACACTGATCAGCCATAACATTAAATGCAGAACATTAAGCCCAAAATTGTGTAGGTTACACTTGTGCTGCCAGTTTAATTACAGTAGGTTTATTATTTAAATGAACAGTAATATTCATTAACCTATTACACTTTACAGTATGTCTTGCATAATAGACTGATCAGCAGGTCCAGACTTACAGTATACACTTCATTCTCTTACCTACATAATTTGGATGTATTTGGTTAGTCACTAAATCTTAGTCCTGGTCTTAGACTAATAACTGAACAGTAATGTAAAAACTCTTAAAGCAGAGATTGTGCTTTACAATCTGTCTCTCTTGTCATGAGAGAGCAAGCCATGTAATGACAAAATCTCTCATTTTACAGGATGACATCTATAAACTCTTGTGTTATCAAAGTAACAGTGTAAAATGTTTTCTGACATGCAAGTTTGTACCTGTCACTTGTTATTTCTACCTGCAATGATTTCCTGCACATACATACACACAAGACTGTGGTTAAAAATGATGTCTCATACAGTACATACAACAAAATATAGCCGATGGCCATTACTGTGCCACAGCAGAGGATTCACTTTTTATGCTGTAAGTAAGATGCAACAAACTGATCTGTAAACACTTGTACAGCTGTATAGAAATCAAAACCGCAATATTTAATATTATTATATATAATATTTAATATAAGATTAAGCAGAAATTAATAAATAAATGAATTAATGAATATTCATCTAGAAAAATAAAAGAAAGGTTTTGTCTGTTCATTGGTCATAACTCACTCTTTCAATGATATCTTTAGATTTCATACTTCAGAAACTTCGGAAAAGATTTCATACTAAAAAAATTGTCTATATGTCTATATGTCTGTCCAACCCGATTTTGGTACACAATCACACAAAACTGGCTGGACAGAATTTAATAAAACTTTGCCCGTCCTTTGGTATTTGCCTAAAGTTAATCCTGCGCCATCCTCGGAATGAAAATGCTGAGTGGAAGGAGAGTTATGAGCAGTTTTCTGCCAGATTATAAACCGCAAGTTTTGACAGCATACTGCGGATCCGTCAAACTGTGGGTGTGTCTTATTCCAGTTCTGGAATATTTGATATTCATATCATATCATGAAACAAGAAGCTGCAAATTAAATCACTTTATTGCAATTCACTGTTTACTAAATTATCTTTTTAATCAATAAAAAGAGAAAATAATAAAATAGCCTAATATAATAAAATCTAAATTATATAAATATAAAATATAAATAAAAATGGTGTAAAAAAATTAAATACAAATATGATAAATATGTGTATATAAAAGTACTTTTTATATATAAAAAGTGATATATGTGTGTATTGGATCCTAATGGATGAGGGGCAGAACCACGCGAAAATGCTTTGCACTGTTTGGACCGGGCAGATCCGCAGAGTTCTGAACAGGCAAAGAGGCGGACATTTACACACGCGGTTGCCAGGCAACGCCGCCGCAAGGCAATCAACCTGGATACGCCGCACCTGACGGCGTGTCTATTTAAGGGTCCTGATATCGCGGCACTTCGTGCGATCATTAAGTAGCACCGGTAAAGGTATCAGGGCCAAAGACAAAGAAAGAAAAGACAGAAAATACAAGCGCGCAGAAAGTTGAGAGACAAAGGCAAAGACCCAGCCTCTGTCTCAATATGACGCCGGCGAGAGAGAGACAGAGAGACACAGAGAGAGAGCGGCGCGCTCTCTCTCTCTCCAATAAATCCTCGGTAAGGGCATAAGCCCCGAGAGGATATAGTTTTTGTTTTAGTTTCCCTAGCCCGTCCGTTCTCGTGGTGACGGCGGAGCTCTGTTTATTTTGTGTTTTCAGTTCTCTTTTATTTCCTTTTAAGTTCCTTAATTAATAATCCCACGGTATCTCCAAACAGAAAGGTCTTCCCGAGCGTATCACAAGCACTCTCAACTCCTGTTTCATTCACCCCCCCAAAAGCCCTGCGTTAGGGCTCTTAAAAATATTACATTTCGTGGTGCGTCTCTCCATACCGCACCACTTAACAAAAAATAGTGTGACGTAATGTACATTGCAACATTGCCTGTTGAGCTGAATATCACTCTATTTAGTATGTCTGTTGCTGAAATCAGTCAAATCTGTAAACCAGCATATCTTGTTCTTGACCAGTGGCGTATAATATTCATTGCATGCTCTTCAAATTTTATTTGTCACATACACATTTGTCTTCCTTATCACAGTTGTAAATCTTATTTGTCTGGTTGTATAAAAACAGACCTGGGTACACTTTATATTAAAGATAACATTATGTATTCTCTAGACTAGGCATTTGTGATTGAGCATGAGTAGCAGAGGAAAAGATGGGGAAAAAACGAGCAAATCTGATGCTCGGTCTAAAAACCAAGCAGCTCAATAGGACAATTCCGTAAATCAGTGTTAATGACACGTCAAAGGACCACTTGTAAGAAGAACCAGTAAGACTTTAAAGTGAAATACAACATGCACATTATAAAGTATTGCTACATTTCAATCTCCCGCATGCAGGTTAAAAGGACCAATATATCAAATACATTTTTCACTTTTTCACAGGAATAACATTTCACATCCTGAATTTTTAATTGTCAAATTCTTCCTTGAGATATAGTCCAAAGTGGACTTGAAATCATCTGTTAAATGCAAGGTTTCTATTGAAATACAGTATGACACAGAGAAAACCACCCACAGATAGATAATATATAGAATGTTGAAGCCAATATAAAGGACATTTAACCTCCATTCCAGTTACCACAGCGTTAATAAATCACAGGTATGAATCACTTAACATCCACAATATTCATTTACCTTCACTACTGCTTTATCCTGTACAGGGTCATGGGAGCCTGGAAACTTAGTGCACAAGGTGGGATACACCCTGGACAGGGGTGCCTATCCATCACAGGTAGGTCACATACATTTGGAAACACCAATAAAACCTAATCTACATGTCTTTGGACTGTCGGATGAGACTGGAGAATCCGGAAAAAACACACCCAGCACAGGGAGAACATGCAAACTCCCAGCACACATACCAGAAGCAGGGGATCAAGCACTCGATCCTTGCGGTGTGACGGCACAGTGCTAAACACTATGCCAACGTGCAGCTACATTCACAAGAACTGTGAAAAGGAGAGTATGCATTATATACTTACAGTATGTTTATGTAATATACTGTATGTAACAAAACTATATGGGATAAACTGGCTTAGCTGTGTTTGAGAAGTTAAGCAGAGAGATAAGGCTACAACACTCAAGAGATGGGTCTATGGATTTATATGCAAACAAGGCACAAATTAACATATGTTGCATTCCAGTACTATAATAAGTCTCCGTCATAGAGTTTGGAAGAGCTGGTAGGGAAGGAGGCTGATGATACAACTAAATTTTTGTTGTTTTTCTCACGATCTTTAACAATCTTCGTAATTCAAATGTTTTGTATACAACATAACTCAACATGTTTCTCCTTGTTCTAATTTGCTGCCAATGACTCAGTGGGAAATCACATTCAAACATGACTTTATTATATTTACTAAAACTGTTGTCGGTTCTAAATTGAATACTTAAAATACCACAAACAGAACAACAGAATCATGTATTGTTTGTGATAAAACTGGGGAAATCACACAAAATTCATATTGATAGAACCAAAACAATTTTGACATATTTGATCATTTGTGACCCAAAAAAATCATGAACAAAACATTCTCTATCAGTTTGCAATCTGAAAAATATTAGTTTTTTTCAAAACCACAAAACACAAGTTCTCATTTTGCTGTTAGGTTGTTGAGATTGTTGAGTGCTGCATTACACTTCAGTCTCCCACAGGTTTTCTATTGGTTTGAAACCTGTTGACTGAAGGCCACAGCATTTGGAGTATATAATTTTCATCATCTTCCAGCCATTCGGTGAGTCTTTGCGTCCTGAGGATGGGGCAGGGACATCCTAAAAAGAGACCACTACTGATTTATCATATTTCTACATACACAAAACAGTTCAGTGATTGTTTCTACTGTAACACCAGTTTCTTTACAGTCTGTATGACTGTAGCTTCAGCCCATATAATGACCTAAATTACTATAATAATATTATAACTCTTATAATACAAAAGTAACTCAGATCTTATCAACTTACCATCTTGATTTTAAATAGTACCCAACTGTGGCTGCTCAGCATGTGTATACACACACCAAAGAGCATGGTAGGATATTAATTGCATAATTGTGTCGTGCTGTACACTTGTTTGAAAACATTTGCATTTATTCATCTCTATTCCTAGGTCACTATTTTAAGCATGGTTTTAACTATGTACAAAAGGTCAGATTTTTCTGAAATGTTTTCTTCCTTCTATCAAAGCATGTGTTCAGGACACCCTTCACTGGATTTGGACATAAAATGTCAAGTTTTGGATAAAGTTGTGGAGTCAGTGCCTGCTGAAATGAACATGGTTATGTGTAAAAAGAAAATGTGAGATTCAGACAAATGTTTTACATTTTTCTGTTCATTCAGGTTAGTGATATTGCAATATGTACAAAATAAATTTCTGAAAGTGGCATGGTGGGTCTCGCACCTCCAGGGTCCAGGTTTGATTCCCGCCTCGCCGGTCTGTGTGTATGGAGTTTGTATGTCCTCCACGTGCTTAGTGGGTTTCCCCCAGGTATTAGAGTTTTCTCCCAAAGACATGCAGATTAGGATAATTGGCATTCCCAAATTTGTGTGCGAATGCCTTGAGTATGTGTGTGCCCTGCGATCTATTGGCACCCCATCCAGGCTGCACTCCGCCTCATGGCCTAAGTCTCCTGGGATATACAAGATAAAGCAGCATAGATGATGAGTAAGTGAGTAAAGCTTCAGTACTGTTCTTAGCAATATTACACCAGAGCGAGTGCTGTACTGCTGGATATATGGTGTCCACCAAATGCCATAAATGTCGGTTTTACGCATTTTAAGAATGTGTGTAGTTATAGATGTGCTGTTTTTGCTGACAGGCTGATCATATCCTGCATTGATATTCATAGTTGTCTGAAACTTTCATTTTTTTAATACTGCACTGAAACTACTAAATGCACTAAATTTTCATAAGTATTCTTAACAATATTACACAAGAGGGAGTGGTGTACTGCTGGACCTCAAGTGTGATATTGTTTTCCACAGTCGCTATTTTATTTTTATCAGATTATGATTTCTTTACTTAAGCAGTTATTTTGGTCCTCCAATACATATCCCTCCTTGACTGGCAGAATGAAATAACTAAAACCTATTATTGTAATTAACAGGGATGAAAGTACTTTTAAATTCTTACCGGTACTATGTGAGGAGAATAAACCATGGAGATCTTGTAAGTTCCTGTTTATAATTCCACTTATTCCATAGAACAGTTGGGATATGAAATGATACCTATAGTTAACCGTCTCGGTGGACTTAACATTATCACCACTCAGAGAATACCTCTCGTCCAATCAGATTGCTCAGTCGAAACTAACTGTTGTATAATATAAAGAATTTAGCAAAGATGCCTTGAAAAATCACAAATTATGTTTTACAGTGTCCCCTACAACCTGTTCTGTTCCTAAGTGAGTATTATACACCTTTGACACAAATATGCAATACAAAGCTTATCAATCCACTTGACTAAATTTGGACCTTTCCCAATGGCTCTGCACTACAAATCAAGAGGGGAATCATAGACACCATTTTGTCTTAGAGCGAATTTCTCTTTTTTTCCCTCAGTACACCAGAGCCATTGTCAGACTGCACGCTTCACATCTGAAACATTGGCCTCCCATCAACTCCTTTAGTGACTCAAACATGTGGAAATCACTGGGACTGAGGTCAAGACTGGACTGAGATGTAGCAATAACTTCCAGCCAAGTTCTTGTAACGTGCAAATGATGAATGATTGTGTGTACATTTCCCACAGATAGATGCATCTCGACCCAAGTTGGTGACAAGTTATCTGTCGGGTTTATAAGGATCAGGCATTCCACTCGCTGAATGTACACTAAACAAGTGCAGTGGGCTGCGAGACACCTCAGTCAGAATCGTTTACATCGTAATTTACAGACGAACAGCTTTCTTTAAAACATTTGCACCATTTGAATGCATCCAAGTTTCATCAAGTTAATGCTTCTGTAAATGAAAATTATTTTGACGCTTTTATTCATGAGTCCCACTTGACTTCAGCACCCCTTGTATAAACATTCCTCAATAATATTCTCATTTTTTGTATTTTTTTTTTTTTAATTATCCAATGCTACTAACGCATATGCAGGAAAGAAAATACACATATGAGAAAAATGTAATAAATATTTAAATTAATTTTATAAAAGAGTGTCTAAGACTATTGTGCTGTACATACACTGAACAAAAATATAAACGCAACACTTTTATTTTTGCTCCCATTTTTCATGAGCTAAACTCAAAGATCT
>JAOVVA010000016.1:8803934-8822110 GCA_028565275.1 Leiocassis micropogon
TACAGATCTTTGAGTTTAGCTCATGAAAAATGGGAGCAAAAATAAAAGTGTTGCATTTATATTTTTGTTCAGTGTATTTACAAACTATATCTGTATAAATAAAAAAAGGTTTTGTCTGTACATTTGTCAGAACTCACTCTTTTAATGATTTGTACATTTTCATACATTGGAGGACCCGAAACCAATCTCAAAAAAAGTTATGTCTGTATATCTGTATGTCTATTCAGCCAATTTTGTTAAAGTATTATGCTAAACTTGCTGGACAGATTTTAATGAAACTTTGCCAGTCTTTTGGTATTTGCCTAATGTTAAATCTGCGCCACAAATGCAATCAAAAATTTAAGTGGAAGTGAAATTACGAGCAGTTATGTGCCAGATTACATCACAACATCCAGTGCTTTTTTTGGATGAATATAGTGCTTTCTCCCTCAAGGTGGGCGTGGCTAGACGCACATCAAAGCCAATCAATGCAATTCTTTACTGTATATACAGAGTATGCAGAAGACACAGAAACGACTTGTAATGCCCCTACAAAGCATCCAAATCCTCACGGAACACAAACAAACTCACAACAGCATGAATTACTCCAAAAAAGGCAAGTAGACTATGAAAACTGAATCTTCAAAGATGTATCGACAGCTCAATGTATGTTGATTCTTCCTACAGGAAGTTTAAAACCAGTTTGTCCAAAATTGTGGTGCTAATAACAAGCAGTTATGTGAAGCGCCACTATACATATCTGTCTCAGTATAAGGTGAGGGTGCATAAAGTACTTGAACAGAGTTACTTAACTTAAACGCGTAAGATACTTAACCTTACAAAATGTAATTTCTTTGTATTATTAGGTTAGGCAAAGAGTTCTGCTGTACAGAAAGACAGTCAGTCATGTACGTTGGCTTCACCCAGGAATAATATCACTGATTACATTATTTTTAGCTTTAACTTTTTATTTCTTAACTCTTTTTCAGTCAACGATGGATACAAATGCTAGTGGAGAATAAATAGAGATGACAGATGGAGCGCTCCTGTACGATGAATAACATCCAAATGAACCAATTAATCTTTATATGTGTCCTTGGCGTGTGGAAACCTGTTCTCTTCTCCCCATCAGGTAGAGACTGATTGAGACTGACAGATTTTCAGCAGTATGGATCTATGTCCCAGTGTGTGTGCTGCTTAATGTAGACCCCACCTTGCTGCACATGAAATCCACAATGCTCCTCATTTGCATTGTAGGGCAGAAATGTCAATGTTATATCTTTGAACACATTCTCTGTTTATGTCTCAATCTGGAGTAATTATTATACTGTACATGATTTAGACCTGGCGAACGTCTAAGAGCACAGTCATATTTAGCCTCTCCATCCTGCCTCCAGTAATCTTAGCAAAGCCCCTCTCTTTATTAAAGGATTATGGTGTTGACAGTTGACCCATGCATTTTAATTTGTCCGTGCAACACAACGTCTCAGTCATGTCTCATCAGACTCACCATATTTCTGTCCTGTCTGAACTGACCATAACTCTGAAATTCAACACAGCAAACAGACGACAGCTTGTGCTTTCAAATAGGCTTTTCTCAGGCAGAGTGTAACACTGCCAGACAAGTACCTTGAGAAAGGCACAGAATAATGAACTGATTAAGGGTAGTTTTAAAGCACTGTCTCGATTTTTGTCTCAGAAATCATCTATTGCACCTAAGTAAAGTACAATGAATTAGGATTCTCCAAAGACAGGAACATAAAATATAAAGATTTCTTTTCACTGTCTCTTCGCTATAGGTGAGTGCTTTCATCGTGTCCTCAATATGTCAAGACAGTAATATGACTGCTAAAGCTGCATGGGAAACAACATCAGTACATGAGAGAAACATGTCTGGATAAAATAAATCCTCTTTCAGTGTTTGTCTTCTGACACACTACACTTCAACATTTGATGTTTACTTACAGTTTTGTGTTTTACTTATTTGCCTTTTTGTTATCTTTCTGATCATCCTTGATTTTTTTTTTTTATTTGTTACTTTTTATGACTAGCATATCTAGAATGTAGGATTTGTGTAAAATACAGTCGGCTGGAACATGTGGAATGCTGTTCTCGAAACTCAGTACTAGGGGTAGCTTAGTGGTTAAGGCATTGGCCCATGGTTCAAACCCCAAAACCACCAACTTGCCACTGTTGGGCCCTTGAGCAGGGCCCTTAACCCTCATCTGCTCAGATGTATAATGAGATAATGTAAGTCGTTCTGGATAAGAGCGTCTTTTAAATGTCATGTGCTTTATCTTTATTTAATATCTTTCTCAAAGTAATATCAATGATGCACACATGGTACTGTATACTAATCACTGAATCAATCACTGGGCTAGCTAACTTGATGTGAGAGTGGCTTTTGACACTTGACACATTTCACAGTTTATGCAGGGAATTATTTTCCTTTCTTTACCATTAAAACTCCTTTTACTTGTGTTTGTAATTTAGGATAGTTTTTTTTTTTTTTTTTTTTTTTTTACTGCATGCTTTACTGTCTGCTACAATAAAAGCAGTTTTTATTTGTCCATACCACCCACATGCATAGGCATTCCAACATAAAACTATGATATATATTTTATTTATTATGCACATTATCGGGTCATTTGTTTTTCTTTTTTGTTACGAAAAAAATTGCCTTCAGCTTGGATTATGACATGCGTTCACCATAGTATTGTTTCGACAGTTATGCCATGTCAATGTTTATTTCTGTCCAAAATTGTGTTATTTTTTGCTCAGGATCTTGTGTTGATCACATTAGATATGTTCCTACATTATGACTTTTATCGGGTCAAGGTCAGGACTCTATAGTGGCCAATTCATGGGTGGAAATGATTCCACAAGTTGCTTTCAGAACTTTCAGATGAATTTTGGCATTGTTGTCCTGGAATATGCCTATGCAGAGAACAAAAAAACATATATGTGACAACCTGGTCATTTAGTTTAGGTCTTCACCTGACTTCATTTTATTACCATATACTGTGGCTGAGTATAGACCCGACCAACTGAAGCAATCAATTTCCCTTCTTTCCCTGGTGCACCTCTGGAGTACATCTGGACTCAGATTGATGGTTCAGTACTATCCTTTCAGGTTTAAAAGCTTGGCCAATTCTTAACCAGTGTTGGATGTTTCATTTTAAAGTAATTTATTACATTACAAAATTACTGTCATTAAAAATTAATAATCAGTTACATTATAGCATTACCTTCTGATAAAAGTAACTAGTCAGAGTACTTTTCCATTGCAGAAAAAGAAAAGTCCTTTGTAATTCCTCATGCATGTTGTTTTAGTCAAGACCTTTATAATTATTCTACCATCACATGGTTGTTTAAGATTTGAGACGCTACTCACTGCATCGGTTAGGGTTAAAAAAAATTGTTGAAACATATTAATCCCTAATACAACACACAAAAATTCTATATTAACCTCTTCAGTTTTTGCCTGGAGAGCTGGGGGGCAAGCAGCGTATCTTACCATAGTGCTAGCTAGAGACAAAAAAGTGATGATAATCATACCCTAGTGCATCCACACTATGAGGCAAGCAGTTACTGTATGTTTACAATGTCAGAAAATATTATTATAGAGGATACGAGTGCAGGTAGATTTATTTAAAACTTTCTAGCAAAACAAAACGCACGCATATAAAAGTCAGAGACAGGCGTGAACTTGGCAAAGTTGCAATCAGAAAAATCTATGCAAAATGGGAACATACACAGAAACAGCAAACAGGAAATATCAGGCTTGGTAACAAACTGGATTGAGTCACAGAGTATATAATTTGCAATGAATGGATGTGTACAGAGTCATTATATACTGTGTGTAATAAACTCTAGGTGTACACAAACAGTAATCAACTGAGGTAGACTGAGTGTCCTGGGAGTTGGAGTCCTCTGTGTATTTGTAGGCTGGGAGGTGAGGTCTAGTATCACTTCTGATGGAGACCTGATATACAGCAGTTTTATCAAACAGCTTAACCTTAAGTCTAGGGTGCTGATTTATTTATTGAAATCAATGCGCTCTAGACTATTACCAAGGAAAATGATTTAGCCTTGTCCAGTTTTTATCATCCTACGATACTATGTTTGAATATTTAAAAATTGTACAAATAAATAAATGAATTAAAAAACCCTCTTTTCTTGACAGACTCCCTTTCCTAATTGCAGGTTTGTTCTTTACAGCACTGGGTCACAAGGAGCAGACAGGGTGCAGAGGATGAGACAAGCGCCATCCCTGTCCTCACACTAATTTCTGCAGCAGGGCAGAACCTCACTTCATGAATAAAACATCCAGCAACATGAGCAATAAATGCAGCCAACAACATAATTGTGCATTTACATTCAGCCATGACTCAATTAAAGCGCATATTAATATATTCTTTTGAAAAGGTAGATGCATCTCAGTGCAAAGCACTCTATGATGGTGATGCCATACACCTGCAATAAAGATCAGAATGTAACAGATTTATAATCAATATTTATGATGGTATGAAACGATATGAGAACCTCCAAGTGGACAGAGATTTTGTCAGAACCACTTAGCGTCAGAGACCCCAAAACAAAAACTTCCACTAATTAGCCAAAAAATGAGTTATGATTTTTACATGTACTGTACTGTATATTCAAATATGTAAATCTTATACAAATTGTCCTATGTTCTATGTCCTAAGTTATAAGTTTAAATGTGTAAATTTTTGTAAATAACTATATGATCTAAGATCTTAGGGCATTGGTGGTTCAGTCATAGTCCTCTACCAAGGCACAGGTTAGTATTTCAACCAGCTTTGAACTAGACCATCCTTAGTGAAACCAAACCAACGCACCTTTTTTAATACAGTATGCGGCAAAATATACAGTATTGAAATGAAAAGACGAACAATATTACCTTGTTATCAGCTGTAAGTTTCTTGAACAAAACTAGCATACACACTATTAGTGTGTTGATTTACCACGTTATACGTAATGTTCAAAGTGTGTCTGCAGCGCCTCACTGTTGACTGTGCATATATTGTTCACACATACAATATTCTCAACCCGGATTCCCGGAACAAAGGTTGCTGCAGACTCCTGCAAACGGAGACGAGTTGCTCACGTAATTCAGAAACAGTTCTTGGCAGATCTTCACAGTTGAACACTCTCCTTTAACATTCCCCACAAGTAGGCATCAGGTGGTGTAAGATCGGGGGAATGGGACGGGCATGGGAAGGAATCATTCTGCCACCTTTTTTTAAGCTCTGCCCTCAATTCATAACTGTATGATCGTAAATAATACTCAACTATGAATTACTTTTTCTACCATCGAGAGGCACATTTCCAACAACAACCACACAACAAAACGTTATTTTCACTACTGGGAACACGCGTGTCTGGAGCCATGTTGACAAATGCATATGCGCCATATGCATATATCCCTTCCCAACTGTGTTTGATTGATGGCACTTAGTCAGTAACTAAGTAATCAGATTTCTAAACAGATATATATATTAAACAGAAATATTTGAACCTTTACTGAAAATACTCAATTCTTTCCTCAGCACTGGCTATGTACCTAATTAGCACTTATTAAACCCCTGATTTAAAAACCTGACTCCAGAAAGCTCTCCAACTATCACTTTGGCAATATAAATGGTGACTTTTCTATGAACACAAAAGTCTGGTGTTCCGTAATCTTCCATTTTAGGTCCTTTTTTTTCTGTGCTTCCCCTGGGTAATATAATTCATAAACATGGTACAGTGGAACCTTAGATTACGGGCATAATTTGTTCCGGAAGAGGGCTCGTATTTCAAAATACTCATAAACCAAATAAAATTTTCCCATAAGAAATAATAGAAACTCTAATTATATGTTCTACAGCCCCAAAGAATAAAGACAAAAATAATTAATACAAAATATAAAGTAAAAATAAAAAAATTAACCTGCACTTTACCTTTAAAAAAAAAAAAAAAGTAAAAATAAACCCTGATAGATAAGTGTTACCTTTTGTGTGCGCTGTCGCTGTGTGTGTGTGAAGCTAAAGTAAGGAGCCCCCTCTCCCCCTTCTCGTCTTACACAGTTAACCTTCCTCCACTCTTTTCACACACACACACACACACACACACACACACACACACACACACGCACACACACACACAAAAACACTGTTTTATCGGAAAAATAAATAAGAAATCTCTTTAATGACACTCGTTAGAGCAACACACTAATGGAATCACTGCTGTAAAGTAAAAATAAAACAAATTAAATTGGATCTTTTGAAAAGAATCGCGACAGAACAGTGTTTTTGTATAGAGCAGAGAGAAAGAGAGTGTGTATGTGTGTGTAAAGGCGAAAGTAGGAGGTGTGTGTGTGTGGGGCATGGTGTCCAATGACGTGCGCTCACACAGACACAAAGAGCAGGCTGAGCCTTAAGCAGAAAGAGAAAATGGATCTTTAATCTCTCTAATAAGACTTGCTTTTGCTTTACACGCGTGCTGTACACACACGCATACGGACACAAAATAAAATATATGTTTTACGCGCACACACGGGGTCAGTGTTTATAATAAACAGAACACACGTGCACAGATGTTGATTGTACCAGTAAGAGACGCGCACTAAGACCCAGCAGGGGAGACGATTACCCACAATTCCGCAGCGCAAGAGAGAGAAAAAACGTTGGCTCAGTTGTGATCACGTGACGCTCGGCGTCAAAACAAGACACGTTTGCGTGATACAGTACATGATACTCAGTACTCGTAAACCAAGACTTGTTCGTTTTCGAAGTCAAAATTTATTTAAAATCTTTGCTCCCCGGGTGATGCTGTAACCTCTCGCAGCCGGAGGTCTAGAGAGAGCTGATTGGCCGAGCTCTCTCAGGGAAGGAATGAGAGAGAGGTATTTAGTGCTCCCACATTAATCACGGCTCTACAGCCAACCAGGGGCGTATGTGAGCTCACGCAAGCGAAAGGAGCGGATAGCGCTGTCCTCCAAATGTGTTACGCCGCCCCCAACGGTGCATGAGTGAGCAATTTAAAAAAAAAGCGGTCAGTGACGTCACGTGGTTCGGAGGAAACACGTCACAGTCTTCGGCCCTCCCGACTGAGGTGTAGTAGCTTAATGTGGAAGCTCCTAGTGACGGGGAGGAATTGAACATGACTAAAAATAGGGAAAAAATCGGGGAAAATCCCCCAAAAAATGTAATTAAATTTAAAAAATAATAATAATCTTTGCTCATCTTGTGGAACACTCGCAATCCGAGGTTTCACTGTATTTGTTTCCACTCTTCTACTGATGACACATGGTTGTATATTTCAGGAAAGCCAGATAAGAGACAGCAACTTAATAAAGTTGAAGAAAGTGTAAAAGATGACACTGGTACTTCTACTTAATCCAGATAAAAGAGACATGGGTACAGGCTCCACATGCAGCTAGAAGTAAGCTTTCTGATTACATAGTGACTATGGTCTTTTTGCTTCATCATGTACAGATACAGTATGAAAGACCTTGGTGTGATTCTTGATCTTGGTGTGAGTCTTTTATCTAAAGCTTAGGTAATAAGTTTAGGATAGCCTTCTTTCAATTCAGAAAATGCTAATATAAAAACGATAAAGTCTATATAATGCAAAAAACCTAGGTCATGCTTTTAATACCTTTTAGTTTGAACTACTGTAATGCCTTACTGTTTGGATGTTCAGAAGATAACCAGAAATATAAGCACATCACCAATATTTTATCCACTCTACATTGGCTCCCAGTGAAATTTTGCATTAATTTTAAAATACTGCTATTGGCCTGTAAAGCATTGAATTGTCTTGTGCCACATTGAGTGAACTGATGGTATTTTATGCTCCTCCACACCTACTTCAATCAAAAGGTACAGGCTATTTATTGCTACCTTGTGTAATAAAGGCTATAGCAGAAGGCAGTTTGGAGGCCGTTTTCCCTTATTCTCATAAGCTCACTTAGGTTTGTTGACAGTAAACTGGCTGGCTGCCTTACATCCCAGGGCGCCCTCATGTCTGTGTTTCCTTCTTGTTCTCTCTTTTAGTTATGCTGTCATGGCTAGGCCTGCTTGAGTCCCTGCTTGCATTTTGCACAAAATCTACATTGACATTATCTATTATGTGACAGTAAACGTACCTAATTATATATTCTCTCTCTCTCTCTCTATGACCACAGTCACTATAATTGCATGTTTAGCCATATAATGCACATTTATTTATGGTCCTGCTATCTGGCATCATCTTTTTTTTGTCATCTCAGGGATTTTTTTCTTTCTACTGTCACGTCCTGCTTCATCATTATAGAAACACTTGTAAAGCTATAATTTATAACTTTCCCATAAATTTTTAATTTATGTGTAAAATTGTTATTTCTATAAAAGTTCTTTGGGACAATGTCTATTTTTAAAAGCAATACACAAATAAAATTGAACTGAAATTTATTGACCACCTAAATTTGTTTGCAGCTAACAGTGTATTTAAAAGTAACTAATTACTTAGCTAATATTAGTTTCCATATATATATATATATATATATATATATACAGGTTACCATCTGACACTTTGTCACAACAGTCACAAAATTGTGCACTGGTACTCTGTACTGGGTACTGCACTTTACTGGGTCTTTATTGTGCCCATTATCCTGTTCTAGTAATTATTTCACTGTTATTTCAATTATAAACACTGTGGTGTTTGTGCATGTGCACTTATTTTGTAGTCTTATCTGGTTTTGTGTCGTCACATGTATGTCTGTGCTGTTTTATGTAGCACAATGACGGAGCATTGTTTCCTTTCATTATGTATTATACTAGGAATATATGGCTAAAATCAGTATGACAAAGTTAAAAATAAAATCTCACTGTGTAACGCAACTGTCAGGTAATATACTGTATGAATTGTAAAATAACAACTGGTTGAAAGTGTCTATCAGTTTTTTTTTCCTTAGCAGCATCATAGAGGCACCTAACCTAGAACCATAATTGAAGAAGAAAAATAATTTTGGGGGGCCATTGACACGCCCCAGGCATCTTGGTCACTTATTTTCTCCTGAATAAATATCATATCATATCTTTGGACCCTCTAGTCGACTCAGGGACCAGAGACACACCCTTGCCATCACCCCAAGTCACAATGAAAACCGGTTTTGCAAAAGCAAATCATACTGGCACAAATTTTAATTTACAAGGCTAACAATAATCTGCCGCACCAATGATTAATGCTATTTTAAGTCAAGTCAGTCCTCCAGTTTCTTCCCAAATGTTTTTGCCTTTTCAGTAATAACAGTGAATTGAAAAGCATGGAGTAGGTATATTGCCTGTTTGCCCATTCATATTTTAGCAGCAAAGACATAAATAATTGATCTCCAACTCAGAAAAGAAATAGATGAAACAGCTCAGAGATATAACAGAGCATTAGTTATTCATACACTAATTTTGTCCACACTGTGCTTAACCCTTGACCCATATTAAGACCAGATTGTAGGCTGCATGATCATTTTTTGACGATATATTCACCATTGTACTATGTGTGTGACACAATCTGCAAACATAATTCAGCTTTAATCTGTGTACAAAATGAGGTTAAATCTATTAACAATAAAGTTAAGAAATTGTTCTGATTGTTTGCTAACACCTTTACAGTCAAGGTAACTAGTGCTGTATATTGACTAATAATTATGACTTATAATATTGAACAATATGTCAATACAGTACAATTCATCACCCCAACCCCAATTTTCTTTAAAAAAAAAAAGGAATAAAAGATAAAAGTGCTTTAAATTGTACAGTAGCCATCCTTGGCTACACCGGACAGAGATGGTATTGTGAGACCATTTCCACCATGTCTGTGTCCCCGGGCCTGATTCATTATTCCTAGCCTAGAGAGTACCACAGGCTCATGTGGAGATGAACACACACAGCTCTGTCCAATAAAAACACACTCCTGCAGTCTAGAGACTGGCAACGAGAAAAAAAATGCACGGTGAACACTGAAGCTCAGAGCACCTCTCCTCCCTTTCAGCCAAGGCCATGTTTGTTTGGTTTTTGTTCTGCACCATAGGAGCATGCTGAGGTGAGAAAGAGAACAAGAACAAGAGAAATGAACAAAGCCCAGACTTGTGTAAAGGATCATAAAGCTATCGCATTGGTGTCCGTTTGCCTCCTACTAGCAAAAATCATGAACGCATTATTTAGAATGCACAGACTATGTGTTTAAATGTAGATATGAATAGGAGGTCCATTACTGGGGTTCAGTTTTGTTTATTTTTCTGAAAGATTCACAGGGTATTTGAGTAAGATTAGACATGTTTATTGGGATAAGACAAAAATGCAACCAAAAAGTTGTGAGTGGCAGGTTTTTACTTTTGTGTGTGTGTGTGTGTGTGTGTGTGTGTGTGTGTGTGTGTGTGTGTGTGTGTGTGTGTGTGTGTGTGTGTGTGAGAAAGAGAGAGAGAGAGAGAGAGAGAGAGAGAGAGAGAGATCATTTATCATCATTCCCTTCATAATGCATTTAGTGCATTCACTTACAGTAATCATCTCAGTTACTGCCTGGTGAGGGTCACTGTGGTTTAAATTAGCCTAATAATTTGTTTATTGTGGAAAATAAAACTAACCCATAGCTTTTAAGGGACGGTGTACAGTTCAAACATAAATGTCATTGCCATTTAATGCACCATACCATATTACAGCTTTAAGCTAATTTGCATCTGTAGTCCGTTGCCAGGTCATAAAATGCCGATTTAATAACTTACAACACAAAATAGTAACAAAATCCATAACAGTAAGAACACACGAAGCACATACTACAAAACTACTAATAGAAAATATTTGAAAATGGAGCAGCCAGATGTAAACAAACATAATTATTGCCCAAGCATGATTTAAATTTTAAAAAAGTAAAGACTGAAGTATCAGAATGTGTAGTTAAGGAACTGTAAGAGCCAAAAATCACACACCATTAATTTTTGTATTATTTATTTTTTTATTGTTATTGATTTACATGTGGTTCATAAAATAAACAAACAAAAAAGGCCTTTAACCCTATGCTCCCAAAGCCTGGATGAGAAAAGAGCAGTTGGGCATTGGGCTATCAACCCGGCCCTGCCAAATCCACCAGGTGTGTGAAGTTGACTGGAAAAAGCATACAAAATTAAGTGTGCTATGGAATTATTTTCTCTTTTTATGTTATTATTTGTCAGTGGAACATAATTTATTCATTTTAAGCTTAATTTAATGTAACCAATTTAATGTGATTTTGTGTAGATGTTTTTGTTCGCTCACGACTCATACTGTACAGTATGTACAGTATCTGTTCTCAGGTTTTTCTCCTCTTAGCCTTGGGCATTCTCTATATGCTCTTTTTGCATTAACACATCAGTAGAAAAATCTCTGTTTCAATTTTTTGAATGAGCTAGCACCTCTTTTTCTACAGAATGGCAACAAAATTTCAGGATCCTAAGGCTGTTAGAGAGACGTCCCTACTAGGTTGTGAGTCATCCTTGCTTTTTAGCTGATAATCTCAGATTTTAAAGGGAACTAGTGCAAATGGTAGATAAGTTGTATGGAATGAAAAAAGGCTATGTTATGTAAAGAACTTGGTGTTTCAGAACAAACAGGCTGCGGTAGAGAGCAAAGTTTTTCTGCTACAGATAAATGCACTGAGTGTAAAGACCTTAAGGCAGCAGTGCAAGCGGTCAGGATGTGGCACGATTTCCTAGTATATGAGAAAAAGCATGAGAGCGATGAGCCAGTCGCGTGCAAAAGCTGTGAAATTCCATCATACACACTTTATAGGACATGATGAAAAGCCTGAATTTTCTACCAAGCATTTTCCACCAGTTGCATTGCATTAACTTACAAGATTTTCAACCGAAATGTCAAGCATGCTTGGGAATTACACCGCTCCAGCTGTTGACCAACATTTAAATCTGAAATGGAAATTCCACTTAAGATTTCTCCAGGCCTGGAAAAAAAAAAGATGTTTTGGGGAAAAAACCTAAATTCTTATTAATCTAGACTCACGGTATGTAGAAGATTTGGTTATATGTAGCTTTCCGTTATAAGAAGCAGAATATTAATATTCAGGTCTGGCCTCTCATGGCTGTTAAACAGTTGTTTACGGAGCAGATGGGTCAAAGTCGAAAGGTTAAAGAATACGGTTAAGATGTTGGAGATGGTGATCAGCGCTATCATGAAAAACGAAAGGAGAAAAAAAACTGAGAGATTTTCATGCAAAATGTAGGAAGCCTTAAATGCAAACTCGAAATTGCCCCGAAATGAAAGTGACTATGGGGTGGAATAGCTGATGGAATGGCATGCACAAATGTGTGAACATGCCTTATTGCAAAGTGTGTGTTTGAGAGAGAGAGAGAGAGAGAGAGAGAGAGAGAGTGAAACTTCCTACCATTGCAGAAAATAAGACTGTAAAAGAAAGAGGGTGATAAATAGCAGTACAGCGTTTATTGGCTGTTTGTCGCAGGCGCTTGTTTTCACCTCACTGAAATGAACGCAATTGTGTGTTATAGCAGAATGTGTGTGTGGGGAGAGAGAGAGAGAGAGAGAGAGAGATAGATGCAGTGATATTAGTATTCTGCTGTTGCACTGGCTGCACTTTGTCAGGAACAGCTCTCTAATGGAGGATAAACGTCCTGTTTTCATGACCTGCTCTTCCCATTCCCCTGCAGGCACACACTGCCATCTTTGGGCAACAGAGGAGGAGCTGCCAGTCTGTTTCTTTCTATCTATCTATCTATCTATCTATCTATCTATCTAAAACTCTCTCTCTCTCGCATGCACACATGAAAACACATAGACACACATAAACACAGGTTCTTGCATGCACTCTTCCATACTCGCAGCTGATATCGACAATTCTTAAAAATTCTGAACAAGTCCATGCACACATTCATGATCAGAACGATAAATCATCTGAATACAGCATTACCGGTCACCTGTAATAGTAATGTACTTTCATTCATTACAATCAAACCTACACCACTACAAGCAGTTATTGTTATATTCGTACCATAATTACATCCATTCATTTAATCACAATACATATAAGACATAATACTTTGGGCAACACTGACCTTCCTGAGCTCAGCCACTCACATCACTACTCACAATTTATTGTAAGGTTTTTACCTGGGACTTGATTGAAAATAGATCAGGTGATCTGATTGGCCATTTAAAAAAATATATACTCCTCACCCAAAACAAAAATGCAGCAACGCAGTGTTATTTTTTTTTTTACACACATCTATTGCATCAGAATAATTTCTGATCATTTCTCAAGATCTTTAGAAAGATCTGCCCTAATCGGTGTTTGATTTGAGAGTCCGAGATATCAAAATGTTCAGGGTCAGGTGGTATGATCCTGAGTTACCAGCACATGAAATAAACTTGATTTCAAAGGGATGTATAACAACAACAAAACTAGAGTAGAATGTCTTGAAATAAGACTGAAAGAAGGGTTGATGTATGTTACCGAGTTGAAAACTATAAATCATCCTGAACACTGGAATTTATATCTAAATTAAAGCAATGTTGCCATTTTAAATTTTCACCAGAACTCTTGGGACCTACATTTACATATTAGTCACCTTTGCATAATTTATATGTAATATTTTAGAAAAGAACAGATGGCACGATGGCTTAGTGGTTAGCACTGTCGACTTGCACCTCCAGGGACAAGGGTTCGATTCCCGTCTCTGTGTGCATGGACTCTGCATGTTCTTGGTGGGTTTTCTCCCACAGTCCAAAGACTTCCAGATTAGGCTAATAGTGTTCCCAAATTGCCCGTAGAGTATGAGTGGGTGCCCTGTGATAGATCGGCGCCCTGTCCAGGGTGTAAACCACCTCATGCCCTGAATCTCCTTAGATAGGCTCCAGGCCCCCCATGAGCCTGTACAGGATAAACGGTATAGAAGATTTAAAAAAATGTTGAATCTATAAATGTGTATGCTTTTTGATAACAAAACTGTCTTAATATTCTAAGCAGTGTACACAGATTATCCATAACATTAATACAACCACCAAGAGAGTTGAATAACATTGATTAACAATTCTACACCAGTGAACTGGATGATGGGCACCCAAGGTTCATCTATGCCTGTGGGTACAAAAGTTATCCCATCCAGCGCAATCCTAGCCTGCCACGTATGGGGCTTAACAGGCAAAGAGTTGAAGGTTGTTGACCCAGCCTCCATCTTCGCCTGATCTCGTTTCCGATTGAAGATCATGGAACTTGCCGATTTGTTTTTAATGTTAATGGTTTTAAAGTTATAGTGGATCACCGTGTCCTATAATATCTCATTCAAAATGTGATCATCATCTTTACTACATTTTATACTGACTTTTTAGCTTTTTAGCAATTTCTTTCATCTACAGGTTGCTCTTTTTTCATTTTAGTTTTAACAGAATCCTACATCACCCAAAGTGGTGCCAGTGGGATTTAGCCCCTGCTTCATCTCTACTTAAAGAGAGCTTTAGTCCTTTAGTCTGTGCAGCTCTCTTACCTTCTCATCAGTACGCTCAGTACGCTCAAACAAATAAGCTTCCAAAGCTTCGACTTTCAGGCTAATGCCAGCATCATTGCCATTGTACTTGTCATCTCATAGATCCCGAACTAGCCGGGCTAGCAAGAGACCCTGCACAACTGCGTCTTATTGCTCTATTGCATTCTGTAACGTTGGAGTCCCGCGTTTGCCGACTTCATTTTCAGCCAGTTCTATGAAGCTGATCATTGCTGCAAATGACAAAAAGCAGTCTCACTCATATTCTAAAATCTTTATCTTCGAGTAATGAAAATACAGCATTAACCGACTCGCACCAGATTCGCTAAGTACATCATAAATAATTCTAAATTCACTATAACATTTACTGTGTTTTAGTGAATTTAAGACTAAGTTCAAGCATGGTCAAGCTGGCTACTGGCTACTAAAAACATCCGTCGTCATTCACAGAGGAACCCTTTCTGCAGGGTCTTTGAAATTGTACCAATAAAATGTAATGGCTTCCATCATTAACCACTCTCACTGCTAACCTCGTCTCAATTTATACACACACACACACAGGTAAGATTCTTGTTTCCCAGAGTCTCTGCTCAGCATCGACTCTGCCTCCCTAGGGGCAGCACAAAACAAATCGCCTCCATCTGTGTAGGTGACACAAGCCTAACACACACCAGTTGAGAGTGAAGACACGGGTCAGGACCCCGTTATTTTAAATGCGCTGTTCATTTGGATAGCATCTGAAACTCCAATCTGAAAATGCAGCTTTTTCTAAAGGCAACAAAGTTTTTTTTTTTGTTCTCCTCCAGGGAGTTCGAAGCTGCCATTTTCATGGACGACAAGCCTGCGCTGAACTATTTTATCCAGTTTAAAAATACACAGCTCCTCCCAAGCTTCCAGAACTTCTGTCACACTTCAGAGGGTGGGTTGAGACGAGTGTTGCAAACAGCGAGAGAACAAAAGGAATGGGTAAAGATGTGGACCTTTTAAGCTAGTTTGCCAAGTCAATAGTGTACTGTAGGTGAATAAACAGAATATTCAATAAAAAACAAATGAAGACTGTGGCTTGAGAGGGAATTTCTATTGAAATTGTTGCTGCATCTCTGAATTCAAGTCTTTCATGCACAGCATCAATTTCTCCAACAATGTCACCTGTTTCATCCTCCACCCTGCACAAAGAGAGCAGGACACTAAAGGCTGATAACTCCTAGATGACTTCTTTCTGCATATATATTCATATCGCCACCCCTTTTTTTGATAGGAAGAGAACAGAGTGTGAGACATACAGTAGCTAGGTTTTCATAGAAGGACCCGATGCACTGATGGAAAGATCAGTGAGCGCTATAGAGAGAAAGAGACACATGCTTTGGCCTATTTTTGCATGTGCCCCCTTTGGCAACTACAAATCCTATTAGTACTAACTACTTTTACTATAAGGTCTACAAATAAGCTTATTTCTTTCACCCATTTTCCATATCACTTATCCTATGTAGGGTCACAGTGAGCCTGGAGCGTATCCCACAGAACTCATGGCAAACGTTCCATCCTATCACAAGGCGCAAGCACACACACAATCAATCACACACCCAATCATACCCTATGGCCAATCTGAAAACATCTATCAGCCTACAATAGATGTCTCTGGACTATCGAAGAAAACTCGAAACCAGGAAAAAATCCATAGAGAACTCCACACATACAATAGACCAGAGGAGAGATTCAAACCTCCAATCCTTAAGGTGTGAGATAATAGCACTTTGACTAATAATAAACTAATGCTTTCATAATGAATTAATACATGCACAAATCTTTAAAGTTTCAGGAAGCAATTGAGCATGTACAGTAAAACCCTGGATTGCAAGTAACTTATTCTGTGATTGTTTTGCAAGAAGGGCAAAAACTTTGTAACAAAGTTTAACATGATAAACAAGCGAGGTTTTGCGCTACGAGCAGTACGTCTACACTTTGTCTGTTTAGTGTCACATGATCACAACTGTATGGATGCTGGATTGTGGGTAATCGTCTCCCATGCATGTGGCTCACTCATATAGACAACCTCATTGAGAGTGTATACTGTTTATTATAGGATTGTGACCATGTGTGTGTGTCCAAATGTGTAGTGTAGGGTTTCAACTCTGGGTCAGAGGTGAATCGAATCTTTAACGATTCAGGTCCAGCGTTTAGCACGATTTAGTGTATCTTACCAGTTCTGTTTATCCCGCGGCCGACGATTATAATACAAAATCAGGTATTTACCAATTTATGAGCAAGGTAACGTAAGATCTGGGCAAATGTTTAAACTTTAAAATACATGACCAAGACAACAGTTCTTTATAAAAAAAAAAAGAATTTATTTGACTAATCTACGATACATGAAAATACGCTACTTAATCACACACACGCGCGCGGGCACACACATAAACAGTTCAGAGGGTGAAAGTTAATGGAGTTCTTCTAGTAATGTTTACTAGACCTGAGAAAGTCACAAAAGCAGAGCCTTGGGTTTAATCTTACTATTTAGTTATAAATCGAGCACCAATTTTCAGCAAGGTATGCAGCTTTGTTTGTTTAATAGCTCCGTTTCATTCTCATCCAGTGGTTCACCACCAGCGAAGGGAATCACGGCGTTGCTGATTGGTCGGTGCGCTGAGGTTGAGATGACGTCTTTCGGGGAAAGCCCTTCAGTGAGGCGTTGGTTGCCTGGTTACCGATGGTGGAGTCTCTGGAACTACTTCTGAGGGTTTCTCAGATGTCGTAAACTGTCTCTTCCTCGTTCATGGCTTGCCAATTTGCACCATTGTAGGTCGGGGTTGGTGAAAGCCATTTGGGTTTCCTCTTTTGACTGGGTCACATCTCCAGATGCTTTACATCACCGCGAGATCAAGTTGTCAGCATGACGCCATTTGAGGTGGCCTGCCAGTCCCTGCAGTAGTGACAGTTCTTTAGTAACTTTATTGCAACAGCACTTGTGAAGAAAAATGTTAAATAGGCTGTAGCAGTGCGGGAGATCAATCTGTTTAACAACAATGTAATGTTACATTTCTGCAAAATCCTGAAAAGGAGGCGAAAGCAAGTGTCATTGGATGGGCTCCTTGTTAAAGTCACACAAAAAGAAAAAGTTTCCAGTAAGCTTACAGACAGCAGTGGTTCAGAAAGTCGTCCTACACAATAACCCCCCCCCCCCCCTCTTTTTACAAACACATTTCCAGAATGAATTATGCTCGCAATCCAAGATTTACCTGTATGTGTATAGACAGTATACTGTAAATAAACCAGTACCAATCAAAAGTCTAGACACATTTTTTTAAATTCCATGCTCTTTCCTGGTTTTGCAAAACAATACTGAAACCATCCAAAATATGCAATAATCTCCTTTAAACTGATATTGAGATGTCTGTGACTTATGCTCTGAAAAACCTTCATAACGGCTCTAATCTGAGATGCTGTTAGGTGATTTCTGAGGCTTGTAACTCTAAATGAACTTCTCCTCTGCAGCAGATGTAAGTTTTGGTCTTGATTTCTTGGAAAGGTCTTCGTGCGCATCAGGTCGGCTGACTTGATTTTCTTCTCGTACATTCCCGTAGCGTCACAGCGCATTTCCCCGTTGAAGCCCAGCGTCCATTGACTTCAATGCGGCTGCTTTGAACGTTTTTTTTCAGTGCTTTGAAAC
>JAOVVA010000016.1:8855845-8877992 GCA_028565275.1 Leiocassis micropogon
TGCTTTTTCTGGATTTTTGGTTGATATTCTGTCTCAATCCTTTACCATAAACCTATGATAAAAATTATAGACCCTTCGTTTCTTTGTAAGTGGGCAAACTTAGAAAATCTGTAGGGGATCAAATACTTTTGGTTTGCATTTGTAGAACATTTTTTTTTTAATCCCTAGGGATCACAAGCCCACATGGGGTCACCTGAGATTCCCACAGGGTTGAGGTTTTTTTTTTACACCTGATGTCAGCAGCGCTGTGTCTATCTGCCACAAAAAAGTGATAAAACGTGATTAAATAAAGTCATACCAGATTGTTATAATACTTAATCAGTACAGAAACAAAAAATTACACTCCTTGGTGTAAATTGGGTTTAACGCATGCAAAAACTTGTGAAATATGTGACACTGACTAAACTAACAATCCCAAATTTTTGCTAGTGCTAAATTATGGGATGCCAGAGTTGCAAGCCTTTTGAAACACTTAAACCACGCTCACTAGCTGTAAGTTTAGGAACCCTGGCACTACAGCAAGCCCTATTCATAGGGAGTTGAGAAAATGGGATTGTGGATTTTAATTGCTAAAAAGTGTGCATGCTTATATACCGTAACTTAAGAGATTTTTTGTTAAAGATTGGTGTTATGTTGCCTTCTTATACACTATACAATCACTATACCACTTTGCATGCTTCCATGGTTTTACCATGTGCCCTTAATTAGTTTAGATTTCTCCATTATTCTGTTTATTTGACAAGAGCTCCAGCCAAACTGTCACTGTGGAGTAATTTAATCCACTACATTTATGTACTGCTTTAGTTAACAGTAGAAATAGAAATCACTTATCGTGATTCTTTTGTGTGGCAGTTTATGTACCGCCACACACTGACATCAAAATATATCATTTTTTTCTTTTATTTACATAGGTTTGCATTTGTAGTAGTAAAATGTTGCCATTTCTGTATAATGCTCTAGGTGGTGCTCTAAACTATTCACACATCCTGATGTGTGATATCAAGTGGCCCCTGATGATTCCCGTCCCTAGTTAACAGTAATTTTTATATTTCTAGGTTATTCAATAAACACCATAATAGTTGTGGTCATATTTGATGATGTTAAATATACAAATTTCATAGGCACAGCATTACTCAAGGCCATCCTAAACATGATGCGTGGCAAGATTCTTTTCTGGTTAAAATGCTGCCCAATAAAAACAGCAATGCATCACTTTAAGAAAAAAAAATCATAGGTATAGGTTAATTTAAACTGTCTTCTAAATCTAAATCCACAACCAAACATTGAATGTGGGTTAAGATTTTTGCACACCTCCTGGTAGCGAGCAAGGCCGCCATTCACAGCAGCATCGATTACACCGTTTAAACACATGGTGAGCGGGTTGATGTTCTGCATCTGGCGAGTCTGGCACTGCGTGATGAGCGTGCGCAGCTGCAGGTTCTTGTTTTCAATCACCTCGATGGCGTTCTCCAGCGGGCTCACTTCCACCTGCACCACAACACATAGTGGTTAAAGACAAGTCAAAGCAGGAAAGATCAGCTCAAAACCAAACCCAAAAAAAAAAAAAAAAAAAGCAGGGGTGATGAGAATTGATGCTCTAACCAGATCTCTCTTGTCCACTTCAAACCAGCGAGAGATCCCTGGGAGACTCTGCACCAGGGTCATTGTTGTCCTCTCCACCCACAGACTCTGTGGGCCAAAGCATACACAAAGCAACATGTGAGCTGCTTCTGCTCCAGGCACAAGGCATCGTAAAAGGATAATAACACTGGCAGTCTTATGCTGACTCATGCTTGGAAATACAATAACATCAATCCCTACGCATTCATTATCATTTCTGGCTTGACAGCTACTATTAAATGCCGTTCTGCTTATTGTGTGCTGTTTGTATTGTCTATTACAATGCATTGTACATTATGCTGGCTTTTTGTAATACAAGTTATTATGTAAGGTAGGTTTTGCAATATGCACAGAGGCAGCTCAGTGGACTTAGACAATTCTCATGTTTAACAGTCACAATCAGTGCTAAAGGTTACCAACACTGATGCAGCATTGTTTCTCAAAATGTAAAAGCTCAGATTATCCCATGGTGCACTGCAACGTACATGGCACCTCTCTCTTCTTTACCCCTCAGGACTGCAAGCATTCCATTTCCACCAAAACAAAGTTTATCCTCACTTTGTCATGTGTTTATTCTTGAAAACTTAAATTTAATATCCCTTTCTCTAGATGGCATTCTCAGAAGGATTATTGGGTTTGGTTTACCTGATGCATAAAAAAACAGGTAATAATGTGAAGAAGGAACTCAATAAGAACTTAAGTTACTGAAGATGAGATTCAAACAAACTGTCTCCAATATAATCATATCATCTAAATATCACCTCATCTTAAGTTAGCTTCTTAATGAGATTGAAAAAAATATTGCTTCATGACGAGTGAGGCAGAGTGAAACACACCTTAGTGTCAGGAAAAATGCAATATCTGGCAGGCTAAACTGCTTATTTCAAACGGTATACCCACTAGAGGCCGCCGGAAATCTAACCCCAGCGGTAGATAGGATCCGCGTTTTGGATGTGATTTTCTGGGCTGGGTATTGAGCGAGAGATGAGGGAAATGATATTTGGAATGAGCCCGTCTCCTGGCCTCTAAAACTTTAATTAGCCTCACTGGGCTGAAAGTGAATAATGCAACACATGAGAGCACACCTGAGCTCTACACACATGCTCCACACATTACAGGCATGAATACCCAAGTCACATACAGAGAAAACAGGACAGATATCCAAGAAGGGGAAATGAGAATGGAGACAAAGAAGCAGGCAGACAGCAGAGAGCTAAAGCCCACCGCAGTGTCAGCCCACCTTAAACTCATTCTCCTTGTCTTTTGTGCCCTTGTGAAAAGGCCGGTCATAACGGAAACGCCAGATGTTGTTGACTTTGTAGAAGCTCTTGATGTTGTCCGGGACGCCATCTCTTTGGAGGACGTCTTGGCTGTCTGGGATCGGAGTCACTGCGTAGATTTGCAGGTCTGAGTCAGGACTGTGTCAAGGAGTGTTACAGAGATGTGTTCCGGACTAATGATGATCAATAGATCATTGAATGCTGTTGCCAAAACTGAATACAAACTATGAACAACAGCAGCGTTAGAAGTTTGATATGCACCAGTGCACCTGTTTAAAGAGCTGCACACTATTTAGACCACACACTATCCTTGCAGGCATTCTTTTCTGTCCCTACACTTTCTGATTACCATAAATACACTTCCTTGCATAAGTAACTTGTTAAAATGGATTGGGATTATACATCATAGGATAACATACAACAGACCATAATATTGACATAGAGAGAACAATGTAGTTGGGATGATGCAAATACATACAATTGTCCTTACAAACAATTGTATTAATGTGCATTTTTTTCCCTTTTAGGATTTATCTTTTAAAACTTGCTTCAGTAATGATAATTAGAATGTATTCTTTTTAAAACTGTTTCTAAAATCTCTTTTATTTCTGTCTATTGAGAGATAAGCTTAGAATGTCTTCTCATACATAAAAGTCATTTTGTCCTAAAATATATTTTTTTCTCTAATCCATAAAGTCTTTTTATGTCCTCCAAGAATTTTATATATACCCTTCAGGCACTTACTCGTATACTAAGAATACCACTAGTACACAGGGTTATTTCCATCCATCTATTTCCATACCTCAACCATAAGCGACTACCACCTGATGGCATATTTTGGATTTTTATGGGAATAAAGAAAGAAAAGTGACACATACAATAAACAATCTCTCTAGCTCACCCAGACCAACAACCAAGACCCTAAACAGTGTAGGACAAATATATATATTTTGTCCATTTGCCCATTTTTGTCCACACAAGCCACTTAGGTTCTTCTTCAGTCCTTTGTTGTTCTGGGATTGAACGACTAAAACAGTAGCAGTACTCGAACACCATACAACCTAGGCGACCTACAGACAATGCAGGAGCAAGATTGTTTCCTACCTTCCGAAGTTCTATCACACCGCCCTATTGCTAAACTCCCAACTCTCATTTCCATTAGCTATCCACATCAGATTTAAAAACTTCATGCTTGCCTATAAAGCTAAAAATGGACCAGCACCCACCCACCTTAAAGCACTTCCTGCACACATACTGCACCACTCCTCCTCCAATCCTGTAGCACTGTTCAGCTGGACCAACCATTTATTACTACGTGTATCAGTGTGCGTGCAAGGAACTTTTCATAGACGTCTGAACTCCTTCAAAAATGTTACCTCACTTCAGAAAACGCATGCAGCTGTTTTACACCACACAAACACACAAGTTGAAATAATAAATATCTGAAGAAATATCGTGGACATGAAATATTGTAAATATTGTCCTTACTAGAACTGCCAAACAGGTCCTATCTTCTGTGCATATGCATTCACGTTGAGTAAACGATGGGTCACACAGCATATCCATGAGAACTCATCAGCACAGAAATATGAATTAAGTATGGCGGCAATTCAGGAAGGGTACTGATTAATTGCTTGCAAGGATAACAAAGAGCCAGGCTAATGCAGTTTGACCGCTTATGTCTGCACTAATTGCACTCAAGAGAAAGAACCACATTCGGCATGCCCCCAGCCTTCAACATATTTGTCCCGCCAACCGTGCATGATTGTGTCCACTGTCTGGCGTCTCCTGTAGCCAGCTTGCAGTCGCAGTGAGACAGAATCGATTTTATGCCACCGAACAGACATGCATTTACAGCAGTAATCCTGAGCTTGCACAAAATCCCATGTCCCATCATCACAAGTGCCACTCAAACCAGAAAAGCACAAGCAAACACAGCTGGGACTTATTTTATACCACATACAAACATCTGGTCACATGTAGAGCTCGTAAATAATGGAGAGATTAAATCTGCAACAGTTATTATTTTGTAGTGTGTGTGTGTGTGTGTGTGTGTGTGTGTGTGTGTGTGTGGAAGCATTGGTAGAAGGATACACTGGGCCTCAGCCTGGTAGATGGTCTGGTCTGGATGGTTAGCATGTTGCATGGCGATGGCATGAGGAAATTCGTTGAGCATCCTCTGCTGGAAGGCTTCCAAACGCTCGTAATCATGACCACGACATACAAACTCCTTATTCTGAAAAGCACACACGCACATGTGTAAATACATACACAAACACCAAAATTTAACAGACCAGAGGGGTAAGAGTGCCACCAAGTGGATGCGAAGGCAATAAAAGACAACACCGTAGACTGTGAAATATATTCACAACATGGGAAAAGCGGCAGTCACATTACACATAGTTTATTGCCTGACTCACATTTAGATCTGTACACTTTTTAGGGAAGAACATTTTAAAAGCGAGCAAGATGGCCTCTTAGACCTATACATCAAGAATTATTTTCCAATATGAGATTTAAAGCTTGGCAGTGTCTTAAAATCTTAATTTTTTTTCCAAAAGCTAATATCATTAGTGTCACTCCTAGTTTTTAGTGTGTGTTAAATAATTTTTCAATGACCTCAAAAATCTACAAAAGTGGAATGTTAAAATGGAAAATATGCGATACCCAGACTAGTCACAACTGAAATATTACAGCTGTGTATCCAAGGCTTTAGGAATTTACTGCCCAAAACATATTTTAAGCTTTTGGTAGGTTTCACTACATACCCGTAAAAAGAAGGGAAACTTTTTCCCATAGAAGCCAACTCGGAAGAACTCGGGCTCCAGTCTCTGCTGGTCCATTATTTTATCATAAAGGGAGGCCTCCAGCATCTGGTTATTTCAGATATTTCAGAAGAAGCATGTCAGTGCACATTTATCTGAGACAGAACAGCCACTCCGTGTTTCACTGTAAAATTAACAGCTTGATTTAAATATAATAATCCACACTGCAGCATACCTTCATTTTGCTTAAGTTCCTGTAATCATAGTACGCTTCATACTGATCAGCCAATTCTCGACACAGGAGGATGCCGTTCTCCCAACACTAAAAGGAAAAGATAAAACAGGTGTCACACCATGTTAACTTCCAGTGGGGGGCAGCATATGATCACCGACACAATTACTTGCAATGAAAAAGCTTTCACAGGGAACTTATAGTATTTTTGCTATGACGCTAATTAAACGAAATGTTTTCTTCCCTGCTGCTTCCTAATCCTTTAGCAATGATACAGACATGGCCTGATTCAGGACTACAGAGGCAGACTAGGCAGTGGGAACAGTCAGGTTTTATTTTCATTCAAGCTGCTGCTGATGAGGGTGCTAATTATGTAAATGTCATTTTGTTGTGATGGGTAACTAATGATCTCCAACTGATATTTTGATCAGCAGGTGATGAAGCCGAAGCAATGAGATGTTTCTATGCAACAGGCAGACTACAAACAACCTTGAGAATAAAAAAAGGGGAAAAAAATAAATAAATAAAAAGTGCATTCCCTGAAGGTAGTGGTGTGCTATGAATAAGATAAAAATGATTGAGGTAAGATGTATACCGTGCCATGAAAATGTATTTGCCCATTCCAGAATTTATTTATTTTTTTGCATATTTAACACACTTAAATGATTGAATGAATGATTTCCTTTATTAAGGGAAAAAGCTGCCCAAACCTACTTGGCCCTATGTGAAAAAGGTATAAAAAAAGGAATAAGGTAATAAGAGCCTGGATGATTTGCCATAACTGATGGAACCATGAATTCTGAGCTCTACCAGAAAATCCTCAAGGTGAATATCCGGCCATCAGTTCGTCACCTCAAGCACAAGCATACTTGGGTTATGCAGTAAGACAATGATCCAAAACACACCAGCAAGTCTACCTCTGAATGGATCAAAAAAATTAAATATGAAGGTTTTGGAGTGGCCTAGTCAAAAGTCCAGACTTCAATCTGATTGAGATGCTGTGGTGTGATCTTACACTACACAGGATAAACCCTCTAATGTGGCTGAATTAAACAATTCTGAAAAAAAAAGAGTGGGCAAAAATTCCTCCACAGTGACTCATTGCCAGTTATAGCAAACAGTCGCCAGGTTTGGGACAACCAGTTATTAGGTTTGGGGGCAATTAGTTTTTCACATAGGGTCAGGCAGGTTTACACAGATTTTTTTCCTTCAATAAATGAAATCATCATTTAAAAATTGTATTTTGTATTTACTAGGGTTATCATTGCGTAATATTTTTAAAAAATGGTTAATGATTTGAATCATTTGAGTGAAAAAATTAAATTATAAATAATTCAAAACATATCACCGACGCACAACACATAATCACTAATAAAATAGTGGAAAGTGTTAGGGGAAAAAAACAAACAAAAACAAAACAGACTGAAAGGAAGGAACAAAGGAAGCAAGGACAAAGGGTCTAAGAACAGAAGCACTATTGGGGGATGGGGGGATCTTGGGGGTGTTTGTGTGATGGAAGATTAGCATCAGAAGGTAAAAAGCTGGGACCTTGCCGCGGTCAAAGTTCTGGATGATGGTAAGGTGCAGGTACTCTTTCCTCTGCCACTCGCTCTGCATGGGGTAATTCAGAAACTCTCGCAGGGGCCTTTCTGACCACTCCAGCAGTTCATCGTACAGCAGCAGTGTGTAAGAAGCCTCTAGACACACAAAAAGCACACAAAGTCATGACAACACACCCACCAGGCTGCAATCATTCTCTTTTCTTTTCAGCATCCACCCTACATGCCCCTCTAAAGCATCATTCTTCCACCCACACATGCCATTACCTGTGTAGTTTTGTGCTTTCAAGTGCAGGTCATACAGCTTGTGGATGTAGCGGATATACATCTCCTCCTTATTTAGCTCTGTTTTATAGAAGTTCTGCACAGAGATGAAGAGCAAAAAAAAAAAAAAGTGAAGTGAGAACGAAAGTGGGAGAAAAGGGGTGGTGAGAAAAAGATGGACAACTGGGCCAAGGATCAAGTGTTTTCTGCTTTATAAATAAATGAGACCAAAGATGTCCACCCGCATACCCAAGTTGTTGATCTGGATTCTTGTGTGTGGGTGAATTCAGCAAACAAAAATTTACCAAAACACAATAGTTGACATGAGCAACACAAACCTTTTTCGACTTGACAATCAAAGACTAAACGAATTAATAATCCAAACCACTGCTGCTCTTAAGAAGTTAAATTAGCAGTTTTAAAGAAACCAGACCTTATGGGTACGCTGTTAGGTTTGGATGTGCTTGACAGCTTGTTGTCTACACAGCAGAGGGATGCAGGAAAGTGTGAAAGCCAGTGTGGGCAGACAGGTGCAGGCTTAATGCTAGTGATGAGTGTAGAGAAAGAACCTCACCAACAGACTGACAGTACAGCCAATCTTCTTTCCATCCACTTCTCCTAGTTTCATACAATCCCTGGAAAAAACACACAAAAACTCCTTGACTTAAGACTGTGGAATTAAACTTCATATGCAATTATAGCTTTTTTTTTCCCTTTTTCTGTTTTCGCATTTCTCCTTTTTAATTTGAACATTAACCAACTAACTTTGAGGGACCTCCGAGACCCATGTCAACCATGTTAAAAAAAGAAAAGAAAAATATAGGACATTCAATGCAGTATTTTTCTGTAGCTGAATATGAAAGTATGTCATGTGTAAGTAATACAACATGCTAGATATTGTAAGAGGAAAACAATCAACTCTACAGTAGGCTATATTAGAGCAATTTTCCAACTATTACCAAGTTCAGTTTATTAAAAATATAGCATAATTTTATTTGTTTACAGGTGCATTTAATAATAAGGAACATCTGCAAAATATTCTAAAGTTGTGCTTTAACAAATTATAGTAGCTATTAAAAAAAATCATTTTAGAGAACCCCTTTAAATTAGCCTTTATACAAATAAGGTATAACAATATGATTATTATAAGCCAGTGATTTGAGTTACAGCTGGCACTACTGAGAATGAAGTTCAAAAATGAGAATGGGTTCCCTGTCTGGTTCCTCTCAAGATTTCTTCCTACTGCCATCTCAGGGAGTTTTTCCTGGCCACCGTCTCCCTCAGCGTGCTCATCAGGATCAAGCTGACCATTTTATATTTATACATTTTACCACGTATTTTTTACTCACGTATTTCAAACTCATTTTCCTAATTTTCATTCCCCTAATTCCTTCTTGATTCTGTGAAGGTGCTTTGCAACAGCAGCCATTGTTAAAAGTGCTATATAGATAAGTCTGAACTTAACTAGAGCTGCTGTTACAGGAAATGAATACCTTTTGACCAATCAGATTCAAACACTGTACTATGTAGGTTCTAGTGTTCCATGATCTTTTACGCTGCATACGCAATGAATGAGTACATTTGGAATTTGCCTTGAGATTTTACATGTATTTAAGGTTTCAAGAAAACCACAAAAAATGTAAAATATCAGGGTTAAGAAATAACATTACAATGAATACTGGCGCTGTGTGATTTAATCGATTTCACAGTTTAATCTTTTGCAAATCGATGCAATTAACTGAATCGAGGGATCAGTTTTGGATTCAAGAATCAAGTCACACATTTAAAAATATTAAGGTAAACTTTAAATGTTCAGTGCTCAAAAAATTTACTTACAAAATACATAAACTTTATATAAATAAAATAAAATCTTCTACTTCTGCTATTGAATTTAAAGGTAGTTTGTGCAATACAGCCTCCTATTGGACTTGTGTGGTGCAGAAGATAGATTTTCGCTTTTTACCGAGATGTGACATTCAAAATAGCAAAAAAATCTGTTACACAGCATAAATACTTTTAGTAGTTTTTATCACTTTAAAATATGTAAAAATATATACAAAAATCTCACAATAAGCATCAGTACTAAAGATTTAATTTGAATCGAAAATCGCAACACTCTAAAATTTTATTGAATCTTATCAAAGGTCTACCTATAATTCCAAGCGCCAATGAATATGTTTAAAGAACCATAAAACGTAAAATTCCATAACCTTAAATCTTAATAAAAGTTATATACGTGTTAGAGAGAGATTGTTACACTCACCTGTAATCAAGCAGTCTCTCCATCAGACGTGTTACTGTTGCAATTAATGAGATTCCACTCTCTCGCCATGTCTCTCTCTCGATCTTCTTTAAAAGACTGAGACAAACATAGCCACAAAAAACCATTCCTTAGTTGAATTTATATCAATGCACGCACACTTACCATCTCCCTATTAAGCCTTATTCCTAGTCTCACACACACATGCACGCACAACCTACTCACATATCTAACCACAGAAACGGTGAGTGGTGTGTCTTACCTAGGGTACGGACCGAACAGAGGAATTCTACTCCAGGAAAGCAGAGATGAGACAAAGTCATATTAATAGATTAAAGTCAGAAAACCCACTCATACAAGTTAGTAAGATTGTTAGTACTGTTAGTGTAAATAAGGTAAAGAAAGAAGAGAGGACATAAGCATAGGGAGGGTGTTTAATAAAAAACTCCACTGATATCAGAAATAATTAATTTCAAAGCTTTTAGAGAAAGAAATAAAAGAGTGGGCACGGGCTGCTTTGAAATGTCAAGTTGAGCAAATTAAACAGAGATGATATTTTGGGGATTCTTCTATTTGCCACCAGATTAAACAAATAGAACAGTGTAAATACAGCTGTGATATGCCCATAGGTTATGTGTTTAGAATCCGAAGCCACAAGCATGCATGCTCATGTACACACACGCAAGCAAATACACACACACACACACACACACACACACACACAAGCACAAACTGGTAAAGCATAAGGATCACACACAATCCCCTTTATAAAATATTTAGAGACAACTACCACATGGACATCTATCAGAACCATGCTGCTAGCCGATCAAACATAAACTGCCACTACACGGGTGTTTGGAGGCAGTCGTTTATGGACGTCAGGAAGGCCACATGGCTAAAGGTTAAATAATAATCAATAAACAATCATTAAAAAAATCCCTGTGTTATGCATTGTGAATTGTAAAGTTGGTAAAGTAACCCTTCATTGTATGCAAAGAGGGTAAGGAATCCTTTAGAAAAATCCAGAAGGATTTCATCACCTACAATCACGTACAGTTGCTACAATGGCCCATACATGCTAAATAAAATAAATAAATAAAAACACCATCAAAATCAACTGGATCTATGGGGATGTCTCAAATGGAGACAAAATAGAATTCTTCTTAATGCCGAGTTGTATTTGTCAAATACCCTTAAAATACAGTATAATGTCACCTTCGAACGTACCGATAATACGGCAAGTGCAAAAAAGACATTTGAGACTAGGATCAAAAGACTACCATAAGACAATGTGCTTTGTTTTGTCAGCATAGTGATTTTGTAGTCAGGATTTTGCTGCTTGATGAAATTCATCCAATTTAGACCGGATGATAAAATGCTGCTATCATGAGTTCCATCACCAATGAAAGTTAGTGAGCCCGTTCCTGAAGCAGTTATGCAAGCCCAAGTCTCTCCACTGTGGCTGCCTGAAGAGCTTGCATGTTTTGGATCATGTTTCACCACAGAATTTTGGCCTTTCTATAACTTTGGTGCACGTTAATCTTGATTCCATAACTTTAAATTCTGCAAATTCCAGATTAAATTTGGCCTCCTGAGTCTTACTGCTGAGAAGTGGGCTGCATCTCATGGTATGGCCTCTATATTTCTGTAGTAATGTTACCATGAGTAAACATTCAGAAGTATTAAGTATTCCATAAATTCCAATATTTTTTTGGATCACTTGACAAATGGGTGGGTTTAAGCAAACAACGGATTTTCTTTAAGTAGCATAACACATCTAGATATCGAAATCCAGGAAATGAATGATGAACTTCTGATCTAATCGTCAGAATCTCATATTTATCATCTGCTCTGAAATTCAAATGCCTTCAGTGTATAGCGAATAAAATTAGTAGACCTTGTTGGCTGTACTTCGAACTGCAAAGAAGCTATTAGAAAACCAATGTCCAACAATTTAAGAAAATCAAATTCAACTAACTTAGATTACTGTGACCTTGACCACTGTTAGAATCAATTCTGAAGTCTGATCAGTTCATCTGCTGATTTAAATGACAATTTCATATAAATACTGCAAATATTCAACTTGAGACACTGGGCTAATGAGAATCCTGTTACCTCAAAAAAATGACATCTATTGGTGGAGCCATAATTCAAAAACACAACCGCAAAACCAAAAACACAACAACATATTCGAAAGTACTATATAATTCTCTCAACAAATAAAAAGTATAGGTTCTTACTGAATACAACATGCTCAATAATGATCGACTACAAATTGTGACAGTCATAATGACAAAGCAAAAGCCTAGGAAAAATGATTTAATGTTTAATGTTACAGTTAAGTGTTTAAGCTTTACAGTGTGGAATAATTATTTCTACTGAATAACTTGCATCCTTTAGGTGTGTTTTCAATGTCCACATACTCATATTAATGCCATGATAAGGTAACATCAAGTGACTTTATCATTCTTTTAAAAAGTAAAAATAAAAAATACACACACACAAATAAAAGTAGGTTCTAGTCTGTAAACATCCTTCAGCTCTCTGGTTTGCTTGATCTCTTAGACTCACGCTAATGAGCTGATGTTCAATAAGGGCCCTTTTACATTTGGTCAAAAATATTCATGTGCTGAAGTGATTTTTGAAGTTTTTTTGGTCTTGCTGTTGCTTTTTTGCACATTGTTAATGTGTACTGCCCCTACAGGCCATTTACATTTCAATTCATACAAGGATCATTTTATTTCCTAACTTGTTTAGGTTTTAGTGATCTGTCAAATAATGAATTTAATTAATCAAGGAAGACAAACCTTGAGTGCAATATCTCTACCTGACCAGTCCTTGATCATCCTAGTAATATGACTAGACTGAATACGAGAAATAAAATCAGCATAAGCTCCCACTCACATGCTGTTGAAGAGCTCCCGGTAGGTTTCATCACCCTTCCCTTCAGACATCAGACTGTCGAGTTTGTCTATAAGCTTCGCCTCCACCTAAGACAGATCATCACCCAGGGCTACAGGTTAAATTGGCTCATGTGGACAACGCATTTTCTTACACTGGCCCAATGAAGCAGCAGGGGGCACTGTTGTACCTGTTTAAAATTGCCGCTTCGCCGCTGTTCCCAGTCCATCATATCATGAAAGATGGGGATCATTACGTTCCTCAGATCTGGCTGAGGAACCAGTGTGACCTCGAGAAATGGGCCAATCATAGCAGGAATGAAGTTTAACTTGTGTTCTCCTTTATAAGCAAAAGAGAAAAAAAGGTTGACATTGAGGGAGGGTAGAGAAGGATGGGAATTTTGCATTATACTAATTTTTTTGGCCGAAAAAAAAAAAAACCCAGAACAAAAGATTACATATTATGCAATCAATCGCGTACCTAGATTCTGCCACATACTGAAGATTTCACAGCCCATCATCACTCTCATATCTCCATATCTACACACACATATGCATTCATAAATCAGATAAATGTCAAGCCAGCATAAATAGCTGCAATACAAATGTGCCTGAATATTTATTGTTAGAAACATTACATCATATCATATCCAGTGTAATATAGTACAGTTTGCTCATAGGTGTTTGGAATACTCACTTTTCTAAAATCTTTTTGCGCTTGGAAGGAGAGAAGGTCTCAAGCTGAAGACAGGGCTGGTTGATGAAGATTACAGATAGATAGAAGTACGAATCCCAGACCTAAAGTAAACACATGTGAATGAGGATATGTTCATGTTAAGCCCGGATACACAAGACTTCATCTGTGATGCGATGTAGCTGTGTGAGTAAATAAAAATAAATAGTTCCTTTTCTATTTAGTAGTTCCTCGTTTCTTTTCAACCACAATTGCTGTGGTTAGTGTGGTGTTTGTTGACCAACAAGGAAAGATGTACAATAGCAGCAGAGCAGGAGACTACAGTCGGAGCCCTTTGCACTACAACGACACACTTACCTTATAATCAAACCGGTCATTAAGAAAGTTTTTCCTCAGAGCATCGGACAGGTAGAGAACCGTTGTGATGATGACACTGGAAAGGAAGCATATGTATCAATCAGCATAAGTGCAAGCATTACATCATCTGTTTGTTTACTTAACCTCATCAGATAGAGAGAAAGAGAAAACAAGCGAAATCGAGATTTGGTAAGGAACTCACTTATTAGTGACCAGCCGCATAACTGTCCAATCTTTAGGAAACATCTCGGGTCGGATCAGGATCCGGAACACAGTAAAAATCTGCAGGAGAAAATCCTGACAGGAACAAAAACAAAGACAATTCAGTCACAGAAAACCCAAAAAAAATTCTGATTTTAACATATTACTCAAAACAACCGAGTGTTACTGAGGGGGACAATGATGTTTTTTATGCTTTTTATATTGTATTATTACTCTTGACTGAAGCAAACAACTAACTGGTTCATCATATTATTTCTGTTTAATTCAGAAACTCACTGTAGCTCCGTTTTTACTGGTGCTAGCTGAACATAACGTCAGATTTATGCTTGATGCTGCCACACTGGCACAAGGGCCCAGAATGGTGTAATTATATTTATTGGGGCTGGGAGCCGTGGGTGCCATATGCTCAGCAGTTTCCAGAAAGTCATGCTTAATAGCAAGTACATAAGTTGCCTCAAGTTTTAGTTGGTGCTAGTTTATTTTGTGTATGAGCACTTTTGTTTCTTAAAGCTGGGCGATTCTCACCCTCAGCTCATCTTTACTGGTGAAACGCTGAAGATGTTGCTGGTAATGTTGATCTCCCATCTGCTTCAGAAGAGCTAAAAGACATGACACAAACTCCCCCTGAAACACAGATGCATGGACACATGAAAAACTAACAACGCTGATGTTAATAATTTTGTTAGTTCAAATAATATATATATTTTTTTAAAGTTACAGATGACTAAATCATCAATAAATGTCATGGTAGTAAATGTAGCAAAATCCTATGTTAATAAACATTGTCCTTATATATAACCATGCGTAAAGACTGTTTTTCTCCCAGTACACACCTCTACTCTGATGAGATATGTGTGTTCAAAACTTGTATTACTGTCACTTCACTAATCAGACTACATAAGGTAATTTTCTTTATTAATCTATGGTCTCTAGTCCTCTCGTGTACAGGGGACAACAGGCCACCAGTCGATGTGTTCTGTTAAGGAATTCATGATACATGTCCCAAAAATTGTGAGGCACACAATTATAAATACGAAACATAAACAGCTTTGGTGAACATGGCTGAAACATCAAATCATCTCGAGCTCTGTTGACACAGTGCTGATTGAACCCAGCCTGCAAAGTAAACAACACAGGAGGATCAGTGGGTCCACAGAAAAGCAGCATTCTATAGACACACACTAGGGTTGGTATTTACAGTACACGAGACGAGATACAAAAAAGCACAGATCGCATCCAAAGAAAAAGCTTTCCCAGAATTCACCTGATGCGAAGAGGCTTTGAAGAATAAAGGGCTTTGCCTGCTGCGCAGTAATTAATGGACCCTCAGGGGCTTTTGTCTTCTTTTTTTTTTTTTACCCCACTTCTCTTTTTCCTCTCTTCATTCTTTTTTCTTTCTCTGTTAAGTGTAGTGCATCATTCTCACTGTAATTCTCATGCTTTATTTATCTGCGTTCTCTCACCGTGACATCCTGACTCTGAGGACGCATGGTCGAAGCTGGGGTTTGTGGACGGTTGGAAATCTCCAGTATGGTCCTCAATAACACACCCAGCAGGCTCTCCACTATCAGATCAACTTCTTCAGACATGGCTGGCTCCTACACACAATATATATCATACAGTATGGGCAGTTAATGACAGCATCTACAAAGCATACACACACACACACACACAAAACATACACAAAACACACACACAAGTATAGGAGAGAGAGAGTGAGAAATAATTCCAAGAAATTTGTGATGCTTATTCAAATTGCATTAAAATATAATTTTTGATGCTACACTAAAGGGATGTTAAATCAGTAGCCTGTGGTTCTAACAAGGCTAGAATTTGTGTTATAAACAAATTTGCCTTACAGACCTTAAATGATCTGAAAGACTCAAGACAGGAACAACAGTCAAGTTGCTATGGCTTTTTCCTGCTATACAGAAATCTGAGGCATTTTGAAAGCGCAAACCTAATTAAAATGTTTTTATTTCATATTTTCTTTTTATCTAACATTCACACACTTTTAAACCTTAAGCGATACAAACAAAGTACCATGCCAATACGGCATTTAGAAACTGAATCTTATTGAATATTACAACAGGGTGTAAGCAGTGACTTGTTTCTTGACAGGGTGATAATGAAAATGTGAGAAGCAGCCAGTATTAAAAGGGGGCTGGTGGAGGTGATGCCTCTCTAAAGTGTGGACCCACAGTGTGTGTGAAAACTTGATTACACACACACAAACTAACTTAAGCTCACAGTATTCCATGCAGCTTTTTTACACCCGTGCCCTTGCATTTATGCAATTATCTAATCAGCCAATCATGTGGCAGCATCAGATATCGTGTGAACAAAGGGAAAAATGTGTGATCTGTGACATTGACTATGGCCTAGTTGTTATTGCCGGATGAGCTGATGTGAGTACATCAGAGTTCTGCTATTTTCACTTGCAAGCAAATGGTCTGCAGGCTGAAACACCTTGTTAACAAGAGGAGAATAACCAGATTGGTCTGAGCTGACAGGAAGCAGAAGATGACAACAGAAGGTCACACTGGGTCTTACTTATGGGTCAGCCAGTAACTAAAGAGTTGAAAATTAGTTTTCTTTGTGCTCTTAGTTCTAGTTTTCAACTGTCCTGATTAGGTGAGTGTGTGCCCAGGATGAGTTACTCTATCTCCTCGTAGCTTGAAAAAAATTGGGCATTTTCTTCTGATCTCTCAGGCAGTGTTTCAGTCTGCACTCTTTTTTGTTTCTCACACCTTTCATTGTAAACTCTAAAACACGGTTTGGTTAGAAAATCCTAGAAGATTCTGAAATACTCAAACCAGACCATCCAGCACTAACATCACTCCACATTCAAAGTCACAGATGTCATACTCACCCCCTGGCTGATGTTTGATATGAACATTAAGTGAAGCTTGTGAACTGCATGAATGCATTGTTGCTGCCACATGATTGGCTGATGTGAACATTATGAATGAATTAATAAAGTAGATGTCAATGCATATTTTTGTACATTAAGAAAATTAAGCCTTCTGGCGCATATGAACACTACTTTAACTTAGAACGTGTTTTTTTGCTTTTTAACTATTCTATTAATTTAAAATGCATCACCACTTCTGACAGTAAAGTGTAAAAATTTGTTGACAACTATATTCTTATGCAATTTTTCAATGTTGTCCAGAAGTTGCTGTAGACTCCAAGTTAATCTGTCTACCTCAGAGTGTTCAGATAGTAGATATAACTGCACAAATCACACATCCCTTAGATATCGTGTTCTCATGTACTACAACCATTGACCAATCTCTCCTTAATCTCGCTTCACCCCTTCACCCTAATTTACAGCATGTTCTGCACTCCTGTTTAAAGTCCTCAATCTTTCCTGCCATTATTTAAAGAGCTGTGTTTCTTAGAGGTTGCATCACTCTCCGTCTCTCTCTCTCTCTCTGCCAGCTCAAAAGCTCATCTCCCTCTCTATGTCTCTCTCTGAGTGGTTCAGGCCATGTCAGAGGCTGATGTCTCACCGTATCGTATTTCTTTATGATGGACAGCATGCTGGTGAGTATTTGGGCACACATCACCAGATCTCGCTGCTCCTGCATGTGACTTTGTAACAAACGCAAGACCACAGGGAGCAGAATACATCTTGACTCTGAAACATATATTAACAATATTGTTAATTAATATCATATACATTATTTATTTTTTATATATAAAATTAACTTTGGTGAAGTTATCCTCACATTCAGACTAAATATTGTGTATATACTGGTATACCAAGGTGTTGATTTAAAACACACAGACCTGACCTTTAATGACACACCTACAACCAGTAATCTAATCCAACCCAGTCATATTAGCAAGATCATAAAATGCTGTGCAAATGTGTATGCAAACCTGTATTTGTGTACAGCTGGCTCTCTACAGTTTTGGAAATGCACTGCAGTTTGACAGTCTCTAGGGGGCAGTCTGACTGCGAGGCGTCCGGCAGACTCCCCAGTGTCTCTCTCACAAATGAGGCCACCTCTTTGACAGTGAACAGCTTCAAAAGCTCCCCATAGACTGCAGGAAATGCCCGTAAAAACACTGCCTGCGCACACACACACACACACACACACACACACACACAGTTTAGATATTTTACTTACAAAACAGGTCATGCCATATATTTTTTTTCACCTTGAGCACAATTTTGTGAACAACATTTTACTTAGAATAAAAGATGTCAATGTTCCGCTGACAAAACAACTAAAAATACCCCTACATTCTGCTTACATCGATCAGCGCGATACAGGAAATGTGTGTTGCATAAATAGAAGAATTTTTCCAAATAACCCTTTAGGTAATAGGTATCTTTTTCTGTATATTAGCAAATATGACAATAACCGATGCAGTAGCTATCCTATAAGTTTTGCGTTATACTACAGTACGTTCCTCATTATACTACGCCATCCTCAGTTGGGGGCTTTTAGACAAGGTTTGTGGCAGCAGTAACACTCTCTGAAATTATAATAAATCATGGTAAAAAATAATTTGAATAAAGAGTCGCTAAGAGACAGCCTTTGGTAGCAGCGGAACTAAAATTGTTGCCAGTGACTTCATCACGCTGTGCTTTCAAAGATTTCAAAACAGCTCCCAAAAAAAGCTAAGAAGAAAAAATTTTGTCCATGACAGAAAATAATACAGTAGGATTGAACTTCAATAAGACTGACAGGTGATAATCTGACCATTCCACAGCTTTTTACTGGACTGAGATCAGACCTCTGACTGGGACATTTAATAACATTGATCTTCATTTTCCTGACACATTCCTTGGCTCAAAAGGCTGCAGAGTTTAAATTACTGCCATGTTGAAAGCTAAAATTACTCTCATTCTTTTTAAGAGAAGGCTAAAGCAACCTTGATGCTAAGAAAATGCACTAAGCAAGAACATAAAACGATACCATCATCTTTAACCTTACTAACTAGTGCTGGCACTGTGCTTCTGAAATAAACACCAATAGATTTTACTACATACTGTATGTCTGGGTTGCTAGGTATTTCATAAACACCCTGGATATTTTCTCTCTCATACAGCAATAAAATACTCATATACAGTGATGGACACTTACTGCCATAAACTCTTAGAGCTCATTAAATGTTACCACTGGCCTTTGAGCAGCTCCCGTAATGACAGTTCCCTTTCAACAGTCATCAAAATGCACTTCTTAATAATGCATTAAAGATTTTTGTGATATATTAACTGCTACTGAAATCATTTTATATTCATTTGCTGATCTATGCAATCAAGTAATACAGTACAAAAGGTCTTGACCTCCACACCACCAGCTGAAGAAATGAGGGCTGGCTCAAGACTCTCACGCAGTACTGTATAATCGGATGAATCTTTAGATACTTCTTTGTGGACCATGGTTACAGGTATTTCACTATTCAACAAAGATCTAGTCAGGAAACTCTGATTGAGAAAGAGCGTTTCATTTTGATCCTATAGAGCAAAAATCTAATTTTTTATGACGCATTATGCTTTTTCTACTCTATTACCTAACAAAATAACATGCCTTACATTTATTAATCGGAAGTGGACAAATCATAAATGCATTAGTTACACCACTAAGGAAATGGTTTAGAATTTCTGGCATATTGGAAAACCCTGTCATGCTAGTCTTCTTATCTTGCTGTGTCTATAAATTAAACAATAGTATTTAGAGCATTAGATATACTATAAATAATAAAGAATTATTAAAGCAATTAAATCAACAAAATTAAAGCAACTCAATTAAATCTCTCAATTCATCTCAGTCAGGTATAAACGCATCTAATACAACTACTGACGGAAAGAGACACCTGCCATCCAACCACAGAAAGCATCACATCTAGAGTGCACTACAGTGTAACATGAACTACTGCAACTACAGATAGTGTACAGTGAAGGGAAGTGAATAGAAATAGACAACAGAATGCTGGAATCTGGTGTGAGAGTAAGGCCATGGATTAGTACAGATTAGGACAGCATTGACCTGAATTCTCCTTATTGCTTTTGTCCTGTGCTGTATGAAGATGAAAACATTCAGGTTTAACAGCTTTGTTTAAAAAAATTAATAAATAAAAAATGTGGCACGATCCAGATTAAAACCTACGAGTGCTCTTTTATTGTTCTTTTATGTGCTGTATTTGTATTTAAGATGAAATAAAGTACACATTACAGGTCAGAACGCACATATATACAGTGTATAGTATATATAGTCATGTATATGTATATATAGTCAGTCCTGGAAGAGGGGAAAAGAAGGGAAAAATGAAAATCAGGAAAATTATACATTCAAAATAAATAATAGAAGAAAAAGGTACCCCAAAAGAGATATGAACAAAAGATTTTTTTTTTAGTTTGTTTGGGAGTCTGAGTCATGTCTTGTTTCATAAGGATACTCAAGTTTCTCTCAACTTTCCAGCAATTCCTGTCACTGCAATTTTTCTGACCAGTTTTACTTCTAGTTTTCTCAGGTTTTGTGTTGATTCTGCTTCCTCAGTCCTATAAAGTTTCTATTAGAACGGTTTGTTCTGTGGGAATCTCTTCACATGAGCACAATACAGATCTCATGAATGTGAACTGGTCTTGTTTGAGGACTGAGGGGTGGAGTGAATACACTGCATGAAACTCTCTACTGTTCAGGGAAAGGAAGAGGGTCAGATTGCACAGGGAACTGACAGTTTAGTCAAGCTCATTCATGCGTGTCTCAACCTAAAAAAAGCTGCGGTGCTAAGATTTCTGTTTAAACAGCCAATAAAGAATCAATTATCGCTTCTTCATTATAAAATTAATTAAGGATATTATGCAAGAAAAATACATTTAATTACAACAATCCCCCCCACATTAACATTTAAGTCTGACAAACTTAATCAGCTGCAGTGCTGCCAAAGTGCAACAATAAGCCAAGATTTTTTACTCTTTACTTGCTGCTGGTAAGCAAATTGTACAAACAAAGATGATTTTTAACAGCAAATATATAATATAATTTACAGCAAATACTTAAATAATACCTGACACTTCTTTGTAGGCTTCATAAATTTCCTACTCGTGTCCAGTCTAAAAGCACTTTTAAAAAGAAACTTTTTTTTTATCATCCTTAATATTGATAACTGATGTTATCAAGCAGCTATAGTCCACTAGGCCTCACCTGTGTGTGCATGATAGGGCCAGAGCCTTTGCTCTCCTGCGACAAGAAGAAGCGGATGGACATGAACAGTTCATGCACACAGCAGCGAAACTCTTCTTCGTTCTGGCCTCCGGTGGCGAGTGCAAACAGCCTTCGAGATTGGATAATGTATTTGAATATGTACTCTGTCGCCTGCAAAAATAGCATCGTTTATCCAATTACACTGTGACACAATAAAACAGTGTGTTTTAGTGCTTTAATTACAAATGCAGGAGCCACTGAAAGTAATACATCATAGAAGTGTTAATGTCCAGAGAAAAACAGAGCATCACTGTGATTAAAGAAGGGAACACAGACATTAACAGCATTACAGGAAAGTGCTCAAAGCTAGAAAGAAAACAAAAAATTGCATAAGCTCCTACTTTGAGTACGCGCTGGATGTGTTCCTGGTGTTCGGCTTCAATGATGCGGTCTACATACCATTTCAGTACCTTAATAAGATCCCTAAAGATGAGACACCATGAGATCATGATCAGTAACACAATTAGCAAGTCATTGTGTCATTATTATTAAACCGATCGAGAAAACAAATGTAAAATCTGTTCACACTCAAAGTTAAACTTTTCTTTCTGTGAGCAAGAAGGGCAGGTGTTATATAATTTGTTGTATTATGTAAGAGACTGTGTAGGAGTATGATGTTGATAAATCCATCAGTAAAACCATGTTAGCGATGAAGGTTTTATGAGACAGCAAGTAGCTGGGACTGCACAGGGAGCAAGCGGGAAGAGTGATGGGTACAAAAGTTGAGGAAACATCTGTCTTTCAGGCAGGAAAAGAATGAATGCGTGT
>JAOVVA010000016.1:8878605-8892403 GCA_028565275.1 Leiocassis micropogon
AAGGTCACAGAGGCCTGGAGCTGATCCCCGGAAACTTCGGGCACGAGAAAGAGTACACATTGAACAGGGTGCCAATCCATCCCAGGACACACATGCACACATCACAGACTACTTCACATGTTACAGGCAATTTAGGAACACCAATTAGCCTAATCTGCATGTCTATTGGATGAACATGCACAATCTGCGCACACAGACTAGAGGCGAAAATCGAACCTCAACCCTGGAGGCCACAGTGCTAACCACTACGCCTCTGTGCCACCATAGCTCGCAACTTAAAGGAATGAAAAACTTTCTTTAAAAAATCTGCATTATGGATCAACTCATGCCATCGGTTTCTCATGCTAGTATCTTTAATAATATGTCCTATGATAAAGATCTTCTTAAGATAGTCTTGCCCTATAGTCAGGGTTATAGACAGCATATGCTAACACAGCACCAAGCTAATTAACAAGATTTTGTTTACAACACAAACACAATTGGCTGTATAATCATTACAAGATCAAACGCACACTAGCCTTCTTTTACTGATTTATATCCTTAAACTTGTACCTTACACATCTTATTTTTAATCAGAATCTTTCTTTTGGGTGTCTCGACTCGAGAGGACCTCTGTGCATGCATGGCTGTGTGAGAGTGTGTTAAAGAGAGGAATCCTGTTGCGAGTGTGTGAGGAGGGAGAACAGAATGTAGCATCACACTGAGACCCAGGTCTGTGGGGTGAGTTTGGCAACAGACAGCTCTGCAGACAGCTGGTGGTATGCAGGTGACAGGTTCACACTTCACTAAATGGTCACGCAGATCCAGTAACCCAGCCTCACAACACGGAGGCACTGTATAGTGGCTGCAGGAAGTCAACAAGTAGGCTGATCAACTACAATCAAGAACAAGTATGCGTACCTGTATGACAAAGCTCCTGCAAAGTGGCTCTCAATGTAGGTGTCCATGACGGGTTTAAAGTGCTGGAACTTACTGTCCTGAAGTAAGTTTATAATGTGCACCTGAGGAAAGGAATAGAAACTTATCATACATTTAAAAAAAAATCAGAATTGTTGATGCAACCTGTTTTTGAATCTGTGCTTAAATGGTAAAATCAGACATTTCATCATCAAGGACCAGAGGTCTCATTTCTCAATGTGTGTATAAAACAAGCACTAAATTTGTGCACGAAACTCACTCATATGCACAGTATTTATTACATGTGTGTACGTACAGCTGTGCGCACTGTCCACTAAAATACCACATGTTCTAAATTGATGTGCTCAAAAAAAAAATCTCCATATATGGTAAACAACTTTCCTGTAAAAAGCTCATTAGCCCGCTTGTAGTGCTGAAAACAAATTTCCTCCACAAAGCTCACTCATTCTATCCTCCTTCTCCTATCCCAGGACATGGGGCAGGGTAAACTCTGGACACGGTGCCAATCCACCGCAGGGCACAAACACATTTACACTCGCACACGGGCAATTTGGACACCCCAATTAAATAAACACCAGGGACAAGATGCGAACCCCACATACACAGACCAGAGGCAAACCCTCGACACTTGACGCGCATGCTAACCACTACATCTCTCCGCAAGGTTACAAGAGCCAAATCTAATCAATATTTAAAGGTTCTTTTTACATGAGCTCAGTAGTAATCCTAATAGTAAGCATTTAAGCTAACATGACAAACAATACATTATACAGAAACTTTGCACAGGCCGTTTACCTGCTAGTACACTTTAGGTACTGTAGGTTCTTGCATGTGTGTGGTCAGTAATGATCAGAAACGTACACTCTGCACATCCTTACGTATGCGAAAGAATTGCTAAATTAACGCATACAAAATGTACATATGCATACGTCATATTTCCAAAACAAGAGTGTATAGAGTTGTTGCACATTTCCAATTACAAATACAATATCTCTGCATGATGCCAGTGATAATTAGTCTCATGTTGTTATGGAGGTCAATGAGACTATATGAAGCCATACTGATCATGTTGGACACTGTGCAGGAAATCATTTGGTTTGAAGCAGTTTTATTTGTTCTTGCTGTCTAGTCTTGTCTGAATTTTAAAAATATGTTGCGGACTGTCAAATCCGAGTGCTGACTAACTGCAATTCACCACCATGTGCTGCACAGATCCAGAAAAGCTCTCTGCAATATTTCAATAGGATAATGAAGACAAGATTTGCAAGAAAACACGCTACAATATCATTAACCTTAATAATCCTGCTGTAATGCTAAAACTAAAGCGGTAGGTACAAATGACACTGATTTAAAAACTTACAAGATTATCAAAGACTTTGAGACCATATCTCTGTGCGCTCTCATCCAAAATTCCGAAGAGTGTGTCCAGTGTATCCTGTAAGAACTGGGAGACATACGATTTTAGTTAGAGCATGTCTAGAGATGCCCATTAAGGAAGTGTAATTGCATTGTAGCCTACCTTAACTATTTCAGAGCCATCAATCTCCTTTAATTTAGACAGGCTGTCACCGATCCTCTCAGGGTGCATCCTCCATTTTAGCAAATCCAGCATATCACCTGAAGAGAGCAATACATTTCATTTTTATCACTGCTATTCCGGTTGTTGTTTAAAAGTATCCAAAAAATGTCAAAAAACGCAAATCTTCGTGAAAATACCATGTATTCGAGAATCTCAAAATATTAGAATATTTCATTTTGAGTTTGAGCAAATTACTATTCATACAGTACAGTACAAATTCTGTTTATCTCTCGGTCTACAATAATATGGAAGACTGTGGATTTGACAATTGTCCAGAAGACGATCAACACCATCCTCCCAAAAGGATGGAAAAACCACAAAGTTCCTTGAAGTCCAGTGTGATGTTTTAACAATTTATGATGATTTGGGGTGCCATGCCATCTGCTGGTGTTGCTCCACTGTATTTTATCAAGTCCAAATGTATCTCCGCCATCTACCAGGAGATTTTAGAGCACTTCATGATGATAAGCTTTATTGAGATGCCGATTTTATCTTCCAGCATCTTCCTTAGCACCTGCCCACAGTGCCAAAATTAAAACTAACTGGTTTGCTGACCATATTACTGTGCTTGATTGGCTAGCCAACTCACCTGACCTTCAGCCCATAGTGAATCTACAAGATATTGTCAGATAATGAGAAACACCTGACTTGAGAATACGGACGAGCTACTATCAAAGCAACCTGGTCTTCACTAATACCTCAGCAGTGCCATAGGCTAATTGCCTCCATCCCATGACGTGCAGAAGTCATGGGACATTAACATACAGTTCAGCAGTTAAACATTATTGTAAATCCTTTTTTAATTGACCTTAACAAATATACTAATATTTTTACATACTGAGTTTTTTATGTGCTGTAAGCAGAATCTCCAAAAATAAAAACAAAAAAGGGGCATTTGAAAATTTTCTCGTTACAGTTCAGATTCTAAAATATTAGTTCATGTGACTTTTCTTCAAAATTCTTTGTTTGAGATGCACTACATACTGTATAAATGCTCTTACAGCTTTAGAGAGGCATTGCAGTACACATTCAAACACACAATACGAGGAGAATAGTATACCATTCTGAGTGAGTTTGGTGGAACAGAGGAATGAGGTGATCCAGAAAGACTCTTTGCTGCCTTTCAAAGTTTGGTTGTTGCCCGACAGGGTGGTTTTGAAGAAGGGTAGATTGAGGTAGCGAGAACAGTCCTGAAGATTAGCGTTTTCTTCACACTGGAAAAAAAGAACGGAGACCTCAATTCCTAATCTTTATCTAAAATGCTCACTTGCAATTACACAAAAATTCTATGCTAGGTGGTTTTGTACTTTTGTACTTTGTACTGCTAAGGAAAAAAATAAAATAAAGATTCTGTCAAATTCCGCTTTAAAGTACAGATGGATAATGACCCAAAACGTACAATGAAAGCAACACAAGGTTAAGAAATGCAATGTTCTTAAAGGGCCAAGTCAGTCACCTGACCTTAACCCAAATGAGCTGCAGAAAGCATGTCAAAGGAGAAAATTCTGCATTTCAAAATGTTCACCAAATGTAAGTGCCATAATTCAGGCAGTCAAAAGAGCAGTTTATTACTTTTGAGCCTGTAAACATGGAGGGACTGTGTAAAAAATATGGATGTAATTCCTAAATGCTTAATGCAATATTTTTCCTTTAAATTAAATCTGAAAGTCTACATTTCATTTACTTGGGTGGTGTGCAACAGGAGCAAAATGTCCACATACTTATGAACTGTATATAATATATTTGTGTTTTAAAGTTGAAAACAAAATGACCAAAATGTAATAAACATGGGGTAAAAACTTCAGAAATAAACCACCACAGGTACTTTGTAATTCATTTTTAATGACTTTTTTTCCTAAGTGCCTCTAGTGTATTTTTCTTACACAAAGGTAATATTTTATATTTTGTCAAGTTATCGTGGAATAGTTGTTTGGCTATACAGTATTGGCTAGCATTAGTTTGTGCTCTCATCACAAACACTAAGGCTTAATAGATCATTTCCTTTATGTGTGTGTGTGTGTGTGTGTGTGTGTGTGTGTGTGTGTGTGTGTGTGTGTGTACAAATATTCCCCAATTCTATTGTAAGCTACTGCACTTATGATGCTCACACTTATAAAAATTACTATTTCTTCATATGATGATTTCTGTGAAACTTGTGTTACTTGAAGGACAGCCGGACTTACTTAAACAATTGGAGGATGTGGTTAAAAATAGTGATGACGTGTCAGCATTTAGAGGAATCAAGAAGATTTCTTTCTTTTTTTTTTGCAGTACAGTGCAGGCCAACTGAAACTATCAGTTTCTAGATTGTTGGTGGTTGAATGAATTAACTCGTTAATGTTTGCCTCAGCAAAGAAAGCACTTTGCATGTAAAGATGAGTACGCTGCTCAAAGGAAAAAAATGGCTCAGAGAAGAAAAGCTGCAAGTGTGGACATATCACGTCACTACTGGGGCAGTTTTCTTTTCTTTGAATGTAAGTAAACAGTGAGAGGAATGCTCACAAATTGGTCATCTTCCTCCCACAAGCATGTCTCTTTTTTACCACATGGCAGTGGTGTTACTCATGAGCGTGGTTATGCATGTGCAAAAGATTTTTTTATTTTTTTTTTACCAGATGACATATTCACTGCCCCCTGAGGCTACCATGTTTCTTATACATCTTAATCCAAAATCTTAATTTAGTATGTCACATGTTCAAACAGTATGAACGTATAACAGCATGCTGCATAGGCCTTGTATCCCAGGGATCCCTCCAGTATACTGATTTACACAAAGTCATTAATGTAAAAATTTCCAGCTGCATAAAAAAGATGTAAATCTCTACATTATTTTTGTACCCAAATGTGACATAGATATGAGGTTTTTAGTTCAGCTATCTGAATGTGCAAATCTGATGCTTTTCAGATTGGATCTGAGGCACCTTCGTATGTGTTTCTAGATCCGATACGTTGTCATGTGAGATAAATGAAAACGCCCAGATTGAAATTCCTCTGACATCACTGATGTCAGTCAGCACCGGCAGTTTTAGGATTTTATGGCAGAGCTACTGTAGCAAGAGCTGTTACAACAGCTAAAGCAAGGCACCTGGCTTTCTTCTTTTTTTGGGACTCAACAAATACAGCATTAATTGCGCGTTATCCTCTGGACCAAAATCCAAAGCATATTTTTTACTAAAACTGCATCCATTATTTGAAAAGAATGAGTGGATACACAAGGATTGCGTGTTTTAACCCAGATGATGTGACGTATTAATGTGTGCATGCGAGCCATTTCAGTGGGCACATGGGTCCACATTAGAAATAAAAGTCACTTACAATAATGAATGTGAACCGAGATGACCTTCAAATTCGATCTGACCACAAAAACGGAATTAAACAATGTGGCATGTAATGTGAACGTAAACAAAATCACTGAAAAAACCTGACCTACTTTTGACAGAACTGGCAAAACATGTGAATAAGCTCATAAAAAAACCTTACACTGTTCATTATCTATATATATATGAAACAAAATACCTTATGGACAATGAGCTCATGTGTGCCATCAGGCAGAGTTCGTCCATCCTCTTGCATTAAAGGGACAAATGAGAATCCAAACAGCTTCTTCTCCCCTTTGTCTTTTGCTAAGACAAATAGACAAACAAAACTAACATCTCACAAAGTGCATTTTTCAGTTAACATCTGGGTGAACAATTTTACTTGCGAAAGGTGTAGGTTTTTATTACAATCAAGCAGTCCACTGGCTTCACCTTTTAAATGCCGTCTGCTTGGTTAGAATAAATGTCTGAACCCACACAATGGCCCTTTCTGGATAAGATGAAATACCGTTGCATTACATGGAACTCTTCTGCAGGAAATGATATCAAGGCTCAAAATCAAGTTTTTTTTTTTTTTTAAAGGCCAAGCTGAAAATACCCCAAAGAGTAATAATGATCAAATTATACTGTATATGAACAAAATTTGGCAACTAAACTGACTGAGGTAGGGCAAGCATACATTCAACTGGGGAAAAAAAAAAAAGTTTTGTAACTGTAATTTTATAGTTTTGTTAGACTGGCGAGAGTAATGGCACAGGATTCTCTACTTTAAAATCCTCACTAGAACTAAAAACTATAAAATGTTATTAGCAAAGTAAAAACTATATGATGGTAATAACTGCAATAAGGATATGAGAAGCGTTTGTGTCAAACCATGACTTTTGATCACAATTATTTCTCTATATAATTCCCTGCTACACTAATGCACTCCTCATCCCAGCATTGCACTGGTGCTTGGATACCATCAAGGAACTTAAGTTTCCATCAGGAACAACTTTTGGTGGTCCTGTTAAGGTTCTGTTTTCTTATGACCTCATACTGCCCACCACGCTGCTTGCAGGAACTCGACTTGATATTTTTGCATGGTTTGGACTACTTTGAACTCAGCTTGTAACACCATTTCATTTATTAACACTAATTTTCTGAGCAGGTTTTTTTGGTCATTTTGTACACTTCATACACGATCTAGACTTACGGATAGAATTTATGACTAGAATTTATGTAATCACTTCATACGCAGCTCAAAGAGTCATTGGTTCTTACTGGAGCAGTGGCGAAACTCAAAGCGGACATGGGAACCACGGAACATGTCAACAGGGATGGGTAGCTTGATCTGCTCGGCCCAGCGTGGGCTGTTGTTGTGATACAGCACAAATGAGTGGTACTCATCGTCCCCCGGCTCACCTGAACCTGCTGCAACATAGCCCTGCAAAAAAACAAAAAACACACACAATGACATGCACACAGTAAACAGGTCAAAGTGATGCATGCTGCCCATCAGCTCTTATTTTCCACTGAACCAGGAAAACCACAAGCCAACAATAGCATTGTCGGCAAGTGTGAAAAAGCACGTCATGCTTGTTTAGATTAGTTGCACTCATGCATGGTTTCGGCATTGCACGCTTAATGTTACAGCAGTTCCTTCTATTAACACAGAGCACACATTACAACAGAGCCTGAACAGAGGTGTTGATGTACAAAAGCCGAATTGAAGCATGTATCAAATTGAATACCCTGAGAATCTGTCCGGCAACATCCAGTGCATAAACGGTGATCTCCACATTTCTCGCTACTGTCTTCCCTCCCTTTTCAAACTCTCCTTTCTCCAGGATGATGTACAGATCATTCCTCATCTCCCCTGAGAGAAAGCAGACAGACAGACGATTGGGGTTAATGCATGCACGGTTGGACAAACTATATAGGTTTTCTCACATAAAGTAGTAGATTAAAGGACATACACTTCGCTAAGACATTTGTAGGACGTGCATAACAGAAGCTCATGTGAAACACTAGACAGCATCTACATTTCTATGTAGTCTAGTAAGCCGGCTTATTGCTCAGCTGAATTAAAAACTAATAAACTGAAACTAAAACTGATTTATCCATTAAATAAAAGAATGGGACTTGTGTAAAATTGTGTTAAACGATTTTAGCATACATCTTGTCATGTGCATTTGAACCACAAGGTGTATGGAGACCACCATGGCGAGCTACACAAACAATTCAGTTCACATCACACATTTTTTAGTACAGATAAAGATAGATATAGAAAAACCAGATGCCACTCTAAGCTAAAATTCACACCACCAGTTTACTATTGGCTTTAAGCCTGGAGATGACCCGGTCCTTGACTCCAGAAGTTGAATACCATTGTCAAATAGCCAGTATTTACTAGTTTTTCAGTAAAGTACAACTCTTCACTAATAATATAATAATAAAACTAACTATAATACATGCCATATTTTGTCCTAATACTTTTGGCCACCACTCTTGCTTTGTAAGGCTTATTCTCTGTTTATTTATATAAGGGGTGGAACAATATTAAATGTGTACATCTAGCCCATTGGGGAAATAAGAGGTGCAGTGGGATGGCCCATCCCACATCTCACTGACTGTTCAGCAAAGTGTAATAAAATTGTCATATATTAAAGAACACAAACAAGTCATGCATCTTCATGACAAAAAGGCAACAAAGTCAATGACCATTACATGAGCGATGAGATGTTTCTTGTCTTCTCATTATGTAAATGTAAAAAATATCTCTGTAGCGTATTCTCTCCACAATATTTTACCCACCATAAACGCGAGTCATATTACAGCTTTACAATGCAATACACTTATTTTATCAGCGTTTCTATCAGTTGTTATTTATGTACATGGTCCGTCATTCATGTATATAATTTAACCTGCATAGTATAAACCATTTTACCATCCAGCAGACAGCGTATCCACAGATGTATAAAGTGCTGCAGAAGTATAATAGTCACAGTATGATGTGGTGAATGTACACTGTATAGTTACAGCAAAGATTTTTCCCCAGGAAGTCTATAGTCTATTTTTCCCTTCTTGCTGAACATACAGTACCAGTGCAAGTTTAGAGACACCTACTCATTTAAGGGTTTTCCTTTTTTTCTACATTATAGAACTGTACGGAAGACACCAAAACTAGAAAGGAATACAAGAAGTTACATAATAATTAAAAAATATATATACTGTTTTCATATTTTAGATTCTTTCTTGTAGCCATGTTTTGCTTTAATAACATAGCTTTGCACACTCTTAGCATTCCCTCAACCAGCTTCATGAGGTAGTCACCTGGAATGATTTTGGATGAAAACATTTTTAAATATTCGTTATTGCTTTTACATAATTCCACAAATGCTATTTCATAACGCTGATGCGTTCAATACTGTTCTACAATGGAGAAAATAGCATATATAATATAGAAAACCCTTGAGTGAGTTGATGTGTCAAAATGTAAGTGGTACTGAACATTTCTGCAGGGCCTGTACAAAAAAAAAAAACTGTTTTGTCTACCTCAGTGAGGGCAGATTACAGTAGATACAAGTAGTGACACACAAGTTACGCCTGCAATTATCCAGGGCATACGCACAAACCTACACTGACGTGCAATACTGCTGGCAACAGGTGCGTCCTGTGCCTCACTGCAGACACCACACACACACACACTATATGTTATTCATATAGACAGGAAGGAGGAGTTATCACACCTTCTCCACTCTCATCAGCCATCCACTCCTAAACATACAGAGCGATTGTGCTGCACAAGCACTCCTCCTCTGATTACTTTCAGAAACATGATATAAAAAAATTAAGCCAGAGGTTGTTTAAATCTGAAAGTGTGTTACTTCACTGTTGCACTGAGCAGCAGCATTCCAGTACAGAGAAAGCACAGAGAAAGCCTGCTGCACTGAGGGGAAAGTAATTATAGACCAGACAGCTCCACGCATGGGTGGCCAGTTGGTTTCATGTAGTTCGGGTTAAAGGGAAGGGTGAGCGCTAGAGAAAACAGACCTGTGCTAAACATCTCTAAATAAATAGCGTCTGGAGAAGCATAGCACTGAGGAAACAGAGCATCTATACGAGATATACTACCGATGTTGAGGTTAATGGTCAAACGCACACAATACATATATAGATCACAAGATGGGTGAACAGTGGGTGAACAGTTATTTCCTGTGCGCAAAAAACTCAAATTAGCTCATATCTAACTCTCTTAAAATGTGTGGCTGTGTATTTTAAACAGAGCTCTGGTTATTTTAGCACAGTTTTTTTCTACTTCTACTAATAATCTGTATGAAAGCTCTCTCAGAGAACCAGAGAATGAGTTCGATCATGAAAAGTAGTTTGAAGTTTTATTGTCATATGCACAGTAAAGAAACATGTTCCCCCCTCCTGTACAAGGAAATTCTTCCTTTGCTGTCCCCCTAATGAATGCCGCTAAAAAATTAGAAAATAAGCATAAAAATAGAATAAAAAAAGTAAAAAATAAATAAATATGGGTATACAAAAGAATAGGTATATAAAAAAAGGATATATATATCTCAACATAGAATTAAGCCAGAATATAAAAAATATGCGAAAGTATGAAATGAATATCAAAACGTAAAGACTGTAAAAACAGACGTAGTGTGCAAATTATGCAAGTGTTTGGTTAAGTCCGTAAAAAAAGAGAGAAAGTGTAAATTGTGCAAATGATTATTCATGATTATTAAGTAATAATTGAAGTAGTGATAGTTACTGGTATGCATTAGTGTTAGTTTTAGCAGTAGTGTTTATTTGAATACAGAGGTACATGATTTCTAAGGTAGGTATTGATTCCACATTTTCTACATTGGCTATCATTGGCATCCAGAGAGAACACCTACAGACAAAAGGTTACCTCACCTGGCATGATGACATCAGAAAAGCCGAGTTTCCTGGTGATGGAGACACCCCGGGAAAAAATGGCCATGTACTCTCTCCTCAACTGCTCAATTTCTCCGTGGAGTAACTGGAGATTCACTGCAAGGCCTGAAGACACAAGAAACATACCAGGGATGTAGTACGTCATGTCTCAAAACTTTTAGTTATGCATACTGGTAATACTGCACTGCTTCAGTTTTTTCTAATGAATATGCTGTCACACAAAAATTGTCAAACATTTAGTGCAATACTTGCACAGGCTTACGTTACTATACTGAATAGGTGTTCCAGTCACATAACATAAAACTGGGTGAGCTGAAATGTGTATAATGTGCCTTATAATCAAAGGCATAAACAAATTGGCCCAGCAGTGGCACTCAATCAGATACTCATTCAGATTTTATTTTTCTTATTTTTTCAGGTCAGTGTCCAAGTTTTTCATTTTGCAGCCAGTAATTGCCAATCAGTGACTACTATCAGCCACCAGAAAATATATAACCCTGTAATACAGTAAATACATTGCCTGGCCACACTCCAATATGTGACTGGACCGCCACCACATTTAGCTTTGATTACAGTGCATGTTCATCAGACAGCATGACTTTTTTTCCATTGCTCCAAAGTCCAATCTTTATTCTCCCGAGAAAATTGATGCCTTTTTGTCCGATTAGTCTCACTAACGTTTTTTTTTTTTAATGACCACACAATAAACATGCCTGTGATTTTTGCTGCTTAATTTTCTGAAGACATTTCTTCCACAAGTTGACTGCTGAGCACTATCCTTGCATATTCTAATATGTTGGACAGTTCTGAACAAAATTCCACCTATTTTAGTAATTTCTCCCTATTTTTATTTATTTGTATTTTTTTTGACTTGATGCAGGTAAATAATTGGAGTTTTTGTGTTTTGTTGTACCAACAAGTTATACGTATTAGAAAGTGATAAAACATAGACATTACATTACAACATGGCGCATTTGCAAATAGAGCTATTATTACCCAAATCTGAGTGTACACATTTCAGTCTGGTAAAATCAGCTAAAATAAATAAATAAATAAATAAATTGCATGATCAGAGCAGCAAGGCATCACTGGTATACAGGAAGCTTGAGAGCCCCCTTTCCTGTCTGCTGCATTATGACTCTCTTGTGCTGTTCACATACTTTCGCTTCTCTTTTCTACATTCTGTTAGAAGGCTCATAAATCTCAGGCATGTGTACACACAGCAATCATGGATAAAAGCAGAGCTTTTTTTTCCTGGAGTGTAAAAATATCATTGAAACTATTTAAGAAACCACAGTGTAACAGTCAGACGCTTAAGGAAAGAACAAAGCAGCCAAGCATTTCTAGCGCATTCTGTGTGACTTATACAAGGCAGATGTGCTAATTGATGGTATAAGATTCTACACATTTCACATCTTGTAAGTACTATTTAACAGAGAATCATAATTAAGAATAAATATCTAGACCAACGACCCATCATTTAATTATACGAGATGAGAATCCACTGGCTGCACAGGTATAAAGGGGTATAAAGAGGTATAAAGGGATATGAAGGACACCCAGTCACCTGAGAGACGAAAGAATAAAGAAAGACGAAAGAGACAATCGTGTGTAGACGGGCAGGCACATAAGCACACGCACACACACAAAACCATTCATATGCCCAAACAAGATGTCTTAATTACAGTTTTTCCATTACATACATGTAATATTCAACTAGTTTAATGAATTATTAAGATTAAAATATAGCCTCTTCATTGTCATGGCCTATAATACAGTGTGTAATAAGTTTTGAGATTAATGTAACGATAAAGAAACCATCAATATGTTATTATTATTCCGTGCACATTAATATGATCTCATGATGCACGATGAACCAGGAAGCACGATGCTTTTCTCAGTCAATGCTTAATTGAAATCAATTCAAATCTTTCTACCCATCCATTCTTATTTAAAGATATCATATCTGTTTATTCAGAATAAATCAGTCAGTGGGGAATTTGCAGCAAATGAATTATTGTTGCTTGCCACATGTAGTCTACACATCGGCACTGATAAGACAGTCAAGGAAATGACATTGCGTCAGTCATCGGGTTTAACGTATTCATTCATACTGCTTTTGATTACTCAAGAGCTTTTTCGTTTTTGATGCTACAAACAATTATGGGAGAGAGATGAAATTAAATGGATCCTTGACACATCCATTCTGCACACTTCAGATGGAAAGCTTTGAAGCTAGCTTACACGTGTTTGTCAAATACAGCACATACACAGCTTTAACAGGCGTAAGTAATTCTTCAATTAAAGCATGCATGAGCTACCATGGCACTGCCTTTATTCTAGCTCCCAACTAAAACCTTTAATCAAGTGAAATCAAGTGAAATCAGGCTTGTGAGAGAGCTGTAATGCTACCTGGTATGCCATTAAATCCTACAAGCCTCATGCCGTCTCTAGGTGATGTCTTTGCTGAGTAAATACGGCTCTATTAACTGCATGAAGAAACTCCATAGCAACTCCATCAGAAAGCGTCTACAAGCTCTTCTAAACCGATGCTGATACTGATTTCTGTCGGTTCTTTCAAACTTTCCCAAGCTGTGGGTCTGAAAACCTACCTGTGTTGGATCCTGACAGGTTATATCTGGAGTTCACCTTCTTTATAATGTTGTCGTGGGTTTGACTCCAGTCACTCTCGGTGTTACATCTGAAATACACAGCATGGAATGAGAAATGTCATGTATTTGTAAATTCCCGTGTAGAAAATGTATTACATACTGCACGTCTGCAAATGTCACCACAATATCACATTCAAATTCAAATTTTATTGGTCACATACACAGTCATACACAGTATAATATGCAGTGAAATGCTTATACGACTGCCAGTGACCTTAAAAAATAAAAAGCTTATACATAATAAATAAATATGACTAAAAGAAATACGTTCGCAAATAAAATACTGTACAAAGTAAAATATACTGTAATAAAAGAAATACGTTAGAAAATAAAATTAACTAGTAAAATATACTGTACAAAGTAAAATATACTGTAATAAAAGA
>JAOVVA010000016.1:8896657-8970054 GCA_028565275.1 Leiocassis micropogon
GGGGGGCAAGAATGCACAGTAGTATATTTGCAAAACGACAAAAGGCTCACAGACACACACATATGGCCAGTCAAATATATAGGTTGACGCACAAACAGTGAGACACACACTCAAACACACTCTCCTGCCAAGTGGTCATGTAATTTAGTTACGTGACGTTCACAGCAGTGTGATACGAACAGCAGGGCAGTCTGCTCATGTTGTGAAGCCCGTTAAAACCTTTAACAGCCGCAAACATCACAATTACACAAACACACACACAGCATGATCGTTTCACACACACACTGAACATAACTAAAGACAAATAAACTGTGTGTTCATATACACAAATACACACACTCGTCACACACACAGCTGCTAATTAACTGTGCGTTATTGAATTCCCAGCTTTCAATCAATACGAAGTGCAGCCTGTGGGTTGTGTGTCCAGCGATAAGGTTTTGGCATCACTTCCTGAACAGCGGTTTGTGGTCACAGAAGGATTCTTATCACATGGTATGCCTGGTCTGATTTCCATAACTGAAACCCATATTCCCCGAGCGCTAGAGCCGGAACTTGATATTTACACTATTGGCGCGCGTGTGTGATTGTCAGGCGACGCGTTCGGTAGGACGCCGTGAATTAAATGACCTCTGTGGACATGGTTCAATAAATTAAGCATGCCCATGAGTGATCCCCGTGCACAATGCTGATGATATAAACCGTGACAAAAACGGCCCCATGGGAAAAGACAGGGGAAGTCATTATCCTGAAGGCTGCCACTCAGTGCTACAGATATTTCCAGTTCTGTGCAACTGAGAGGAGGCAGCGCTCTTTAACACCAATACACACACGGAATACACAATCAGACTTCAGTTGTTCTCCAAGGGCTGCACATCATAATCTCCCTGTGGATTGTGTGTGTGTTTTTTTTTCTTTCTCCTTATACACCCGTGCGCACACACAGCTGCATGTTGTGTGTGAACCATAAGGAGATAGGATTAGACTTGCAGCAACACTCATTCAAAGCCCAGAGGAGACAGGCGAGATGATAACATGCGTCTGATGCTCTTTAAAGCTGTAATGCGAGTCAGGAGTGTGCATCATTTCGGTGCGAGGGGGTTAAAAAACTGGACAGGTCTTTGACTGAATTTCCAGCAAACTGCCTGATTTGAACTGGCATGTGGGGGGAAAAAAAATCTGGTGCTGTCACACCATCTGGACCTGAACACCAACCATACACTATAGCCGAGAGAATAATTAGCTGGAAACCAGCCAGCCAAGAAGCCATCCTGGAAGAGAGCCATTAGCAGATTCTTCTTGAAAGCAACAGCAGTGTGAGATACAAACCCCCAACACACTGATACTTGGAGAGGAGAGCCGGGGCAGCTGTATCGCTCCGCTAAGCTTCCAGACTCGGTAATTAACAACAGTGTGGTGGAGCTTAACCCACACACGCATTGTCAAAACTCTTTGCTTTACATTTTCCACAAGGTGAGGATGATCCCTGTAGTTCTTGTCAACACTCGATAACCAGTTCATTATCCGAAGAATAATACAATAATACAACAGCTGTAGTGCCTTTTCTGACTCAGGCCACCGATTACTGAAATTCATCCTCTTATAAAAAGAAAACTTTAAATTGATCAATATGACTGCGAGTAAGTAAATACTACCCTGTTGAAATGTGTGGAGTTTCTGCATGATGTAAAGCAGCACGGCGATTTCTTTCTTTTTAATCATCTCTTTTTTTTTTTTTACATTCACAGGAAATACTGGAAAGATAATTTTTTTCTAATGCATGGCAGCATTTTTTCTTCACAATGCTGCTTTGCGATGGATCTGTTGAGCCAGGGAGCACAGTCTGGGGGCGTGAGATCATGCTGTCAATCAGTTGAAGTGACACAAGAGTTAACCCTTTCAACCTTTGTAAGGCAGAGAATCCTTAAACATGTATCTAATCTTCGGTTCTTAAGCTTGTGCTCATCTTTACCCTCTGCTCAAAAAGTTCAGCTTCCAAAACCACAACTTTAATAACAATATCCACCAACCTTTCACCTTTAAAGAAATGCACGTAATGCTAGCTACCTGTGCAGCTAACAACGCTTGAATGTACGGCTGTGGAATTAGTTGGATTTCAATTATAATTTTAGCTTCTGATGATTATAAAAACAAGATGATTGTGATTAAATGATTGTTGTGCTCTGGTCCTTTTCACAGTGACGTTCTCATTTTGTGTTAGAAATCCATTACATACTTTGACTTTACAGCTTTCGCCCCTCAATAAACTCACTCTTATCCAGGAAGTGGAATTTATCTCCACTGTCAAAAACAACAGGTTTTACTTACTCACTTACTCATCTTCTATACCGCTTTATCCTGTATTCAGGGTCGTGGGGGGGCCTGGAGCCTATCCCAGGAGGCTTAGGGCACGAGGCAGGGTACACTCTGGACAGGGTGCCAATCCATCTCAGGGCACACACATACATACACACACTACGGGCAATTTGGTAACGCCAATTAGCCTAATCTGCATGTCTTTGGACTGTGGGAGGAAACTGGAGTACCCGGAGGAAATGCAAACTCCATGCACACAGAGACGGGAATCGAACCCAGACCCTGCAGGTGCAAGGCGACAGTGCTAACCACTACACCACCGTGCCGCCCACAACAGGTTGTAATTAAATAAATGCATGCTCTCTCCAAAATCAATGAATTGTCATGTTAAATAATGAGCGTGATCTCAGTTCTGACCAAAATAATTATAATTTTTGCCATAATCAATCAAGCAGGCACGATTTGCTAACTCAAGCTGAATTTGGGAATCCACCTACAGTACTTTATTGTTGGAGACCTTAAGCTTGCTTAAATCTGCACTGTTCAGGAGCTACATAATGAAACCGAATCACAACATTCATAGTTATCATAATGAATGGAGAGCTCTTCAGTGTTGTGACGGATGAGCGGCTCACCTGAGAGGTCGGCTCTCTTTGCTGTCGTAGATGTAGAAGAAAACATCCAGCTCCTCGCCCAGGTTTGAGCTCATCAGACTCTTCATTTGTACAAACAGGTGATGTGTGCTTGCTGGGACCGGGGTGTCCTTTTTACGGTGCCGATGTTCCATCTGTGATTGTTCACACGCGCACAGACACACACCACACCATACTTATATCATTTGTATAGCATTTTTAACATCAAATCTTGTCACAAAGCAGCTTTACAGAAATCTAGATGTAGATTTAGAAGTAGAGCTTTAATTAGCAAGCCAGAGGCAACAGAGCCTAAACTCTTTCTGAAGCAACATGGGGAGGAAGAAACACTGATTCAAAGGAAAACAGGATTATAAATCATTACACTGCACTGTGTATAAGCAGAATAAAGCAGGATAACACTGTGGTAGTTAAAAGTTTTCTTTAAAGCACCGATTCTTTCCAAAACAAAATACCCTGAACACATATATCTATACAACGATGCCACGAGGCTGTATAAAAAGACTAGAAGAGCTGCATGAATACCACAGCCACATCCTGGTGTTCTACCATGTGTGTGTGTGTGTACAGAAACAGTAATGGCTAGCTTTAAAAGATTCAGCCAAGATCATAGCCCCCTACTTTTCCAGATGGCCTGCGAGAGAGAGGGAGAGAGAGAGAGAGAGAGAGAGAGAGAGAGAGGTGCCAACAACAGCTCTGCATCCTTTTTTACTCAGCTACCATACAGCTGACAGATATACAGAGAGAGTGAGAGAGAGAGAGAGAGAGATAGGGGGGGGAAGGAGGCCAGGATGTTAATATTGCATATAACCAGGCATGGGCTGATATAAATAAAGACAGCAGAAGAAATGGAGGACTGGTTATGCAACATCTGAAATGAACAGGATTATGTGATGAAGTGGGTGGAATCTCATCCGCGTTTTTGCACGGAACTGAGAAATTCTCAAACCTCTTCGCCTCATTCCTAATCGCTGTTCAAAGAGCAGCTGTGTCCGTGCCTTACTCTTATAATCAAAATGTCCACAATCGGTGACCACTGTGGAGACACAGGCTTTTCATTTGCCAACATCACTTCCAAAAAGAGTGTGATGTGAAAAGAAGAACAGGACCTGAAACTAGGTTGACGTATAAAATTATGTCATACCGCTTACCAACTGCTTTCCCACTTAGCGTCCTTCTTCCTCTCCCACCCGCACACACGCGTGCACACACACACGCACAGTGATTTCTTAGCGCCCAATTAAAAATGTGGGTAGAATGCGGGCCCTGCTTTACCTCTGTGAAATTTGACGCACTGTAGGGAAATTGAGTGTCACTGTTAATGAGTCTATTAACACAAATATTTAAGCTACACTCGACTAGTGAACTCAAACCCACACGACACCAACAGTTAACAGTTTTACACACCCACACAGGCCAGCGTGACAAAAACCTTCGTGCTGATAAACGAATACCAACTTAGAGAAAAATTTATTCAATCTGAATTTAACTTGATCTGAATTTATGTAACTGGTAGCAAGGAGTTCAGAGATGTACAAAACACAGGGTTAGAAAAATCAAAAGCTTAAGCATTCAGAACAAGTAGTCTGGGCTATTAGCTGTACACTAGCTTTTTATTTTTTCTTTAACAACCAAAGAAAGCAAAAGACTTTATTCACTAATGGCATGCACAGATGACAGACAGTTGTTTCAGAATCAGAAACATGCAGGTTGGGGAAAACACTGACGAGACGGTGCAAAACAGTGGAACGCTAACATATAATAAACCCATGACATCATCTGGCAGTTAAGGATGTCAGGTAAAAGGACACGAACCATACTAGAACGACAAAGACACTAAGGCTGGGGCCATACTACATGAATTTAGACTGGATTTTATATAGGTTTCAAAACTGTGCCAAGTTCGTCTTGGTCTGCTCTAGTCAGCAGAAGTTGTGGCCAGATGGCATGGCATGTGGGTACAGAACTCCGTAAGTGTGTGAGGGTTACAGACTGACATCAAACTTCCTGACATGAGTTGCATTTGATTTTTCAGAGCTGACCCTGGACACTGATGCATAGTTTACACCAGTCATCTACTCAACTGGGAATGTGCACCATCAATAGCCAATGAACATGGAGGAGATGGGATCGTTCATTCCTCCACGCGCAGTTCTTTGTTCATTCATTCTTTTATTCATGCATTCATTCATATCACATCAATAGATGTAAATAAGTAAATAAAAAAAACATACATTTTTGTTTGCATGAGCTTTAGAGAAATAAAGTCTGCATTGGAAGTGAAGGAAAGCCAAGTCAAGCAAGCAGAAACGGTGCTTGTTTTCTTTATTACAGCAGATGCGCATATTAAAACTGCTTTTTTTTGTTCTTAAAAAGTTTAGTCTTGCTCTCATGAGAGTTGTCGTGAGAGTTCGGTGTGTTCTGTTGACCTCAGTTAGAGCAACAAGTGGTGTAGTTTATGATTCCTCATCTGGCATTAAGTGCCCCTTATTTGAGTCACTGAGTCAGTTTGTACTTCCGGTCATTTCGAATTATTAAGATTGTAAAAGTCACTTTTTTGAAGGCAAAAACACAATATTCTACCTTAGACACCTTCTAAGCATTTCACTGCATATCGTACTGTGTATGACTGTGTATGTGACAAATAAAATTTGAATTTGAATTTGAGGAAAGTGCTGTGTTTTGTTTTGCTTCACCAGAGAACTAACCACCATACGCTTCACATCGTCAATAAAACATGGACTGTTCAGCACATGTGACGTTTCACCGAGCCTGATGATCCACTGTGTCAATATATTTAGTGCAGTGTAGAATGAACATCATTCCAAAAGTAGGGTTCACAGACCTCGGTGTGTGTGATACAGCCTGAGAGTCTACAGGTTTATGTTCAGGGAGTCCATGATTTATGATTCCAAACAACATTATAGTAAAGGAGATCATTTTAAACCACTATAAAAAAAATAGACATTATGGCTGTATTCCAAAAACACTGTTATTTTCCCAACAATAACGGTTACTATTACTAAAAGGAAGCCACTGGACAGTCCAGGAGGACTTTTTTATTTTTATGCATAATTCAATATTTATTAGAGAGATGGTATAAGAGCACAAAAGGAATTCATTCTGTCTTAGAAATGGATTATTTATAGCTCGGTGTATCTGTTCTCTCAAAAGCTGAAATATGAGCCATGGAATAATCTCTTTACAGACTTCACAGTTAAAAAAATAATCATGCATTATTGCTTTTTTAGATGAAGTCTTCATCTTTGCTGCAAAGTCTCAGTAGTCGGCGAATAAAGATTGGATTTTTTTTTCAGTAGTTGGAGAGGAAGGAGTGATACTGGAAGTAGAAATGAGAATCTGTAGGTTTGTAATGAAAGGTCATTTCTTTTAAGAATCTTCTGACATTTCCAAAAAAGAAGAAAGATTATGCTTAAGACAGGGTGAACTGTTCATCATTTATACTCAAGAGCAGGGTGAAATGTGGAGATGAAAAGAAATAGACAGGTAGTGATTGCAAAAATGGTGTCATTTAACCTGTCCAGATATATATAATATTTTTCTTTTTCTTTTTTTTTTAAATATCCAACAAAGTCAGTGGCATAAGACAGCCCTATTTTGGTGCCTGTAATCTCAACAAAAGTTAAAGGCTTCACGAGTGGTAGAGAAGGTAAATGTCAAATGTTTGAATCCTAACAATGCCACAGCCATCCGTGGGCGAGAGCCAAGGGAGCAAAACTAGTCACACTTTCTGGGTGAGATAGATGGTATTACTTTCTCATGCTTGTCAGTCAAAATAAAACTATCTAATCAGAATTACCAATAAAGATCATTTTTCCAGTGCATTCGGAAGTGTTATGCTGTCCTGTGATGCAGAAGAACTAATCCTGAAAAGGTTTAGTGTTACTAGTGTTAAGTTCTGATTAACTTATATAGAATATCGAATGGTGTATTATTATCCAGTCACGCTTTAAAATGGATAGGCTCTTAATCCATCATTCTTTATTAGGGAATAAGTGTGTACAGACTTTCAATAAAAATTCCATAAAAAAATGTAAAAAGCTGTCATGCATTTACTGCTCTTAAAGCTGTTAAAGGGTTTGGGGTAATCCTTCATAGATGGAAAAAAAATTCTAGGACTGAACAATTTGATTTGAACTGCAATTAAGTTTGACACACATTACGATTAAAATTACCATATGTAACTATTAAATGTACCATTTTGTATTATTATGTATTCAACCGTATTTATCTAGGCTTAACAACAAATAAAGGCACCAACATTTTAATTAAGAGGATGTTTACCAATATTTATCAGCTCAAAGTACAAAAAAAAATACCTTATGACAAACTTTATATGAAATTCCTGACCATGTCTATATTACCTGTAATAAACTTCAGCCTTTGGCGATTAAATAATTGGACTGGTCTGTACTGCGATTTGGGATTTTAATGTTATTAATTGTGCAGCACTAGAAAAGACTAAACAATGGGTTCGAACATGTCTGTGCACTAGAACAAGCAGCTTCAAAAGAACATGCAGGATTAACTGTGAATATTTGGGGGAGAAAACTGAAAGGACTGCAGCAAGAATCATCAGGGAGATGATAATCACTTTTATTTGGGGGTGAATAAGCAGGTTGTTTCTTCTGCTGAACTTGTTAAATGTATTCTGTCTTAAGAAAGTTTTATATAGCTAATTTCTCCTTCGCAAGAAGGGAGAAAAAAGTTCAGTGTTTAAACTTTCAAAGCACTATTATTTCTGGTAAATGTGTACGGTCATTAACAGCATGGGGTCCACTGGGAATGGCATCCAAGACACACTGTTTATCACAGATGGATCTGTAGCTACAGACTGTATTAAAGTGGTGATAAAAGACAAAAGGGAGACCACATGTTTCAAAGGAACTGCAATTACAAAGCACAACTTGCTCCATATAACTGAATTACATAACACAGCAGACTCCCCACTGTAAAGTAGAATCCTATCCTCTGCGAGCTGCATCTGCGAATACACGAACCGCCACTGCTTTATCTTGTCACCTTGTTACTGAAGTACTGTAATTATCCCTTTCTCTATTCCTCTCCGTAACACAAACGCACTAGGCATTCTCAGCATTTTCAGAGTTGCCGTGGCAATGCGGTTTCCAGAGAAGGAACGTACCAGTCTGTACAGCTCAGTAACGCTGATGTCATCAGGGTCCACCATGCTGAACTCTCTCCTGGGGACCAGGTCCAGGCCCAGCTGCCTATAAGAGCAAGCACACAAACAACTTTGTACCTTGGTCTCATCTGAGTCAGGCACACATACACAACACAAATTTATTTAATTTGTGTTTACAAAAATGACACTCAATGGGATTTATTTTTAGTCAACTAATTTAAGATCCAATTATTCCAAATCTTTTTGACTAATTGAATATTGCACTTAATATTTGTTTAATTTTATTATACTCCGATCAGGCACAATACTACTACCACCACCACCAGGTAAATTGAAGAACACTGACTATGAATTATATAATAAACTGGTAACAGATCACACAAGACCCATCTATGCCAGGGCTTAGTATGGGGTTTAGCCTGCCATGTATTGGGACTTAGTATGGAAAATAGTTCAATGTTGCTGATCCGGCCTTCAAACTCCCCAAATCCTAATCCAAATCATCACCTGCGGGATGTCCTGGACAAGTAAGCCCACCTTGCAACTTACAGCACTTAAAGGATCTCCTACTAATTTCATTGTGCCAGACACAGATGTATTGTATAATCATGCCCCGAGGAGACAGAGACGTTTTGGAGGCACAAGCGAAGCCCAAAACATAAGAGGTTTTAATGTTAATGTATTTAATCTTATGGTGGTGAAATAAAAACGTGTAATTTAATCTTACTCTTCTGATAATCACATTAATCTTAAGGAACATTTCACTGGATGTGAATTAGGGCTGGGTAATATGGCAAAAAAAAATTATGACCGCTATAACATAGGTGGTGATATTTCAAGTGATCCTTTGCTTGCTCTGATCGTATTTTTTTTCTTGTTTGTTTGGTGATGACACGAGCCAGCATTAACATGCAGCGTTCCTGCTATTGTTTGTATTCTGATTGATAAGATCTACTATGTGCATGTTTTTAAATATTAATGAAGCTTTAGACAAAGTATTTTTTTTTATTCTGACAGCCACAGAAGAAACAAAGAAGAGACCAATCAAGAGGAAAAAAGATTAAGAGATAGGGAGAGATATGCTCTCACTCATTTCCCCAATCCAGACGTGCAGTAATGTGTTGTTTGACATCCTTCATGCGGTCGTGAGTCAGGTGACCAACCAGAACCTGCCGCCGCAGATCCAAGATCTCGTTCATTACATGCCACAGCCTGTGGAACAGATCGCCCTCATTCTTCTGTGAGGTAGAGATACAGAGACTCAGTGACATCAGTGACCGATGACGTTTTTTTTAACCTAATTTGTCTTATCTGTACAAACACATCCTCGTCATCATTTCCTCTTAGCTCAGGATGAATGAAACTAAAATATACAATTAGCTTGTACTGGCAGCAGTTTACAAAGAGTCTTTACAGAGACATTTTTCTAAAGCACACAATTTACCACATAAAGCTGCTTCCATATGGTGCCCCATTCCCGCAATGTGGACGTCATCTCTGTAATGACCGTGTCTTCAGTGGGCACAACGGTCTCAAACTGCCTGCAGGTCAAAATGGAAACATGTTAAAGTTGAAATCTTTGCGTGACAACAAGCACCATCTTCCCTAGACCCCCATTTGGAAAGTAAGTTTAAAAAAAACAAAAAAAAAAACAGGATGTAGTGTGAGACGCACTAAATGACACACAGACCTTTAGACCTAGTAGAACATGATTTAAATGCTTTGGTTTGCATAAATAGTGGGAAATGTGGCAGGTTTAATAAAAGCACTTCCCCCTTTGACAAGACCATTTAGCTCACTCACCCCTTGTTCTTGATTTGAGCATTTTTCAAATGAATGTAGCTGCATGGGAAAATTCCCTAAAACAGACAGAAGGTGAGAGACATGTGAGCAATGCTAATAATGAGGTCAGAGGACACAAACCAATGTTTCCATCTTGAATCGGTAAGGATAAGCTATAAACTGACAGTGTTTCAACAGCTACATCTCAAAAATAGACAAAGGCAGGCTGTTTAAAAAAAAAAAAAAGGCCAAGCGTCTGTCTCTGGATTACCTTGGCATTTGGGTTCTTGAGCACAAAGCCTCTGTACCAGCCTACAGAGAGAGAGAGAGAAAAAAAACAGTCACATTCATGGTACTCGACAGATGCCCACGACTAAGCAGTTGAGGGTTAAGAGCCTTGCTGAAGAGCACAGCAGCGGCAGCTTGGCAGTGTTGGGATTTGAACTCACAAAATTCCGATGTCAATGCTTTTATGAAGCCGCTCTATATCATTTATGGTGATTATAAACTATAGATTATTTTTCTAAACAGCAGCTCTGATGAAAGAAATGTAATAATCACATGCTTATATTTAGGGCTTGTTTTAATACATTATTTTCTATTCATTAACAAATTATTCACAGAGACGGCATAGCAGACCCCACATATACAACTGAGAGGTTAAATATGCATGACTGCTGATTTGGGGATGTATAGAAGGAGTCTCAGGTGTCAACGTTTTGTAACCGTGAGAGGTGAAGCTGTTCCACCGTGACATTTTCACCAAGTCGTCTTGTGGTTTTTCTGTAATCAGGCAGGGTGCACTGTTTTTGGTCTTATTACTTTCTTGTAAAAAAAAAAAAAAAAATGGGAGAAATGTGTTTACATCTGCTATAAACAAGTGATGATGGAAACTAATTTGTTTCTAGTATGTTATGCAACATTAAATGTTACAACATACAGATAAAAGTACGTAAGACATTTTGTTCTTCAACAAATAAAAAAACTGGAATATTTAGCAATCTGCTGTACTGTAAGTGGAATAGAAACACCTCGGCAAGTCCCGTCACAGGAAAGCGAACAACTTACTGTATGTCACTGATTATTAGTCCAAGCAAAGCGCACCCCATCATGTTTACTCCTTATTTATTTTAAATCAATGGTCACAAATCTTTATGACGCACATAGCAGTTTTTTAGTTTTTTTATCATCAGGCAACAAATGTGTAATACTGTCACTACACACATTCTGAGAGTGCTGCCATTTAACTAGTTAGGGATTTATGAGTATGTGCTTTTCTGAGTTCACACACTCTGAGCGTGGTGTTGGGTGTTTAGGCTTTGGCTTGACTGGCACTACTCTCTTAATCAATTAAGCTACTGTTAAATGACTAAATACCAGTGGGCTTGCTGACTGAAGCCTCCTTTGTCCAGACACAGCAGAGTGATGAACAGAGTGCACAAGGTCAACACTCAGTATATTTTACACACACACACACACACACACACACACACACACACACCAGTGTCAACAGTAGCCTGTCACCCACTGACATCAGCTTGATAAAAGAAGACTGAAAAGAGAAGACTGGATCTCTTCATTATGAAGATAATAATGCTAATCAGAATGGGGAGAATGAGCCAACTCTTTTTCTCTGCCCACTCATGTAGCGATGTAATCAAAAATCAGGTGCTCTTTTTTTTTTATGTCTCTGAATTTTTTTAAAATCCTGTTTTTTTTTAAAACAGTTTAAAAAGTCAAAACGTCTCTAAATGTTAAATTGAGACTGAATTCTCAATTTCATAGTTCAGTACATTTTCATACTAATTAACAAATGTACACATTTGATTTTGACAAAAGAAAAATGTGTGGTGATTATGAGGTGAGCCTACTAATCTCCTCAATTGTTACTCATATCAAACACACATCTAGCGTGAGACATTTCCTCTCCTTGTAATAGAGAGCGAGCAGCCCAACCAGCAGCCAGCTTTCTATCACTCGAAAACAGGAAGTCAGACGTGTGCGCTGGAGGAGTACATCTTCAAAGAGTGGAAACAGGAAACAAGGACGAACAGTGTAGGCAAGTTCAGGTCAAAAACAGTAGTGTTGAACAGTTTGAACAGAGACAATCTGAGAGTGTGATGGTGCGTGTTATTAGTTGCATGTGTTACATCAAATTTAATTCATTGATTAAATTTGTATAGATAAGGCTCCACATCAGTCATTAAGGCAGGCAGTAGAATGGAACTATATATAACTATAAAGCAAAGATGTATTATATTGACATCAATAAAATGATGGTACCTGCAGAAAACAGGTGTCATATAGTACTGGGAAAAACTCCTGAGCCCTCATTTATTCATATTTTGCTTCCAAAGAATCAGACTGTCTTGTATGTTTTATGTAGTCCTGAGGAATAGTTCTCCAGACTTTAGACGGACTTTTCTACCTCTCAATTTCAGTCCAGTTTCTGCACTTGACCAGATTTTGTTTGTTAAGCCACTAACCCTAACCCTATGATGGAAAAGTGGGACCAGTGAGAAATAGGGGCAGATGATGACAGAAGATCAGGCCGGTGATTAGTATACAGGTGATGCTGAATGCTGAATGGTTGGAACATATGAGAGGGGAAACAAGGTCGTTACATCAACAGCATATTTTAAAATTGCATCTTTAGGCACTTTGCAGCCTGTCACAGTAAAACGTTCATTCCCATTTCTTTATTTGAATCTATATAATTTAATGTAATTTTATATGACGAAATGAGGGCTGGCTTAAGACTATTGAATCCTTAGATATTTCTTTGTAAACTACAGTTATTTAATTATTCAAGAAATCAGGCACAATCAGGAAAATAAATATATAGAGTGCATTTAATTTTGAGCTTATACAGCCAAAAATCACATCTATTTATGAAACATGAAACATTATTTTGTCTACCCCTTTACGTAGCAAAATAACATACCGTGGACAAAGTGGACTGACTTGGGGAAAAAAAATCAGTATTAAGCCTGATATTAGCCTGGAACACTTAATCAGTATCAAAATTGAAAATAATTTTCTGACCTTCTCAGCTAATGCTTTTTTTATGACATGAACACATGTTGAGTGTATGAGTATCTCTTATATGTGGTTACTTTCCGTGAGCTTTACAGCTCTCTCGGTGTTTGATGGTCTGGGAAAATCTTTTTGAAACCCGTCACTGTGGCTGAATATAAATGCTTTCATTTGCTTTGTACTCTTACCTATGCCATGATCTCACAAAGAGCATGCTGGGTAATAAGTCAGTTTAACATGCCCAGGGGTAAAAAACTGTCAAAATATCTGTTCTTCTCCTGCGCTGTGATCAGAGATCAGTCGAGTGAAAAGACAACAGTGCAGCTGCTGTTTAAAAAGTGACTTTTACATCAGATGATGAGACAGACACTGATAATCAATAAGAATTATGATCATTCTTTAAAGTGCAGCAGGACAATATTTTTCTGTGAGTAAATTTGATATTAAGCATACAGAAGGCAATGTATGTTTCAATGGAGTCAATTTTTCTTTCTTTTTCACTTTTTGGGGTAACCAGAATTTACATACTAGGTGGGGAAAAGATATGCAAAAAAAAATAATAACTGTAGTTCAGTTCAGGAAATGGTCTAGTTTCAGAACTAAATGGTAGAAAATGTCAAGTTTCACAATGTAAAGGGTTTCCCCATGCCACACATTCAGTATGTTCAAACAAACAATTAAAAAAAAACTGCTTGACAAGGTATTATGTAGTATCGTGTCACAGCTTAAGAAGCGCTCTCTTAATTTACCAGTGACTACAGTAGATTACTCTGGCAGGTCTGAACCATTGCCGTACCTTCACATTTCTCCAGGATCTGCACGGTGTCGCCGATCTCCAGAGGCAAGCCGTGCTGAACTGTTCCCCGAAAACTGGCCAGCACTGCAATACGAAAACAGACACAGACAGGGAGGGTAAACAAACAGCTCATAAATCAGTCCACTCACCTCTGTAGAAAAATAGGTTCCTGTAAACTCAGTAACCTAGCTACAGTGATGCACCGCCAGCCTGTGGTGTGCGACTGGGTCCATGTGGGCAGAGCCGCGAGTCCTCAGAGCTCTCCCTACCATTAAATAGGCCGGGCAGCCCGCAATGAAGAGGTCGCGAACAGGTGAACCCCCTGTACGGAGTTCATGTTTTCCGCTTTTCACAGTTCTTCGTAGTGCTTCAGAATTAATCGCATAAAAATTGGAATCACGATATGAACCTGTGCGATTATTTTATTGTAAAAATTTATTACAGGTAATAGGTATTTAGGTAGAGTTTGTCAATAATATATATACTTTTTTTTTTTTTTTTGCTGTTTAGGTGATAAATATCTGGGAAAAATGCTCTTAAATAATTTATGCCACTATTTGATTATCATCTACAACCGTGACCAATAGTTTTAAAAACAACACAAATATAAATTTTCACAAAGTCTGCTGCTTCAGTGTTTTGGGATATTTTTGTCAGATTTTATTACATTATACTGAACTATAATTACAAGCATTTTTTTACTGACAATTACATTAAGTATGCAAAGAGTCATACAAAAAATATTTGTAGTGTTGATTATTCTTTTTCAAGACCCCTGCGATTTGCTCTGGCATGCTGTCAATCAATACCAAGAAATAATACCGGTATAAGTAGTACAGACATGTCCGTGGGCTTCAACCTGAAATAATAATAACACTGATTACATTAAAGCTGATCAGCTTATTTTTAGCTTTAACCTTTAAACTATTTCGAAAAATTATTTTCCCGTCAATGACGGGTACTTACGCTAGTAAAGAAAAGAAAAAAAAGCACAGCAGGGTGTGCGGTTTATATGCAATGTTCAGTTTAATGTTATGTTACCCAATGTGGTACCAACATATAAAATTACATTATTTAACATTATTATTACATTTATTCATGAACAGCATGCTTTGTGTAATGTCTGCGAAACATGCTAGTTCCTGTTATAAGGAAAGTCTCACTCGATCTGAAGAAAAATCTAAGGCAAACCATTATGCATGGCATAAAAAAAATAAATAAAAAATAAAAAATCATTATGAGTTTAGGTTTCTATAAGTTCCTGCTGTGAGTCCAAGGACCGACAAACTGATACTGTTCACCACAACAGTGCGTCGATTTAAATAAATACGTAAATATACGTGAGAAGTCGGACTTTTCATCTGATATTCTAACAGCTGCCTGCTCTATACTTCCATACTGCAGTGAGAAATAAGATGGAGAGATAGAGGGAAAAAATAATAATAAAATCACTGCAGCGGAGTTCAGTATTATGTAGGCATAACCCATATCTCTCTCCCTGTTCTACACAGAAGAGTGTTTAATCAAGTTTCTTTTATTTTAAAAAAATTACACAGCAGCTACAGCTTTTTTTGTGATTCCCGCTCTTGTGGCGTGCGGCACAATCAGCCGTACCTGCGCTATCATCATGTTCATCACTTGCACTCCCTTTATTCTGTATCATAAAGCATAAATTTGTCATCATGTTCAGTTACAATGCAATAAAGCAGAGAGACTGTGAGAATCTCTAATCCACAATGATGAAGTGTTGGGTGGATATAAATACATCAGTTTAAAAAAAGTTGAAATGGACATGTAATTACACCAAGGTATTTTTTTTTTCCACTCAACTGATTTAAAAGAAAAAGAAAAAGAAAAAAATCTGGTTCACTACATTTTTATGTTTACTTTCTTACTCAATAGTAGAAAAATGTCTTACATTTAACTACGTAAAAAAGCAAAAAACCTGTCAACTAATTATTCATCTGCCTAACACTGAACTAGAATGTTAATAAGACTAACCAAACTAAAAAGTTTTTTCATTTCATCATGAATCAAACATTTTTTTGAATTATTCATCAGTGATGCTGTATAAATCATAAAATGTTTTCGAAAGTTTTTTCAACATCTTGTGCATGTCTGACATCTTACATTTCACTAGAAAGTTACAAAAAGAAAAAGTCACAAAAAAATTACTTAAAAAATACTTCAGTAACTTCAAAATATATATATATATATATATATATATATATTTCCCCTAAACTAATGGTCATTTTTCTTGGAAGCTAACCCATCCATTTTAAATGAATCTCAATCACATCTCCTAGGAGCTTTTTTGAAGTTTGTTTTCCCACTGAAATAAAAGATACCACAGCCATCAGGGTAATATCCATATTTTATAGTTTATTTTATAGTCAAGCATATACCATATCATGGTTTATCTGTGACGTAGGTGCTACAAGGCTATTTAGATCAGTCGCATACTAAATCTATCAGCTGGGAGGTGATATTTTGACAGCGCTCAGTTCCTCCCTGATATTCCACATCCCAGCTGTTGTCTGGCTGCTAAGTGGGCTGGCAGGCATCCAACCATGATGACACTTCAACAGTAGACTCACAGCAGGGAGTTTTTTTATTTATTATTATTATTTTCCCAAGGGAAGTTAGATAAAGCCGTGCAGGGAGAGTACAAAGTCCACTGTATGAGATGAATATTAAATCACAGACCCAGTACAGCACAAACACACCTCAAGAGCTCGCTGCTGTGACGGTCACAGACGCACACATTCACTGTGATCCTGCAGCGTGACAACACTCGACCGACATAATGTGATACATTAACCATGGACACTGACCTGCTACTTGTACACACACACAGAGAGAGAGAGAGAGAGAGAGAGAGAGAGAGGGGTTAATTGATCTGTAGTTATATAAGGGATGTTTCTATGTATTCAAACTCAAACTATCCTGGTGCCTTTTGATTTTGTTGCGATTAAATTACCTGAGAGCTGATCAGGTTAGAAAGGTAGAGGTTTACTGGTTTCATTTTAGTTACTCAATCGCTATCACGCTTATCCTGTACAGAGCCACAGGAGTCCTGGAGTCTAAGCCAGAGGACTGAGGGCATGTGTGGGGTACACCCTGGACGGGGTGCCAACACATTGTGCTACACACAAAAAGGGGCCAAAGTCAAATACGTGAAATTAATTCTCTGCATGGTGAAACTAATAAAGATTCCTCCTCCCTGCAGGCCGTCCCACTACGAGTATTGCTCAGCACTTCAGTGCTCTGCTGCTCCCTTCAGCCGAGATTCCTGCTGGGGTCAGGGTGCCCTTTCTCTCCTGTCATTATTAAAAAACACCGCCTCACATTTTTAAGCACTCTGAGGACTTGTGACTGAAGGACTGGAATTTCCTACATTCTACCGGAGCCTCCAAAAACGACCATTCCATACCAACTTTAAGACTTCCAGCATGAACGTCCAGCCGTCTATCACCAAGTATGACTGCAAAACAATTCCAGCTATCCGTTATCACCCAAATGAGGATGGGTTCCCCGTTGAGTCTGGTTCCTCTCAAGATTTCTTCATACTGCCGTCTCAGGAAGTTTTTCCTTGCCACCATCACCCTCGGCTTGCTCATCAGGGATAATCTGATCGTTTTGATTCATACACCTTTCTCACATTTCATACAAATTTCCATAATTTTCTTTTGATTGTGTAAAGCTGCTTTTCAAATTTTCACAGTACAATATGCAGTGAAATGCTTAAACAACCGCCCGTGACCTTTAAAAATAAAAAGATTATTAATAGGAAATAAATATGGAATAAAATAAGATAAGATAATAAAATAATAATAAAAGGGCAGTGGTGGCTCAGAGGGCTAAGGCACGGAGTTACTGATCAGAAGGTTGGCAGTTCGATCCCCAGCTCTACCAGGTTGCCACTGTTGGGCCCTTGAGGCAGGCCCTTAACCCTGTCTGCTCCAGGGGCGCTGTATCATGGCCCTGACCCTGCACTCTGACCCTAGTTACACTGGGATATGCGAAGAAAGAATTTCACTGTGCTGTAATGTATATGTGACAAATAAAGGATTAACTTAAAATACAGAAAATAACTTTAGCTAAGAAAAGAAAAATATATCTATAGAAGTTAAGACAAAATATACAATATAAGAAAAATATAAGAAAATCTATTGTACAAATATGGAGAAAGAGATCATTTTCTAAACAAATACAGAAAAATATAGAATCTTTAGTATGGAGATGAAGTGGGATTTTAAATAGAAATGTCCGGGGCAATATGCATGAAAGTGTCTTATGTGAAAGTGTCTTATGTGCAACGAGCAAAGAAAATGAAATAGAAATGTGTAAATGTGCATGAATGTATAGGTGTGCAGTGTCCATAAGTGTTCGTGAATGTCCAGAATGAGTGCAAAAAGACAATGTCCATAAGTGTGTAATGTGCAAAAATGGTTTAGTCCTGTGTGGTGGTCTGATTGAGAAGAAGCTCCTCCTCCTCAGTCTCTCTGTGTTGGCCCTGAGGGAGCGGAATCGCTTTCCTGACCACATCAGAGAGAACGGTAGAAAGTGTATATGAGTTGAACCTGGTCATTTCTTACTGCACAGCGTCGAGATAATGCTCACATTCGGCAAAGACGTTCCAACAGTAATACTTATCCATGTGTCATATAGATATTTGTATTTTAGTTCCTTACGACCTCAACTAATCTGCATCTGCAACTTCAAACAAACAAAAATCACCTTTAAACATTCTACTTCTTCAGGCACTTTTTTTTTTTTTATTGAAGCTGACTAGGTGATTAAATCACTCGAGTGAGGTTCTCAACCCCTGCGTTTTCTGCTGGGTGACGTCTTGACGTAGGACTGCCGAGACTTCATTAGTTTGTGGTATCTGGCTTTCTGTCACATACGAGTTCTTTTTAAGTGTGAGCAGATTTACAGAATAAACAATGAACTGTGACTCAATTAATGCGTGGCAGGAAACAAATACGTGAGGGGATTAAAGTGAAAAAGCGGAGCCGGTGGGAGGGAAGAGTGTGCAGAAAACTCTAACACATTCGGTCTTTCTTTAAATCAGGGCAAGACAGATAGAGAGGCTGAAAGAAACATAAAGGCTATGCAGGATTAGCGTGTAAGGCAGAAGCAGTGGTACAGCTCCGTACAGCATGCTGCAGTGAGCAGGATGAGGAGATTTACAGGCCACCATGCTTTTTTTTTTTTTGTTGAGCCATTCAGCAAAGACGTTTACAGATTCAGAGCTACACGGTGACGACCGCAAGACCTTCTCTGCCTTTTTTTTTTCCTTTTTTAGCTCTGTTCATGCTAGAAGTGCATCATATTTGCATCACCTCTAGAAGCAAAGCAGAAGACCTCCCTTCTCCCTCGCTCTTTAAAGATTGCGCTAGAAGACCCTCTGAACACGTAGTCTTCGCTCGCTTTTACCCTGAGCTCTCCAACCAAGCTCAAAACCACCCCTGTCGAAAAGCACACGGCGTTCCAGACTTCCAGAGGAGCAAAATGTACCACACGAGCATCAATCAGCACCTGACACATACGCTATAAATGCCCTACGCACCGATAACTACAGGTAACTTCAGTGCTGAGCTGCTTTTGCTAGCCGTGCACATTCAAACCACATACCACATTCAACACACCCTAGGAGCTACCGGATCTCTCAGCCTCGCACCTCTGCTGCCATTACTGGCTGTTATACTCATTTAGATTTCTTCCTGCTAACCGCTGATCTTTTTAAATCTTACAGTGACGGTTCGCAGTGTCTCGAAATGTCAGACCCCCGCTGTGTGTACCATCGCTGCAAGCTTAAAGACGCAAAACAAAAAAAAAAAACGACCCCACGTTCCCTGTTACGCAGAACGGAGAGACATAATGAAGGTGCAACAACCTGCCTTGAACAGGCTTCTTAGAAGTCACGTCTCAGTTTGTGCGTGCGTGCACATTCATGTAAACAAAATTAAATGTCAGTTTAAATGTGCTTTTAACCTCATTAAAACCCAAAAACAAGGCCATTTCCTATAAACTGTGAGATAATCGCCCATTTATCTCATTTAAAATGCAGATACATAAGGAGCAAAGAGAGAATATCTACGACCGCGCACTTAAACATTTTTTTTTCTGCAGGTTCAGGCATACATGTCTCATCTCTCTGTAATGTGGTAAGGTTGATAAATTATGCAACATTAAAACCAGACCTATGGTTGCACTAATTTAGAAGGAGTTGTTAAACAATTAACCAGCAGTAAAACAGCATTAAATGTGGGATGAGATGGACTCCTCCTTATGCAAACTAAAAACTCTGGCAGTTTGCATTCTGCCGACAGCAATCTCAGGAATTTGCATGTCAGCCCACAGCCATTTCAATCCTATAAACCTCAATCACACTGAGCAGCATTCATGTAACACGAGCTTTAAGATGCACGACTTTGAATGCACTGCCAGGAACACAAACCAGCGATTCATGTGGCTTGGCACGGCGCTGCCGTTTGGGCCATCTCTGGAGACGGACAAAGTCGCACGCAGACATGTGCAAGTTATAAAAGCTTCTTTCACAGATGCGCTTTATTGCATTGAGCTGTTGATAATTAATTAGAAAGTGGCCGCCGAAGTGTCAGTACGGATTAGAAGAAAATCCTACAAGGAAGAGATGAACACAGAAATTTGCCACGAAAACACTAGCATATTAAAAAAAAAACATATATAAATTAAAAAAAAGCATATTACACCTATTTTCATACAATCTGCACGTTTTTTCATTTACCCAACTTAGATTAGTTCATTTTTCGAGTCATGTGATCTCGAGTTGAACATATCAAGAATGTTAACTCGAACGAATTGGAGGGGAAAAAAAGCAAAAAATCTAATTAGTTACGATTTGTAAGTTGCAATTTGTTTGCGTGGCAATTCATGTTTCCCCACACTAACTTCAACATAGATTAGCCTTAACATTACAAAAGTGTATGCCTAATATTGTGTAGGTTTCTTGTTTCTTGTCTCCACTAGACCTCTGAGGGTGTGCTGTGGAGTCGGGCACCAGGATGTTGGCAGTAAATTTTGGTGTGCTGTTGGTTGTGGAGTGGGAACCCCATGAATCAGACTTGTTTATCTGGAGCATCCCTTCGGTGTTCAGTCTTAGACTCGTTGCCTGTCATGTGCAATGGGCTGTGGTGCGCTGGTGGTTCTGGTGTCTTTCTATCGTGACCATCATTGACTTTTTCCTGCAATTTGTGCAGCATTGGCTTTTCTGTGGGATCGGTTCTGGACGGGGAAGCCTTTTTGTCCCCGCAGGCACGGGGTGGTTATGATCCTGTGATCAAGTTTACTGATCAGTCAATTTAATCAGTGTTTGTTATGGCTGATTGGTGTACATGTTTGTATATGAGATGGTAAAACACCATTCCTCTATATTCCTATTCCAGGTGGTGCGCTTTAAACTATTCACATATTGGCAGGCAGCACAAGATCCAGTGTGGTAGGACCGAATTATTCAGTTTGATTAGAATCTGTAACGAGATAAAAATGAATATTGAATTAACATTTGACACTGTCGCAAAGCAGATTTACACAATCGAAATAATTATTTAACTTTGTATTAAATCAGGACCTGGGTATCATGATAATTTCTAATCGTGTGATCCCTGGTGATTCACCAATCCTGTACTACCATACAGAATTTTTACTACCTTTACTTCTTACAAAAACAAAATACCAGTTGACAAGCAAGGTTGACAATTTGCACATCAAACTCAACCTAAATAAAGTTGCCAACTGCATGTTGGAAATTATTGTGAAGCTTAATTTGCCCAAGATTCAATAAATTATTAATGATTATTTATTCGGCGGCACGGTGGTGTAGTGGTTAGCACTGTGGCCTCGCACCTACGTGGGTTTGTATAATCTCCTCGTGCTTGGTGGTTCCCCCAGGTACTCCAGTTTCCTCAAACAGTCCAAGACATGTACATTAGTTTCTAATTTGCCTGTAGTGTGTGGTTGTGTGTGTACGTGCTCGTGTCCTGTGATGGATCGGCACCGCGTTCAGGGTGTACCTCACCTCATGCCCCGAGTCTCCTGGGTCAGGCCACAGGCCTCCCACGACCCTGTGCAGGATAAGCGGTGTACAGAATGAGTGAGCGAGTAAGAGAATGAGTCTGATTACTGTATAATGGACTTTTAAAGAAAGCGATTTAAATCATTAGTGAAGCAACAATAGGAGGAAAAGAATAACAGGGGATTTTTTTTTTTTTAATTGAAGCGCTGCAGAAATTTGTGCCAAGGACAATTCTGGCTCAGCAAAGGATGGAGTGATTACTGATTCTGAAAAGACTGTATAATAAAAAAAAACTAACTTCAGTGTCATTTTTTTTTTTATGCAACCTGAACCTTCAAATATCCCCATAAAATATCAGTTTAGGCCTGAGGGTTTGAATGTCTGAAGTCTTAAACAGTACCAGCAAAGGTATTCTGATAATGTCCTGGGCACTAAAACAGAGCGTGCACTGAAAAAGCAGACACGATTTTCAGTACTCGAGTCAAAGACAGCAGCCAGGGTTTGGCGTCTGCTTGAGAATGGAATGTTCCACTGAGTGTTTTGCAGCCTGGTAATGTGCTAAAAGCACAATCCTGCAGAAATAACTTGGCCTGGAGTTGGGAAATCTTTACACAAATAAATGCATTTTTTTAAAAGCACTTAATAAATATATAAAGTGTCAATATAATGAGAAACAGAGAGAGAGAGAGAGAGACAGACAGACTGGCCCTATCTGTCTACTAATAAGAGAGAACGGCAAGAAGGCATGCGACGCACCAAATTTACACACAGCTGCTTTTCAGATGCATCCTGTGTCTACAATCAGCAGAGACTATCCACCGGCCACAAGCTACTTGAAACATCCTGACAATCATGTGTGCTTCCCACTGAAGGAGGCGTGGCCTAAATGTCTGTAATCCCGGTGAAAAAGCCCGGCCTCTTCTGTAATGTAAGAAGGGGGGGGTGAATCACTAGCCTGGAAGGCTGGGACAAGCGCATCATTTATCCGCGGTGTGTCTACGGCCTGTATTTATAGCCGGCCAGGAAATGTTTGCTTATTACTTTTCCAACTGGACCAACATGCTCTATTTATTGACAAATTAATTTCATTTGATATATAAAAATATGATTGGGTTGGTTCACATTTTCTGATGGTGCCACCACTATATTATATTGTGGGACTGAACATACACACACACACACTCAAGCCATCGGTAATTTTTATTTATTTATTTATTTTTATTTTTTTGCTAGGAAGAAAAACTACAGCCTGTACCCTACTGTAAATGTCAGCGAGAGACTTACTGCTGTTGTTTTGACGGTTACAGCACAATATGTTCAGCTAAGTATGTTAGGAAGATAGAATGAGGCAGATGATGTCCCTTCCCACAGGGTTTCAGTACTCACTTTTTATTTTTCATTAGTCTGCATTATTTTACTTACTTACAAACTTGTTTGTCCTATATTGGTGGTTAAATTCTCTTAGCTAATTTTCGGAACAATACGTAATTTTTTTTCTTCTTCTTCTTTCTCCATTCGTGTGTTCCCTTTTCTCAGAACTCAAAGGAGTTTCAAATCCTTACTTTCTACTCGATGCCCAAGATGTGGTCGACACAGGAAAAGACGAACAGCCTTAACGTCTCGAGGAAACATTTAGCCTCTGCAAACTGGTGGCCCGGACAAGAAGATGGAAGAGTCTTTACACCGGAGTGTCAACAGAACGAGAGTGAAAGGTGGGTAAAGGGAGAGGAGAGAAGGGAGAGGAGTAAAGATGTAGGCTACATAAAAAAGAAAAGACTAAAGAGTGTGTGTGTGTGTGTGTGTGTGTGTGTGTGTGTGTGTGTGTGTGTGTGTGTGTGTGTGAGTGAGAGAGAGAGATAAAAAGCTTGTTTCATCTTCACGCCCTGCAGACACGCCTCTGAAAGGCGCCCGGCTCGTGTGGCTCACACGGCGCTACGTTTCAGACACAAAAGGGAAAACGGGACAGTGTGTTTCAGAGAGAAAAACACAAATAGCTCCAGAAATGGGGCACCAAAGGCGTTTTTTCACTCCTACCCTGAATCTTTCTAGAAAACGACCAGGACGTCGATTTCAGTGGCATCTCTACGTCCCGCAACAACTCCGATTCCCTGAGAGATTCAGATCGGATTAGGAGAAGTTAAGTTCTTAATCATTACGAAGCCTCAGTATATCCGCATCTCTCCATGAGACCACATGGTTGTGCGTAGCTTTTAAATAAACATTAACTCCCTGAAGGTAGCATGAGGATCAACAAACAAACAAATAAGGTTGGAAGGCTAATGATTTTAGGATTTGTGCATGATGATTTAAAGGTCCTCGTGTTTGTGTGTGTGTGTGTGTGTGTGTGTGTGTGTGTGTGTGTGTGTGTGTGTGCGTGTGTAGAGCTCCAGTTTAAATAATCATTAACTCATCTCTCAAACCCACTCTGCTTCACCTTCACTCCTGGTCCAAATGTACCATTTCAGCGTCTATGTAAATGAGCTAACTGGTAAGCCACGCCCATACCAGTAGAGCTAATCAAAAAGAGCGGCGGGGTCGGGGTGGGTCATCTACTTACTGTATATGAGGTTACAATATCGGGACTTGTTTAAACCCTGGTCAATACAAAAAAGGAATATGGAAAAGACAAAAAAAAAGCTGATGAATGTTTTATTCCTCACATTTTTTTGTTTGTACACACACGAGAACAGGCTGAATGTGTGAAATGACTAAAAAAGCTTTTTTTTTGTGTGTGTGAAATTTAGGGTTGACCATCTACCTTGCAAGACCGTATGTAAGCTGATACAGCAGAAACAGGACAGTTATACACACATCAAACACATTAACATGAACCGGTGTTATAGAATATTAATAAACACTTTCTGTGGCGTACAAATCATCATCTTTGCAGCTATATTATGAAATAGCTATTAAAAAAACTATTCAGTTGTGAACTGGATTCTCTCTTACTGTGCTGATTCAGTTACAGTTACCACACTGACAACAAAACCGATTTTTTTAAACAATAAAACTGGTGCTTCATCCCTGAAAAAACAAGATCCACTTCGACTGCGTTAAAGATAAATTGCAGTGAGGTGAAGAGGCAGCTGCTGAGGTGTGGAGAGACAGAAGGTTCACTAACAGCAGCAGACCCAACACTGAGGCTCCCCGTGGGGCCACGGTCAGCGCACTGCTGTCTAATCTGATTGTAAGCACTGCCTTCGGGCCACAGAGCGCAATGAGAATGAGCTAATACACACACATGCGCGCGCGCACACGCAGTAGTTATGAGCTCTTTTACGACATTCGCTGTCAGACTGCTGTCCACTAACACAGCCTTCGGTTGTTGTCTGAAAGGAAAATCATCTGCTCCGTTATTCAACACACTGGAATATTATGCAACGGACAGCGTTCGTCTGCACATTATTTGAGGTCGGAGGTTTATGAATATTGGTTCTCAAACTGTTGTCTTTATGAGAGACCATAACTGGTTTGAATCGAAGAGCCGGTGGATAGTAGTGATTAGATCTGAGAGCCTTAATCGGTGTTAATTCCTGTTGTCGACCATTCAGTCACAGCCCACTCATCTTTCCAATCACACACACACACACACACACATACTGCCCAGAGCTACTGGCAACCACTATCCCAATGGAGATGACAAAATATATATCACACTAATCATCATTACCATCTTTGTCTACATCATCATTCATCATTACTGACATCCAGATCATCAGCTCACAGCCAGAGGGCTGAAAAAGAGGGAACAACAACAAAAACAACAAAAACAACAAAAACAAACGAATAAAGATTTCTAAAAGCACAGTGTCTACATAATGTATGATATAATTTTTTTTAAAAACTGAAGTAAAATCATTAAAAGATCGGTAATGACAAAAATCCAGCAAATATCATGAAGTTGAATCATGATGAATGAAAGCAGCATGGGGCAGGAAGAGCAGAAGGAGAGATTCATCCAGAGAGAGAGAGAGAGAGACAGACAGACAGACAAACCACCGCAAGGACAAGGACACATCACAAGTGGTTAAACAGAGGCAGACACACCTATAGACTGACAGAGAGACGCTTTTTTCTGTTTCTGAATGTCTCCCTTACTGTGTCCCACTGCAGAAAGCCCCAGCTGGCAGGCCACATTCGTCCCTCGTCCTGGCAAAAGCCTTGGGACTCGAGTATTGTGCATGATCGACCTGACTGACCTCCAGAATTGGACAATTTGCAGTAACAATCCCATACACACACACACACACACACACACACACACACACACCCACCCACCTCCTGCTGTGTTGTCATATATAGAGAGAGGAGAGAAGCAGCCAAGCAAATAACAGCTAAACGATATATCATACATACAAATTAAAGCTCTGGCAGACAGGGACGTGATCAACGTGAGACTTGATGTACTGATGTGGGACATGACTGTAACAGGTGAACAGGCAAATCATGTGACCGGGTCAGTCGTCCATATGTTGGTAGACAGACAGCGGGACCAGTTCCGGAGGCCTGCGGTCAGCATGTGTTTCGGCTTGACACATGCTCGGTGATGACGCAGCCACTTCAGCTGCTCCTGATATGAATTGTGGAAAACGATAACATGCCTGAGCCTCGATATAACACCTAGATATTCAACTGAAACCCAGGCTATGAAAGCTCAATTAATACCTCACTGTTTGATTTAGAGTAAGCTGATGATAGTCTGTGGCGCGCACACAGTGGGGGTGAAGAAGGGAAAAAAAAGAGAGAGTCCAGGTTGGCTGTGTGCCAGCCGTCTCGAGTACTGATCAGACAATGTTGTACTGCCGAGTGTGACGGTCAGACTGAGAGCGTTGAATACTTGCTGCTATTGTAATTTGATGCTCTCTTGATTCTGGACAAACAACTAGCATTTGTGTGTTTTTTCTGTCAGTAAGCAGTCAGCCTGTCGAAGAGCAGCACAGGCGCCGGAGCACAAATGGGACAGCAATGGCGTAATGTTTTCTTGGCTCAGAGATGCTAATAACCCACAGTGAAGCCATAAACTCGGCTGAGCCGTCAATAAATCCTGTTTTATACCAGAAACAACGCAGCGAGGATGGCAAAGCAGGAATCGCTCAGCTGGGTTTTTTTTTTTTTCACCCTGGGTGCTACTCATAAACATCATTTTTGTGTTTTCTCACCACGCAATGTGGTGAGTAAACGTTACAGAGGTCAAAAAGTGTTGTTGACTCAAGCAGGTCTCCAACCAATCTATCAAACTATCTATCCACATCCATATCCTATGTATCTCTATCTATATATTTACATCTATTTCTCTCTCTATATATACACACACACATATATATATGTGTGTGTGTATAAACAGTCGACCCCCGTGAGGTCACAGTTCAGAGTTCACGGTCTCAGTTAGCAGAGTACTATAATTCTCAGAAATCCCCAAATTTTGCGGAAAACTGCAAATATCATACGCAATTCTTTAAGGCTAATGTTACACTATTAAGAACAAATAATTTACCAACATAAATATATTGCCATAAATTCAGTTAAACTTCCATATAAAATGTAACATTGCATACATTTTTAGTACTACAGAGAAAACACAAAGCAAGTGCAGAGAAAAACACGGCTTGGGACGGTGAAGTATTACTGTATTTACCTTACAGTACTGATACCATAGGAAACGACAGTGCATACCCAACGCACTTACATGAATTACAGTACATACAGAGGTAACATTTAATATTTTACATTCCAGCACATTCTAGTACTGTACAATACACAGGTTCACCTTTACTTATGCGTAGAGTAATGCATTAAGCTGAGTTTGAAATTAAAGAGTTTTGAGAGCATATTTGGGTTTGAGCATAAATTAGAGTTTAAACTATAAGAATAGGCATTTATAGCCTTTTTTTTTTTTTGGACTACATCCACAATTCACGGGTGCTCTAGGAACATAACCCTTGCGAATGTCAGTGGTCGACTGTATGTGTGTATATATACAGTATTTGCATGCCAGAAAAGAGAGCAGCACATTATAGAAGCGACCACTTTTCAAAAAGCTGCTGGAAGCTGCTGGGTTTTGCATGCAAAAAAAAAAAAAGGAGCACAGCCTTATATTCCCATATTGTACCTGGGACTAAAGGGCCCCCAAGGTGCTGTCATACCAAAAACATCCTTGTGCATCGGCATTTATTTTCATGTATTTAAAAACCATAAGAAAACCATACTTGCTAGTGAGGCTAATCAGAAAAAAAAAGCTTCAATTTTCTAATCATATAGATTTAACTTGGAAATGGAAAAAAAAATGTAGCCTGATGAGTTGAGACTGACCCCAGTCCAGAGTGATGGGCAGGTAAGAAGGCAAGTGCATGAAGAGATACGTCCATCAAGTATAACGCAGAGTGGAGTCGACCTCCTTATTTACAGATCCTAAGCCGCCACTGGGACGAGTCTTTTTCTTTTAATCAGATACTTCGACAGCTGTTTGAATGTGATCTTTCTCAAATTATGACATTTTTAGTATAATAATCACTGACTAACTTTAATCCACCACATCTGGAAAACTGGAAAACAGAAAATAGAATTAATACAAAGGACAATGTTTTAAATAAAATTATTGAGTTGTTTTATTTGGAGATGAGTGACTTATTCGGATTCCAGCTTTTTTTTTGGCTAAAGAATCTTGCAAACTGCAGAAGGAATACCACAGTCATCCATGCAGGCTGTCCAAGATGAGTCCATGTCCAGAGTGTTTTTTTTTTCCCTCCAGCCACAGAGGATAAAACCGCAGGAGCATTGTGAATGTGCTTGTCATTTTTTCCTTGTGGAGAGCGCGTGTATGAATTGCGCTGGGCAGCAGCGAGAGCGTAAGCCACTGGCATGCCAGGGTCGCCCTCAACATCTGCTTCAGCTTAAAAAGAATCAATAAACTCGAGTCGCTCGAACTGCTACGGACCTGATCCGCTGGAGGAATGAAACACAGCCGTGGGTAACATAGAGCACAAAGTATCTGAGCAAATCACAGCAACCAAAACAGTCTGAATCAATCAGGAGTACGAACGACTTACAATCAAGAAGACATTCTTCATCTGACATAGAGGTTTTCTTGGAAGATGTGAGAGAAAAGTCTATAAAACAAACACTTAGGTCATGTACGGATGGCAGTACGATGGTATAAAGTCGAGCAGGCACATATGGGGTAATGGTTTATAATTCCACAGAGGCAAAGAGCTTCAGCTGTCGGCTTAACTTACTGCATTTTGTAGTGTGAACAACGCACAACCAGTGTATTTTCATAAAAGACAGAAAGGTAGCATGAGAGAAAAAGAGAAAAGAAGAAACAGAGGCCATATTTGAGGCTGCTGAGATCGATACTTCCCCCTTCTGTGAATGAATCCGTCGAATCGCTTCATTATCTACTGCGGCTAATGACACGCGTGTATACTTATAGCCTAAAAACAGCAACAAGCTCATTATACTGCACTCACTGGAGCACTTCAGCACTTCGTATGGCGGGGTTTTCTAATCGGCCTATTAAAGCTTTCTGATTACGTTGATAGGCAGATCAGAGAGAGAGCCTTTATTATACTTGCTTTGGAAACAGCTGCCTGTGATACTGTTAGGTTAAACCTGGCTAATTCGTTCATGCTGAGCTCAGTATGAGCAAAAACAAAATGTTTTTTTTAGGAATAAAGAAAGAAAAATCGACCGGGTGAAGCCGGCTAATGCCCTAGTTTCCACCTTTAAGTGGGTCAACAGCAACCATTTTCACCCTCTATAAATAGCTATAATAAACCAAACCTGATCAAAATAAGCTAAACCTGTTGCAAATAAACAGTAATGAACAGAGGTAAGAAGGTGACTACATCCAGGCTGTAATGCTGCAAATTACGATTTCTCTTGCATCCTCTATTTTGGAGATGCAGCATCAACAAAGTGGTAAAATAGCCTCATTTGAGCAAATGTCTCATCTTTACACACCCCAGAGGCCAGGAGTGTAGGAGCTTTAATGAGGCGCTGCCACAAGCATTCACAAGTGAAGAAAAAAACAAACAAAAAACAAAAAAAAAGCAAGAAACAGAGAAACAGAAATCTCTAGAGAAGTCCAGGTCTTAAACCAGCGCTGCATCCCTGACAGACCGGTTTCTATGCTGACCTGTAAAAATGTTAGCGATTTCTCAGCAACTGCCCTGACAGATTTATTGTTGCATTATTTACGATGTGGAGAGTTCATGTTCTGGTAACTTCTCTTTAAAACTTTCCACCAGTTATCATTGATATATTCTTGTGTCAACAATCACATTATGACGTTTGTTGATCATGGGCAGTGTATCAAAAATATAATGATAGATGTCCAATTTTATTTGTCCAATTGAGTTTGGGAATGAAACATGCCTTATTTCCAACTTAGTGGGGATTTAAATGCAGCAGGAGGTCAGTCTATGCGTATCACCCGAATGTCCACTTGAATACAGTATTCCTGTTTAAAAACACTCACATGAATTCATCTGATTAAAGACATAATAATGAAGTATCGGGCGGCACGGTGGTGTAGTGGTTAGCACTGTCGCCTTGCACCTCCAGGGTCCGGGTTCGATTACCGGCCAGGCTCGATTCCTGTCTCTGTGTGCATGGAGTTTGCATGTTCTCCCCGTGCTTGGCGGGTTTCCTCCGGGTACTCCGGGTTCCTCCCACAGACCAAAGATATGCAGATTAGGCTAATTGGCGTTCCCAAATTGCCTGTAGTGTGTGAATGAGTGTGTGAGTGTGTATGTATGTGTGTGTGCCTTGCAATCGATAGACACCCTGTCCAGGGTGTACCCTGCCTCGTGTCCTAAGTTTCCTGGAATAGGCTCCAGGTTCCTGCGACCCTGAATACAGGATGAAGCGGTATAGAAGATGAGTGCGTGAGTGATGGAGTATAAATGCTTGCCAACAAGATGTAATTTTAAACCGCCAAATGGTTCCTTCCTGCTACTGATAGAGGGTACTGTAAATAATTGTGTGTTTTATTTAACCTTGGTAAATTTTTGCAGAGCTTCAGCTACACTGACAAATATACACTGATCAGCCATTACCATTGTGACCATTAACAGCTGAACTGAATAAGATTCCCCACAGGGACCAAAGGCTAGCCGTCCAGTCTGATCTCACAGAAAAGCCAAAGTCCAAATTGGCAACAATAGAAAGGCACCAGAACACGCAGCGCACCACAGCCTGCCATGCATGGGGCTTTATACTCCTCAGATCCCAATCCGACTGAGCGCCCATGGGGATCCACAGGACAAACGAGGACAATCCATCGACGCCTCATCAAGCATAGGATCCACTGCAAGCATCCTGGTGCCATGCACTGCTGGGCCACCCAAAACCTAGGAGGTTTTAACGTTATGGCTGATTGGTGGACACATCAAGAGTGGAACATAATTATGGAATTTAAGACAAAACAAAATCAACAACAGGACTACTTGCTCAGACAAAGAAGTTAAGACTTGTATTAAAGGTACTGTACCACAGTTCTTCACCAGACAAACGTATTTCTTCCTATGTGCATCTCTTACAAGTTTTATTCAAGGAAAAAAAGCTTATCAACAGCCTCGGGCCTCCATCCGAAATGGTCGGCCACCACCTTAGTTACAGCGCCACTAGGCAGTTTTCTTTTCATGAGGCACAACACAGGTGAATGAAGCTTGCACTGCACTTTCTTTCAGGGCAGAAGATTTGTAGGGCTGCGAAAGCTTCACAGCGGAGATTGCAGCAGCACAGAAAAGTTGAACACACTCCTATAATAACGGCAGTTTATGGCAGTGATTGTGCTGTCCTAAGAAAATATTTTACACATATTTTAAATCACAATGCTTTGGCTTTTAAACATGACGCTGCGTATTTCAACAAGGCAGCATAAATGGTCAGAACACTGGATTTACGAGTAGGAAGGCGAGAGGAGAGATGCAACATGAAACTATATCCATATAAACGGTATTGTCTCCTCCTATATCCCGCTTCGAAATTTCAATAAGCCGTATATACAGCCCTAAGCCTTTGGAATTCATTCTAGAATTCATTTCTAAACATGTGAGATACTGAATCTTGTTCAGGTAAGTCTGAAGCTTCCACTGTTTTGTGGCAGTCAATCAAACTTGAAATAAAATTGTATGTTAAATAATAAAAGCAGGTGAGAGATTTCTTCCGTGAGCAGAACACCTTCATGACTGAGGACAGTGTTTTAGTCAATAAGGACCAAACAGATCAGGACTCGAAGAGGAGGACTCTCATAGTCCTCTTTCTCCAACACAAATTCGGTTTTTCTCAGAAGCACTGCTCGAGCTATACTTAGAATTAAAGGGCAGATATGTCATAAAAGACAAGCAAGTCTCAAATTATATACAAAGCCTTAAAAAAAACTTTTGATTAGTGCCACTGTCTGAGACTGTGTAGTTGTCTAGGACACGTGTGTGGTGCGGAGTGTCCCATTTGCACTTCAGTATTTTTAGCCTCTCCACTCACTATGCTAACCAGGCTACGCAGACTGAAAGTACCGCCTTCTCTTCGCCAACCTCAAAAACACACAGCTGCCTTTGCATACAGCAACCGGGCGTGTTCTATACGTCGTCCAACCCCTTTGTGTTTATAATGAATATGTGGTTCTGACTGATGCGGATCTTGTTTGGAATATAAATTATACCTGGTTCCCCTTTGCATAAATTTGCAGCAGGAACATTGCTGTTGACGACATTGCATCCTGAGATTTGTTCACGTTACTAAGGCACTGTGACGCCTACGTCTTCTTTCGGTTCGGCATGGAGACTACAGACACTGAGCTAAATGATTATACAATTACATGAATAACTAATGTAAAAGACTTTGCGTGTATCGTCCTTTAGGTCCGTTTGCTTAGTTTTGGCTCAATTCAATGGATTCATGTTTTGAAATTCGATATATATACACTGCACTGCTTTCCCATCAAAGCAAGACGTTACACCACCTCATGTTTCTCTATTTTTATTCTCAGACGACCTTGAGGATGCAAACTTGTGGCTCACGAAATACAGAAGGAAGCAGACAGCTCGCTAAAAGTGTTATGGCCCCGGCCTGAACTGTGTCAGTCCTTCCAAAGAGTGGCGAGTAAATTAGATTGGGGTTGATGCTATTTTTAATCCTGAGAATGCAGCACACAATGCAAGTGGCCGTGTTGTTATGCAGCAGTTTGCACTACATTAGGCACTGAACTGGCTGCAGTAACTCACTGTAGCAGAGACCTCCCTGTGGGGACACGACAGTCATGCACAGCTGTTTGACCACATTAAAGAGATGCATTACAGCTCCTGATGCTGTGTGGCGCTTCGTTTAAGAGTCAACACGTGCCCTGAGGGTCCCAGGGAAGAAAAGGGAAATACGGGGAAAAAAATAAATAAAAAGGAATCAAGGTCTGACGAAACAGCTGTCGGACAGCATAGAATTAAAAACGAACCCAAACCAAATTGACACACGTGCCTCTTTTTGCCCGGGCATTACCATCGCTATGTGATGACAAATCTCTTGGCTAAGTAGCAGCACAGGACAAACCTGTTCCAGGAAACTATATCCACTACTCGACTCTACAGCAATGTAACGAGACGCTCAAATCTGAGACGCGAAACAAAACAAAGCACTCAACATTGCTGTAGTGCAGGAAAACCACAGCATGGTAATTATACAACCCAATTTCAGGGCTGCTGGATTAAACCCCCATTTTATTAGAAAGTTGGGAATAATCCCACAGCTAAACATGCTTTGTGTGCAGAATCTCTCACGCTGAAGATCATGTTAATCTCAAGGCCTAGGCACACTTTTAGTTGTTGTTTAAATAATAATTTTAAAACAGAGATCATTACTGCTTAAACATTAAAAGACTGATACCATGTAAAGTAGTTACAGAAAGTCAGTGGCACCTTAAGTTTTTTTTTTTTCACTAAATGTAAAGCGCTACATGGTGTGTCTGTAGATCAAGATCAAGGACAACCACCATTTATCTAAACGACATTTCTGTAAAAATATACAAACAGTAGCGTCATTACTTCATAATTCACACTAGGATTTTATTTTTTTTATTATTTCCTCACCAACAAATTGTCTGACCAAAATCCCAGAGCATTTTACTTGAGCCTACGCATTTAATAAACAACAGTAAGGAGACACAATTTTCTCTGGATCGTTGCTATGATATAAATTATTTCACTATGCTGTTATTTTACAGAGTCCACCCACTCCTACCGAAAGTTTGACCAACCGCATCCACTCAAACTAAAACATGTTCAATCATGCTTGCTCATGCAGCTATTAAGTTTTTTTATTATTATTATTTTTTGTTTGTTTCCCATGATATAACAGATTAGTCATTAACCAGTGTCTCTGGCAAAGAAAAGCCTGGAGATGAATTTGTTAATAAAAGTGGCTTTTTTCAGCTTTATATCTGTGGTGCAGTTTGATTGCTAGAAATGTCATTTCAGTTGCTAGAAAACATGCTGCAGTTTTAATTTTTAGCGGTTAGCATTGTAGCCTTGCACCTCCAGGGTTCAGGGTTCGAGTCCCACTTTCGGTTCTGTGTGTGTGTGTGTGGGTGGGGTAAACATGTGCTTGGGGGGTTTGCTTCAGATAACAGGTCATCATATTTACTGCCCGAAACCTTGTCAGTGAACCATGAGAGCAAAAACAAAAAAAAAAAACAAAGAGCAAAATAGTCATTAATTAATCATAAAGTTAAAAAGTTTGATTAATCAGTATACAAATGTAAAGGTCATATCTCTCAGCACTATGACATTTGAATCTTTTTATAAAGATTCAGCCCCGCTATTCCCCACGTCACCACTGCTCAGTCAGTTCAAAGACGGGCTTCACATTCGGAGGGCTCTGCATGTAACACCAGTTTAAAGAGCACATACATCAGACTTAACTGGTAAAACAGCAATCATATGTGTGTGAAAGAGAGAGAGAGTATTCCTGACAGCGAGCTCGTTTCACTGCAGTGAACTTGACAGCAGCAGCCAAGCAAGTCTGAGTGAATTTGAAATTCCACACCTGACAGGTAAGCTTCTCTGAGTTCACTACCATCCAAAGAAACAATGAAGTGAACTATTGAGATCTAAGGACGTGCGTGTCTGGAAAGAAATTCAGACAAAAGATTATAAAAGACTTCCTGTCTACACTTCCATCTCCCTCGTGTTGGCCACGTGCCCATCCTCGCTGCTCCTGAATGAGTGAGAAGCTGCGTGACTGTGCACCACGCACAAGCAGAAGCTCTTAACAAGGGGCCTGGTATTATACACGCCAGCACGCTCAGGGTCGTCATCAGCGTTAAACATCAATCAGAAGCACTATCCCACCTAACAAGTCCTCTGAAGTCCTTGTTTACGGAAAAGCTAAAGAACAGCGAGTTTTTTGTTTGCCCAGAACTCGACATGCTGCATAAAAACAAGCAGCTTGATATTAAGATAATTATAGATTCTGTCGGCGGAATGAGACCGTAATGTGCAAAGATCTCAGTGTTCATGTCTGGATAGATACTTTTATCTGTAGGACGCCTACACTGTGCTTGTAATATAGCAGCTCTGGGACGTCTGGCTTTATCATCGTCACACAGTTTCTGTCTGTGTGAAGGAGGACAACATACGAGCCTCGTATTACAGAGGAGGAAGAATGGAGTGTGCTGGGGAAATGGGCAAGAAGGAGACGTTGCAAAAGAGATAAAACCAGGTAGTTAAGAGAAAAGAGACAGGAGTAGGATTGTGCCATTGATTTTTCCCTGCTCCTGATCTACCTGTTTAAAAAGTCATGATACCAGATTTAATTGTGTAATAGCCTAAAAAAAAAAAGACAAACAAGGCATTTCCATAATATTAGGTTTAAAGAGTGTATTGGAGGGCGTATTAATGCAATCAGCTGTGCAGTAGGGGAAAAGAGTACTGGCAGTAGCAAACGCAAAACCTCAGTCTGGTGGATGTCAAGGTGATTCTGCAGTAGTGCACAAAATAAGAAAAGATTTAATAGTATTTAATAAGAAAAGAAAAAAAGATGACAATCCTGACAATTTATAACCTGGATGTTTACATGACTCAATGTCTCAAAGTGCTCTTAACTGATGTTAATTGTACAATGTTGAACATGCACTGATACTTTATACATCACAATAATCGATGCAGATGGATGCATTCTCCGTTTACCCTGACGGAAAGCACGGGACGGGAGCTGCACTAGTCTGGCAGAGATCCTGTGAGGTTTGGGGAGAGAAGGGGGCGGGGCTTCCATGTGGGGTCAAGACGCCATGCACAAGTCCTTACACATTCATAGGCCTAATGGCTCATCTACAATTTTCCTGAAGGGAAAATGATTACTTTTGGAGCATATTATTAAGGAACACTTGCACTAGAGTAACAATGTTACACTGCCATGCACCTTCACGGAATGCATATAAACTGCCAGACTTGGTAATATAATCAGAGTAAGCGTTACTAGATATCGTGACTGTGTAATATGTAGAGAAGATAAAATTGTGGTGTTGCACAAACTCAGACAGGATTTTAAAAAAAGCAGAAACACTGCTTAAACAATGTCAAAGGAAAGAAGACAAAGAATGGAGAAAGAATAAGAGGAAGGAAAAGACGGGACAGAATGCCTTCTCCTCCCCCTCACCCAGACTGAAAGGACACTGAAGTGGAAGGACAGATGTAAAAGAAAGGGCTGCACGGCAGAGTCCTGAAAGCTGCTTTCATTTGGCAGAGAAAAAAAATAGTCCTGTAAAATAAGTATAATATATATAGCTAATTTTAGAGTAATAATAACAACACAATAATGATAAGACTTTTATTAATATCAAAACAATATCTACTTAATCAATTTTTTGCTCAATATTAATAATTTAAAATGAATCACAGTACTTTTACTGCACTTCAGAATGAGCTGTTTGCTTCACGTCTACATTATAAGACTGCATTTCTTCATGTATAAAACTTTGAATTAAAATAAAACTCACGAGTGCAAGGCTGAACAAAATGCTGAAAGAAAGAAAACCAGACACCACATTGCGCAACCAAAACGGAAATATATGACTAACCTAAACCAATGAAACTGACGTACTAAAAATAAATCGATTTTATTTTATTAAATAATGAAATCTGCTTTATCTACCAATCAGCGAAATAAACTTACTCACATTTTGTTAATTTTAACTTCTCTTGGGATTTTTTTACATAATATTTATATTCTAGAAACAGGGCTGGTACACTATGAAAATACTGCTAGATAAAAAAAATAATGAAAGAACCCTGAATTTAATGAATTCAATGTCTCTTTGCCCAAGTGCAATAAAATCACAGCGATTTAAAAAAAAATTAAGGATGCTGTACAAACAGCAAATGTTACATTAATGACATGAACAAAACATACAACACTGAAAAGCAAAGTCTTCACTGCTCTGCTCTGACATCACTGGTTAAACGGGTCGATACTGTAACGTCAACAGTAAATAATTAAATAAAACCGTCTCCGCCTTTGAGAGTTTTCAGAAAGCTTTAAGTACTTGTCTCTGAGCTTAAAATTTTCTTCACATCAGACTCTATATATTAACATGACAGTATATATATATATTATCTCTATATATTATCACAACAAAACTGCTCTGCACACAATCGTACATTATTATTAATCCACCAAACTGCTAACTCTAGACTTTAAACGGCCAAGGGGTCACAGGGTCAGGACGTTGCATCCGGATTAAGATTTATAAAGGAAAATCCAGGGACGACAAAATGGTTTCAAGTTTGCAAGGAAATGAGATGAAGCACTTCCCTGCTGTGTTCAGTGTGAGTCAGTCGTTCTGTTGGTCCTGATTTAGTACCAGCACTAGTCTGTGAGCCTGATTTCTCACCGTGGACATACTGATATCGGGGTGACAGATTATTACCCTCTGTCCAGCCACACAGAGTGACAACAGCAATAGGAGACACAGCTACCACAACAACGTCTTTCCATTTAACATGTGGCTTCGCGTTATTTTTCAGGAGAGGGAAAAAAAAACAAAAAAAACAATGGCTAAGTTAAATGAGGCAGCATTTTCCAAAGATGTTCAATTAATTTCCAAAAACACTGTTTTTTTTCCCTGACAGTGCGGAAGATCAGCGGTTAACCCCGTCACTTTGTACCTCCGGTGCAGGGTGAGAATCTCACCTCCGGTCTGTGTGCCTGGGGTCTGCATGTTCTTCCCACGCTGGGACAGGTTTCCTCCGGGATTCCACCAATAGTCCGAACACATATATTGTAACCTGATCTCTGTTTTCAAACTGCTCAACATAATGTACGTCACTGAAACACAAATTCATACGACTCTACCTAGTGAAGAAGTCTTGAGATCTCTATTATAAGCATGTCTCAGACCAACATGTCTAGCTTTCCTTGTCCTAATGTAACCGCACATACACTAGAGACACAGCAAGCAGACATTAGGTTAAAAAAATGCAGCAGTGTTTCTTTAACTCAAGCTAGCTGAATTAATGCATCATCGTCATCTACTAAGATTCAGCTCACACTCAAAACTGAACAGAATAACATCTGAAATCTGTATTTTTGACGGATTTCTGACAAAAAAAACCCAGCTAATAATACCATGAGTCACAGAACCAGTCACTATCATGGGGATCAACAGCGCTGTCAGGAAACATCTGAAGTATTAGTTTTTTGTGACATGATCTGCTAACATGAGATCTGGGTCTAGCTGTAAAGCCTGCTATGAGAAGCTCAGCTCTGGTGACTCAGCATTTTTCTCCTAGTGTTCTTAGTTTAAACACGTGCCTTATTCCATTGGCGCGTTCGTGAGTTGATATGGGTGAGAATATCAACGCTTCCACTCTTGGCCTTGACAAATTGTAAATGTAAATGATTGTCAACATGACTTTCAATTCAACTCTGGAATAACAATCAAGAACTTATTACACCGTTTCTGTTTCTGAAATAACATGTCGTAGGAACAAAAAATTTTTAAAAAAAAATGAAATTAGAAGATTTTTTAACTGTACAAATCTGAAAGTTAAATACAATTTTACTCATACACACTGGCACCAATGCTCATATATATCCTTTGTAAGTTCACAGATTTACACAGCAGTGCCATGATGTATTAGGTTACATTCACATTGCTCAATTCAGATTTTTGGTCAGATCAGATTTGTGCATTATCACAATTCATTCTCATAATTACAAGTGACTTTTATCTAACTCTAATGTGAACGCGTCTGTCCACCGAAATGGCACTCATATTTGTGTAACGACTCATTTATTATGAATTATTTATTCAGAGGGGAGGGATGAGAGATACTTCGTGCTCCCACATTAATCGCGGCTCTACAGCCAATCAGGGCCGTCTGTGAGCTCACGCACGCGGAAGGAGCGGATAGCGCTGTCCTCCGAGTGTGTTATGCCGCCCCCCAACGGTGCGTGAGCGAGTAGTTCGAAAAGATGCGGTTGGCTGGCGTCACGTGGTTCGGAGGAAACACGTGATAGTCTTCGGCCCTCCCGACTGAGTGGTAGTAGTAGCCTTAATGTGGGAGCCCCCTAGTGACGGGGAGGAATTGGACACGACTAAATTAGGGAGAAAATCGGGAAAAAATCCAAAAAATTTAAATAAAATCAGGACTGTGAAATTAAGGTAAAAACATTTGGGGGGATTTGAGACCCTTCGGGCTGGGAATGTGAACATTTCCTGATTTTACCAGGGAACGGCACAATGCACTGATGAACTGCAAAAGCTTGTACAAATCCTGCCTATCAAATATCACAAACACATGGAACATGAAACCAGTGTACTATTTGTACTACACAACGAGTGTTGCATGAATGTGAGTGAATCACGCTATTCATATGAAAAGGACTACATGAGAAGAGAAAGCGGCTCTCCAGGCAGAGACTGAATCACGCTATCGACTCTTGAAATGGCATCAACTCGAAATATCTGCTTCAGCTCAGCAGATGAAGAGGCAATTACACTCGGGAAGGGGTTTGTTTGGGCCCACCTCCCCTGACCTCAGGACCCTAGTCATTACAGCATGTGATGTGTAATGAAGGAATGGCCCAGAGCACTGCCAAACAACCTGCTAATCCCACAGGGCATCGTGCAGGGTGGCTGCTTACACAATGAGCCCGAATTACATGCCGCAAACCCTCTCTGCTCACTCTGCCCTCAGCGGGAGGCGGGGACAGAAACCGACAGCGGTCTGATGGGGGACTTAAAATGACCCAACATCTCCTGATCATGAATATGTCATGAATATTCAGGGTTACTTTATTTAAACCATCTTCCTGCCAGAGTTTCCCCTGGTTCGGGCACATTTGCATAACTTCACACAACACTGAATCAACCTAGAGAAACTAAAGTTCATTTGAATTTTTGAATTCTTAAAGAGCTGTGGAAAATGGGAGGAGAAAAAAAAAAACACACAGAGACACAAAATCACTGATGCGTCCCGAGGAGTGATTGTGGTGCTAAATTACGACAAGCTATAACATGCTTGACTGGCTGTAATATCGCACCTAATGAGGGACACTTTCTTCTACTTCAACGCTCAGACGTCAAGTAATAAACGCTCAAACAAACACCATCAGCTTCTGACACAGCCATGCAGGGGTCACGTCTCATGCTTGCGCTATTCTTAGCTATTTCCATCTCATACAGTCTCGTGACGATGAAGACGAAGAAGAAGGAAAATGTTAAACACTTCCCTGAAGCGTATGGGTATTTCCAGCCATCCAACTGCAGGAAAGTCCAGTTCCCCTTAAATCCGTCGTCCTCAAACCCGTTTTTCATCACAGTTTCAGATATTAGAGTCACACAATTAGTTACATCTAACGTTATATTCTTATTGCCTAATTAAGCTGGTAACTTGAATTTAATGCCTTTAATTTAGAGCTCAGTAACTTAAGAACAAGAGTATATTGTAAATGATCACAATCATGATTTAATGTGTATTTTGGTGGAAGATTTCTAATTTAAAAAAAATAGGTTAGGGAGTTTTGTTAATCCCTAAACTAGACAGGTGGATAAACAGAGTGTGGGATGGGAGTGATGCAATGAGAGAGAGAGAGAGAGAGAGAGAGAGAGAGAGCAAGCTGACCCCATCAATGGGGTAATGTTTGTGCTAATTCATTTTATCAATAGCTAGCTGTTAGCTCACTTGCACTCCTCACAAACATGAACATCAAACCATAGTATCTCAAATTAAATACTGATATCTAAATCACTGTCTCTGGTGAAACCTGAAGCCTAGATCGAGCCTGCATTATGACTCCAGGCCCACTTACATGAGATAAGACCATACATATAAAATTGTACAGGCCTCCACTGTATGAACACAGCAGCAGCCAATTTTGAGCTTAAGGGCATTAAGAGCATGGCATGTTGAATCAGAAAGAAGCAATGATTTTTTTTTTTCTGTGGGTGGAAAGCTACCTAATCACATCACAGTTTCATTTCAATCATGCAGAATTTTTACTGTAACTGATGTCCTGCTTTTCTTGCAAATTACTGGTAACCGTGTTGAAATTCACACCTGCGACACTTCCACATACACTGTAGATGCAGTGAACAGATTATATATATATATATAATCTGTTCACTGCATCTACAGTGTATGTGGAAGTGTCGCAGGTGTGAATTTCAACACGGTTACCAGTAATTTGCAAGAAAAGCAGGACATCAGTTACAGTAAAAATTCTGCATGATTGAAATGAAACTGTGATGTGATTAGGTAGCTTTCCACCCACAGAAAAAAAAAAATCATTGCTTCTTTCTGATTCAACATGCCATGCTCTTAATGCCCTTAAGCTCAAAATTGGCTGCTGCTGTGTTCATACAGTGGAGGCCTGTACAATTTTATATGTATGGTCTTATCTCATGTAAGTGGGCCTGGAGTCATAATGCAGGCTCGATCTAGGCTTCAGGTTTCACCAGAGACAGTGATTTAGATATCAGTATTTAATTTGAGATACTATGGTTTGATGTTCATGTTTGTGAGGAGTGCAAGTGAGCTAACAGCTAGCTATTGATAAAATGAATTAGCACAAACATTACCCCATTGATGGGGTCAGCTTGCTCTCTCTCTCTCTCTCTCTCTCTCTCTCTCTCATTGCATCACTCCCATCCCACACTCTGTTTATCCACCTGTCTAGTTTAGGGATTAACAAAACTCCCTAACCTATTTTTTTTAAATTAGAAATCTTCCACCAAAATACACATTAAATCATGATTGTGATCATTTACAATATACTCTTGTTCTTAAGTTACTGAGCTCTAAATTAAAGGCATTAAATTCAAGTTACCAGCTTAATTAGGCAATAAGAATATAACGTTAGATGTAACTAATTGTGTGACTCTAATATCTGAAACTGTGATGAAAAACGGGTTTGAGGACGACGGATTTAAGGGGAACTGGACTTTCCTGCAGTTGGATGGCTGGAAATACCCATACGCTTCAGGGAAGTGTTTAACATTTTCCTTCTTCTTCGTCTTCATCGTCACGAGACTGTATGAGATGGAAATAGCTAAGAATAGCGCAAGCATGAGACGTGACCCCTGCATGGCTGTGTCAGAAGCTGATGGTGTTTGTTTGAGCGTTTATTACTTGACGTCTGAGCGTTGAAGTAGAAGAAAGTGTCCCTCATTAGGTGCGATATTACAGCCAGTCAAGCATGTTATAGCTTGTCGTAATTTAGCACCACAATCACTCCTCGGGACGCATCAGTGATTTTGTGTCTCTGTGTGTTTTTTTTTTTCTCCTCCCATTTTCCACAGCTCTTTAAGAATTCAAAAATTCAAATGAACTTTAGTTTCTCTAGGTTGATTCAGTGTTGTGTGAAGTTATGCAAATGTGCCCGAACCAGGGGAAACTCTGGCAGGAAGATGGTTTAAATAAAGTAACCCTGAATATTCATGACATATTCATGATCAGGAGATGTTGGGTCATTTTAAGTCCCCCATCAGACCGCTGTCGGTTTCTGTCCCCGCCTCCCGCTGAGGGCAGAGTGAGCAGAGAGGGTTTGCGGCATGTAATTCGGGCTCATTGTGTAAGCAGCCACCCTGCACGATGCCCTGTGGGATTAGCAGGTTGTTTGGCAGTGCTCTGGGCCATTCCTTCATTACACATCACATGCTGTAATGACTAGGGTCCTGAGGTCAGGGGAGGTGGGCCCAAACAAACCCCTTCCCGAGTGTAATTGCCTCTTCATCTGCTGAGCTGAAGCAGATATTTCGAGTTGATGCCATTTCAAGAGTCGATAGCGTGATTCAGTCTCTGCCTGGAGAGCCGCTTTCTCTTCTCATGTAGTCCTTTTCATATGAATAGCGTGATTCACTCACATTCATGCAACACTCGTTGTGTAGTACAAATAGTACACTGGTTTCATGTTCCATGTGTTTGTGATATTTGATAGGCAGGATTTGTACAAGCTTTTGCAGTTCATCAGTGCATTGTGCCGTTCCCTGGTAAAATCAGGAAATGTTCACATTCCCAGCCCGAAGGGTCTCAAATCCCCCCAAATGTTTTTACCTTAATTTCACAGTCCTGATTTTATTTAAATTTTTTGGATTTTTTCCCGATTTTCTCCCTAATTTAGTCGTGTCCAATTCCTCCCCGTCACTAGGGGGCTCCCACATTAAGGCTACTACTACCACTCAGTCGGGAGGGCCGAAGACTATCACGTGTTTCCTCCGAACCACGTGACGCCAGCCAACCGCATCTTTTCGAACTACTCGCTCACGCACCGTTGGGGGGCGGCATAACACACTCGGAGGACAGCGCTATCCGCTCCTTCCGCGTGCGTGAGCTCACAGACGGCCCTGATTGGCTGTAGAGCCGCGATTAATGTGGGAGCACGAAGTATCTCTCATCCCTCCCCTCTGAATAAATAATTCATAATAAATGAGTCGTTACACAAATATGAGTGCCATTTCGGTGGACAGACGCGTTCACATTAGAGTTAGATAAAAGTCACTTGTAATTATGAGAATGAATTGTGATAATGCACAAATCTGATCTGACCAAAAATCTGAATTGAGCAATGTGAATGTAACCTAATACATCATGGCACTGCTGTGTAAATCTGTGAACTTACAAAGGATATATATGAGCATTGGTGCCAGTGTGTATGAGTAAAATTGTATTTAACTTTCAGATTTGTACAGTTAAAAAATCTTCTAATTTCATTTTTTTTTAAAAATTTTTTGTTCCTACGACATGTTATTTCAGAAACAGAAACGGTGTAATAAGTTCTTGATTGTTATTCCAGAGTTGAATTGAAAGTCATGTTGACAATCATTTACATTTACAATTTGTCAAGGCCAAGAGTGGAAGCGTTGATATTCTCACCCATATCAACTCACGAACGCGCCAATGGAATAAGGCACGTGTTTAAACTAAGAACACTAGGAGAAAAATGCTGAGTCACCAGAGCTGAGCTTCTCATAGCAGGCTTTACAGCTAGACCCAGATCTCATGTTAGCAGATCATGTCACAAAAAACTAATACTTCAGATGTTTCCTGACAGCGCTGTTGATCCCCATGATAGTGACTGGTTCTGTGACTCATGGTATTATTAGCTGGGTTTTTTTTGTCAGAAATCCGTCAAAAATACAGATTTCAGATGTTATTCTGTTCAGTTTTGAGTGTGAGCTGAATCTTAGTAGATGACGATGATGCATTAATTCAGCTAGCTTGAGTTAAAGAAACACTGCTGCATTTTTTTAACCTAATGTCTGCTTGCTGTGTCTCTAGTGTATGTGCGGTTACATTAGGACAAGGAAAGCTAGACATGTTGGTCTGAGACATGCTTATAATAGAGATCTCAAGACTTCTTCACTAGGTAGAGTCGTATGAATTTGTGTTTCAGTGACGTACATTATGTTGAGCAGTTTGAAAACAGAGATCAGGTTACAATATATGTGTTCGGACTATTGGTGGAATCCCGGAGGAAACCTGTCCCAGCGTGGGAAGAACATGCAGACCCCAGGCACACAGACCGGAGGTGAGATTCTCACCCTGCACCGGAGGTACAAAGTGACGGGGTTAACCGCTGATCTTCCGCACTGTCAGGGAAAAAAAACAGTGTTTTTGGAAATTAATTGAACATCTTTGGAAAATGCTGCCTCATTTAACTTAGCCATTGTTTTTTTTGTTTTTTTTTCCCTCTCCTGAAAAATAACGCGAAGCCACATGTTAAATGGAAAGACGTTGTTGTGGTAGCTGTGTCTCCTATTGCTGTTGTCACTCTGTGTGGCTGGACAGAGGGTAATAATCTGTCACCCCGATATCAGTATGTCCACGGTGAGAAATCAGGCTCACAGACTAGTGCTGGTACTAAATCAGGACCAACAGAACGACTGACTCACACTGAACACAGCAGGGAAGTGCTTCATCTCATTTCCTTGCAAACTTGAAACCATTTTGTCGTCCCTGGATTTTCCTTTATAAATCTTAATCCGGATGCAACGTCCTGACCCTGTGACCCCTTGGCCGTTTAAAGTCTAGAGTTAGCAGTTTGGTGGATTAATAATAATGTACGATTGTGTGCAGAGCAGTTTTGTTGTGATAATATATAGAGATAATATATATATATACTGTCATGTTAATATATAGAGTCTGATGTGAAGAAAATTTTAAGCTCAGAGACAAGTACTTAAAGCTTTCTGAAAACTCTCAAAGGCGGAGACGGTTTTATTTAATTATTTACTGTTGACGTTACAGTATCGACCCGTTTAACCAGTGATGTCAGAGCAGAGCAGTGAAGACTTTGCTTTTCAGTGTTGTATGTTTTGTTCATGTCATTAATGTAACATTTGCTGTTTGTACAGCATCCTTAATTTTTTTTTAAATCGCTGTGATTTTATTGCACTTGGGCAAAGAGACATTGAATTCATTAAATTCAGGGTTCTTTCATTATTTTTTTTATCTAGCAGTATTTTCATAGTGTACCAGCCCTGTTTCTAGAATATAAATATTATGTAAAAAAATCCCAAGAGAAGTTAAAATTAACAAAATGTGAGTAAGTTTATTTCGCTGATTGGTAGATAAAGCAGATTTCATTATTTAATAAAATAAAATCGATTTATTTTTAGTACGTCAGTTTCATTGGTTTAGGTTAGTCATATATTTCCGTTTTGGTTGCGCAATGTGGTGTCTGGTTTTCTTTCTTTCAGCATTTTGTTCAGCCTTGCACTCGTGAGTTTTATTTTAATTCAAAGTTTTATACATGAAGAAATGCAGTCTTATAATGTAGACGTGAAGCAAACAGCTCATTCTGAAGTGCAGTAAAAGTACTGTGATTCATTTTAAATTATTAATATTGAGCAAAAAATTGATTAAGTAGATATTGTTTTGATATTAATAAAAGTCTTATCATTATTGTGTTGTTATTATTACTCTAAAATTAGCTATATATATTATACTTATTTTACAGGACTATTTTTTTTCTCTGCCAAATGAAAGCAGCTTTCAGGACTCTGCCGTGCAGCCCTTTCTTTTACATCTGTCCTTCCACTTCAGTGTCCTTTCAGTCTGGGTGAGGGGGAGGAGAAGGCATTCTGTCCCGTCTTTTCCTTCCTCTTATTCTTTCTCCATTCTTTGTCTTCTTTCCTTTGACATTGTTTAAGCAGTGTTTCTGCTTTTTTTAAAATCCTGTCTGAGTTTGTGCAACACCACAATTTTATCTTCTCTACATATTACACAGTCACGATATCTAGTAACGCTTACTCTGATTATATTACCAAGTCTGGCAGTTTATATGCATTCCGTGAAGGTGCATGGCAGTGTAACATTGTTACTCTAGTGCAAGTGTTCCTTAATAATATGCTCCAAAAGTAATCATTTTCCCTTCAGGAAAATTGTAGATGAGCCATTAGGCCTATGAATGTGTAAGGACTTGTGCATGGCGTCTTGACCCCACATGGAAGCCCCGCCCCCTTCTCTCCCCAAACCTCACAGGATCTCTGCCAGACTAGTGCAGCTCCCGTCCCGTGCTTTCCGTCAGGGTAAACGGAGAATGCATCCATCTGCATCGATTATTGTGATGTATAAAGTATCAGTGCATGTTCAACATTGTACAATTAACATCAGTTAAGAGCACTTTGAGACATTGAGTCATGTAAACATCCAGGTTATAAATTGTCAGGATTGTCATCTTTTTTTCTTTTCTTATTAAATACTATTAAATCTTTTCTTATTTTGTGCACTACTGCAGAATCACCTTGACATCCACCAGACTGAGGTTTTGCGTTTGCTACTGCCAGTACTCTTTTCCCCTACTGCACAGCTGATTGCATTAATACGCCCTCCAATACACTCTTTAAACCTAATATTATGGAAATGCCTTGTTTGTCTTTTTTTTTTTAGGCTATTACACAATTAAATCTGGTATCATGACTTTTTAAACAGGTAGATCAGGAGCAGGGAAAAATCAATGGCACAATCCTACTCCTGTCTCTTTTCTCTTAACTACCTGGTTTTATCTCTTTTGCAACGTCTCCTTCTTGCCCATTTCCCCAGCACACTCCATTCTTCCTCCTCTGTAATACGAGGCTCGTATGTTGTCCTCCTTCACACAGACAGAAACTGTGTGACGATGATAAAGCCAGACGTCCCAGAGCTGCTATATTACAAGCACAGTGTAGGCGTCCTACAGATAAAAGTATCTATCCAGACATGAACACTGAGATCTTTGCACATTACGGTCTCATTCCGCCGACAGAATCTATAATTATCTTAATATCAAGCTGCTTGTTTTTATGCAGCATGTCGAGTTCTGGGCAAACAAAAAACTCGCTGTTCTTTAGCTTTTCCGTAAACAAGGACTTCAGAGGACTTGTTAGGTGGGATAGTGCTTCTGATTGATGTTTAACGCTGATGACGACCCTGAGCGTGCTGGCGTGTATAATACCAGGCCCCTTGTTAAGAGCTTCTGCTTGTGCGTGGTGCACAGTCACGCAGCTTCTCACTCATTCAGGAGCAGCGAGGATGGGCACGTGGCCAACACGAGGGAGATGGAAGTGTAGACAGGAAGTCTTTTATAATCTTTTGTCTGAATTTCTTTCCAGACACGCACGTCCTTAGATCTCAATAGTTCACTTCATTGTTTCTTTGGATGGTAGTGAACTCAGAGAAGCTTACCTGTCAGGTGTGGAATTTCAAATTCACTCAGACTTGCTTGGCTGCTGCTGTCAAGTTCACTGCAGTGAAACGAGCTCGCTGTCAGGAATACTCTCTCTCTCTTTCACACACATATGATTGCTGTTTTACCAGTTAAGTCTGATGTATGTGCTCTTTAAACTGGTGTTACATGCAGAGCCCTCCGAATGTGAAGCCCGTCTTTGAACTGACTGAGCAGTGGTGACGTGGGGAATAGCGGGGCTGAATCTTTATAAAAAGATTCAAATGTCATAGTGCTGAGAGATATGACCTTTACATTTGTATACTGATTAATCAAACTTTTTAACTTTATGATTAATTAATGACTATTTTGCTCTTTGTTTTTTTTTTTTGTTTTTGCTCTCATGGTTCACTGACAAGGTTTCGGGCAGTAAATATGATGACCTGTTATCTGAAGCAAACCCCCCAAGCACATGTTTACCCCACCCACACACACACACACAGAACCGAAAGTGGGACTCGAACCCTGAACCCTGGAGGTGCAAGGCTACAATGCTAACCGCTAAAAATTAAAACTGCAGCATGTTTTCTAGCAACTGAAATGACATTTCTAGCAATCAAACTGCACCACAGATATAAAGCTGAAAAAAGCCACTTTTATTAACAAATTCATCTCCAGGCTTTTCTTTGCCAGAGACACTGGTTAATGACTAATCTGTTATATCATGGGAAACAAACAAAAAATAATAATAATAAAAAAACTTAATAGCTGCATGAGCAAGCATGATTGAACATGTTTTAGTTTGAGTGGATGCGGTTGGTCAAACTTTCGGTAGGAGTGGGTGGACTCTGTAAAATAACAGCATAGTGAAATAATTTATATCATAGCAACGATCCAGAGAAAATTGTGTCTCCTTACTGTTGTTTATTAAATGCGTAGGCTCAAGTAAAATGCTCTGGGATTTTGGTCAGACAATTTGTTGGTGAGGAAATAATAAAAAAAATAAAATCCTAGTGTGAATTATGAAGTAATGACGCTACTGTTTGTATATTTTTACAGAAATGTCGTTTAGATAAATGGTGGTTGTCCTTGATCTTGATCTACAGACACACCATGTAGCGCTTTACATTTAGTGAAAAAAAAAAAACTTAAGGTGCCACTGACTTTCTGTAACTACTTTACATGGTATCAGTCTTTTAATGTTTAAGCAGTAATGATCTCTGTTTTAAAATTATTATTTAAACAACAACTAAAAGTGTGCCTAGGCCTTGAGATTAACATGATCTTCAGCGTGAGAGATTCTGCACACAAAGCATGTTTAGCTGTGGGATTATTCCCAACTTTCTAATAAAATGGGGGTTTAATCCAGCAGCCCTGAAATTGGGTTGTATAATTACCATGCTGTGGTTTTCCTGCACTACAGCAATGTTGAGTGCTTTGTTTTGTTTCGCGTCTCAGATTTGAGCGTCTCGTTACATTGCTGTAGAGTCGAGTAGTGGATATAGTTTCCTGGAACAGGTTTGTCCTGTGCTGCTACTTAGCCAAGAGATTTGTCATCACATAGCGATGGTAATGCCCGGGCAAAAAGAGGCACGTGTGTCAATTTGGTTTGGGTTCGTTTTTAATTCTATGCTGTCCGACAGCTGTTTCGTCAGACCTTGATTCCTTTTTATTTATTTTTTTCCCCGTATTTCCCTTTTCTTCCCTGGGACCCTCAGGGCACGTGTTGACTCTTAAACGAAGCGCCACACAGCATCAGGAGCTGTAATGCATCTCTTTAATGTGGTCAAACAGCTGTGCATGACTGTCGTGTCCCCACAGGGAGGTCTCTGCTACAGTGAGTTACTGCAGCCAGTTCAGTGCCTAATGTAGTGCAAACTGCTGCATAACAACACGGCCACTTGCATTGTGTGCTGCATTCTCAGGATTAAAAATAGCATCAACCCCAATCTAATTTACTCGCCACTCTTTGGAAGGACTGACACAGTTCAGGCCGGGGCCATAACACTTTTAGCGAGCTGTCTGCTTCCTTCTGTATTTCGTGAGCCACAAGTTTGCATCCTCAAGGTCGTCTGAGAATAAAAATAGAGAAACATGAGGTGGTGTAACGTCTTGCTTTGATGGGAAAGCAGTGCAGTGTATATATATCGAATTTCAAAACATGAATCCATTGAATTGAGCCAAAACTAAGCAAACGGACCTAAAGGACGATACACGCAAAGTCTTTTACATTAGTTATTCATGTAATTGTATAATCATTTAGCTCAGTGTCTGTAGTCTCCATGCCGAACCGAAAGAAGACGTAGGCGTCACAGTGCCTTAGTAACGTGAACAAATCTCAGGATGCAATGTCGTCAACAGCAATGTTCCTGCTGCAAATTTATGCAAAGGGGAACCAGGTATAATTTATATTCCAAACAAGATCCGCATCAGTCAGAACCACATATTCATTATAAACACAAAGGGGTTGGACGACGTATAGAACACGCCCGGTTGCTGTATGCAAAGGCAGCTGTGTGTTTTTGAGGTTGGCGAAGAGAAGGCGGTACTTTCAGTCTGCGTAGCCTGGTTAGCATAGTGAGTGGAGAGGCTAAAAATACTGAAGTGCAAATGGGACACTCCGCACCACACACGTGTCCTAGACAACTACACAGTCTCAGACAGTGGCACTAATCAAAAGTTTTTTTTAAGGCTTTGTATATAATTTGAGACTTGCTTGTCTTTTATGACATATCTGCCCTTTAATTCTAAGTATAGCTCGAGCAGTGCTTCTGAGAAAAACCGAATTTGTGTTGGAGAAAGAGGACTATGAGAGTCCTCCTCTTCGAGTCCTGATCTGTTTGGTCCTTATTGACTAAAACACTGTCCTCAGTCATGAAGGTGTTCTGCTCACGGAAGAAATCTCTCACCTGCTTTTATTATTTAACATACAATTTTATTTCAAGTTTGATTGACTGCCACAAAACAGTGGAAGCTTCAGACTTACCTGAACAAGATTCAGTATCTCACATGTTTAGAAATGAATTCTAGAATGAATTCCAAAGGCTTAGGGCTGTATATACGGCTTATTGAAATTTCGAAGCGGGATATAGGAGGAGACAATACCGTTTATATGGATATAGTTTCATGTTGCATCTCTCCTCTCGCCTTCCTACTCGTAAATCCAGTGTTCTGACCATTTATGCTGCCTTGTTGAAATACGCAGCGTCATGTTTAAAAGCCAAAGCATTGTGATTTAAAATATGTGTAAAATATTTTCTTAGGACAGCACAATCACTGCCATAAACTGCCGTTATTATAGGAGTGTGTTCAACTTTTCTGTGCTGCTGCAATCTCCGCTGTGAAGCTTTCGCAGCCCTACAAATCTTCTGCCCTGAAAGAAAGTGCAGTGCAAGCTTCATTCACCTGTGTTGTGCCTCATGAAAAGAAAACTGCCTAGTGGCGCTGTAACTAAGGTGGTGGCCGACCATTTCGGATGGAGGCCCGAGGCTGTTGATAAGCTTTTTTTCCTTGAATAAAACTTGTAAGAGATGCACATAGGAAGAAATACGTTTGTCTGGTGAAGAACTGTGGTACAGTACCTTTAATACAAGTCTTAACTTCTTTGTCTGAGCAAGTAGTCCTGTTGTTGATTTTGTTTTGTCTTAAATTCCATAATTATGTTCCACTCTTGATGTGTCCACCAATCAGCCATAACGTTAAAACCTCCTAGGTTTTGGGTGGCCCAGCAGTGCATGGCACCAGGATGCTTGCAGTGGATCCTATGCTTGATGAGGCGTCGATGGATTGTCCTCGTTTGTCCTGTGGATCCCCATGGGCGCTCAGTCGGATTGGGATCTGAGGAGTATAAAGCCCCATGCATGGCAGGCTGTGGTGCGCTGCGTGTTCTGGTGCCTTTCTATTGTTGCCAATTTGGACTTTGGCTTTTCTGTGAGATCAGACTGGACGGCTAGCCTTTGGTCCCTGTGGGGAATCTTATTCAGTTCAGCTGTTAATGGTCACAATGGTAATGGCTGATCAGTGTATATTTGTCAGTGTAGCTGAAGCTCTGCAAAAATTTACCAAGGTTAAATAAAACACACAATTATTTACAGTACCCTCTATCAGTAGCAGGAAGGAACCATTTGGCGGTTTAAAATTACATCTTGTTGGCAAGCATTTATACTCCATCACTCACGCACTCATCTTCTATACCGCTTCATCCTGTATTCAGGGTCGCAGGAACCTGGAGCCTATTCCAGGAAACTTAGGACACGAGGCAGGGTACACCCTGGACAGGGTGTCTATCGATTGCAAGGCACACACACATACATACACACTCACACACTCATTCACACACTACAGGCAATTTGGGAACGCCAATTAGCCTAATCTGCATATCTTTGGTCTGTGGGAGGAACCCGGAGTACCCGGAGGAAACCCGCCAAGCACGGGGAGAACATGCAAACTCCATGCACACAGAGACAGGAATCGAGCCTGGCCGGTAATCGAACCCGGACCCTGGAGGTGCAAGGCGACAGTGCTAACCACTACACCACCGTGCCGCCCGATACTTCATTATTATGTCTTTAATCAGATGAATTCATGTGAGTGTTTTTAAACAGGAATACTGTATTCAAGTGGACATTCGGGTGATACGCATAGACTGACCTCCTGCTGCATTTAAATCCCCACTAAGTTGGAAATAAGGCATGTTTCATTCCCAAACTCAATTGGACAAATAAAATTGGACATCTATCATTATATTTTTGATACACTGCCCATGATCAACAAACGTCATAATGTGATTGTTGACACAAGAATATATCAATGATAACTGGTGGAAAGTTTTAAAGAGAAGTTACCAGAACATGAACTCTCCACATCGTAAATAATGCAACAATAAATCTGTCAGGGCAGTTGCTGAGAAATCGCTAACATTTTTACAGGTCAGCATAGAAACCGGTCTGTCAGGGATGCAGCGCTGGTTTAAGACCTGGACTTCTCTAGAGATTTCTGTTTCTCTGTTTCTTGCTTTTTTTTTGTTTTTTGTTTGTTTTTTTCTTCACTTGTGAATGCTTGTGGCAGCGCCTCATTAAAGCTCCTACACTCCTGGCCTCTGGGGTGTGTAAAGATGAGACATTTGCTCAAATGAGGCTATTTTACCACTTTGTTGATGCTGCATCTCCAAAATAGAGGATGCAAGAGAAATCGTAATTTGCAGCATTACAGCCTGGATGTAGTCACCTTCTTACCTCTGTTCATTACTGTTTATTTGCAACAGGTTTAGCTTATTTTGATCAGGTTTGGTTTATTATAGCTATTTATAGAGGGTGAAAATGGTTGCTGTTGACCCACTTAAAGGTGGAAACTAGGGCATTAGCCGGCTTCACCCGGTCGATTTTTCTTTCTTTATTCCTAAAAAAAACATTTTGTTTTTGCTCATACTGAGCTCAGCATGAACGAATTAGCCAGGTTTAACCTAACAGTATCACAGGCAGCTGTTTCCAAAGCAAGTATAATAAAGGCTCTCTCTCTGATCTGCCTATCAACGTAATCAGAAAGCTTTAATAGGCCGATTAGAAAACCCCGCCATACGAAGTGCTGAAGTGCTCCAGTGAGTGCAGTATAATGAGCTTGTTGCTGTTTTTAGGCTATAAGTATACACGCGTGTCATTAGCCGCAGTAGATAATGAAGCGATTCGACGGATTCATTCACAGAAGGGGGAAGTATCGATCTCAGCAGCCTCAAATATGGCCTCTGTTTCTTCTTTTCTCTTTTTCTCTCATGCTACCTTTCTGTCTTTTATGAAAATACACTGGTTGTGCGTTGTTCACACTACAAAATGCAGTAAGTTAAGCCGACAGCTGAAGCTCTTTGCCTCTGTGGAATTATAAACCATTACCCCATATGTGCCTGCTCGACTTTATACCATCGTACTGCCATCCGTACATGACCTAAGTGTTTGTTTTATAGACTTTTCTCTCACATCTTCCAAGAAAACCTCTATGTCAGATGAAGAATGTCTTCTTGATTGTAAGTCGTTCGTACTCCTGATTGATTCAGACTGTTTTGGTTGCTGTGATTTGCTCAGATACTTTGTGCTCTATGTTACCCACGGCTGTGTTTCATTCCTCCAGCGGATCAGGTCCGTAGCAGTTCGAGCGACTCGAGTTTATTGATTCTTTTTAAGCTGAAGCAGATGTTGAGGGCGACCCTGGCATGCCAGTGGCTTACGCTCTCGCTGCTGCCCAGCGCAATTCATACACGCGCTCTCCACAAGGAAAAAATGACAAGCACATTCACAATGCTCCTGCGGTTTTATCCTCTGTGGCTGGAGGGAAAAAAAAAACACTCTGGACATGGACTCATCTTGGACAGCCTGCATGGATGACTGTGGTATTCCTTCTGCAGTTTGCAAGATTCTTTAGCCAAAAAAAAAGCTGGAATCCGAATAAGTCACTCATCTCCAAATAAAACAACTCAATAATTTTATTTAAAACATTGTCCTTTGTATTAATTCTATTTTCTGTTTTCCAGTTTTCCAGATGTGGTGGATTAAAGTTAGTCAGTGATTATTATACTAAAAATGTCATAATTTGAGAAAGATCACATTCAAACAGCTGTCGAAGTATCTGATTAAAAGAAAAAGACTCGTCCCAGTGGCGGCTTAGGATCTGTAAATAAGGAGGTCGACTCCACTCTGCGTTATACTTGATGGACGTATCTCTTCATGCACTTGCCTTCTTACCTGCCCATCACTCTGGACTGGGGTCAGTCTCAACTCATCAGGCTACATTTTTTTTTCCATTTCCAAGTTAAATCTATATGATTAGAAAATTGAAGCTTTTTTTTTCTGATTAGCCTCACTAGCAAGTATGGTTTTCTTATGGTTTTTAAATACATGAAAATAAATGCCGATGCACAAGGATGTTTTTGGTATGACAGCACCTTGGGGGCCCTTTAGTCCCAGGTACAATATGGGAATATAAGGCTGTGCTCCTTTTTTTTTTTTTGCATGCAAAACCCAGCAGCTTCCAGCAGCTTTTTGAAAAGTGGTCGCTTCTATAATGTGCTGCTCTCTTTTCTGGCATGCAAATACTGTATATATACACACATACAGTCGACCACTGACATTCGCAAGGGTTATGTTCCTAGAGCACCCGTGAATTGTGGATGTAGTCCAAAAAAAAAAAAAGGCTATAAATGCCTATTCTTATAGTTTAAACTCTAATTTATGCTCAAACCCAAATATGCTCTCAAAACTCTTTAATTTCAAACTCAGCTTAATGCATTACTCTACGCATAAGTAAAGGTGAACCTGTGTATTGTACAGTACTAGAATGTGCTGGAATGTAAAATATTAAATGTTACCTCTGTATGTACTGTAATTCATGTAAGTGCGTTGGGTATGCACTGTCGTTTCCTATGGTATCAGTACTGTAAGGTAAATACAGTAATACTTCACCGTCCCAAGCCGTGTTTTTCTCTGCACTTGCTTTGTGTTTTCTCTGTAGTACTAAAAATGTATGCAATGTTACATTTTATATGGAAGTTTAACTGAATTTATGGCAATATATTTATGTTGGTAAATTATTTGTTCTTAATAGTGTAACATTAGCCTTAAAGAATTGCGTATGATATTTGCAGTTTTCCGCAAAATTTGGGGATTTCTGAGAATTATAGTACTCTGCTAACTGAGACCGTGAACTCTGAACTGTGACCTCACGGGGGTCGACTGTTTATACACACACACATATATATATGTGTGTGTGTATATATAGAGAGAGAAATAGATGTAAATATATAGATAGAGATACATAGGATATGGATGTGGATAGATAGTTTGATAGATTGGTTGGAGACCTGCTTGAGTCAACAACACTTTTTGACCTCTGTAACGTTTACTCACCACATTGCGTGGTGAGAAAACACAAAAATGATGTTTATGAGTAGCACCCAGGGTGAAAAAAAAAAAAACCCAGCTGAGCGATTCCTGCTTTGCCATCCTCGCTGCGTTGTTTCTGGTATAAAACAGGATTTATTGACGGCTCAGCCGAGTTTATGGCTTCACTGTGGGTTATTAGCATCTCTGAGCCAAGAAAACATTACGCCATTGCTGTCCCATTTGTGCTCCGGCGCCTGTGCTGCTCTTCGACAGGCTGACTGCTTACTGACAGAAAAAACACACAAATGCTAGTTGTTTGTCCAGAATCAAGAGAGCATCAAATTACAATAGCAGCAAGTATTCAACGCTCTCAGTCTGACCGTCACACTCGGCAGTACAACATTGTCTGATCAGTACTCGAGACGGCTGGCACACAGCCAACCTGGACTCTCTCTTTTTTTTCCCTTCTTCACCCCCACTGTGTGCGCGCCACAGACTATCATCAGCTTACTCTAAATCAAACAGTGAGGTATTAATTGAGCTTTCATAGCCTGGGTTTCAGTTGAATATCTAGGTGTTATATCGAGGCTCAGGCATGTTATCGTTTTCCACAATTCATATCAGGAGCAGCTGAAGTGGCTGCGTCATCACCGAGCATGTGTCAAGCCGAAACACATGCTGACCGCAGGCCTCCGGAACTGGTCCCGCTGTCTGTCTACCAACATATGGACGACTGACCCGGTCACATGATTTGCCTGTTCACCTGTTACAGTCATGTCCCACATCAGTACATCAAGTCTCACGTTGATCACGTCCCTGTCTGCCAGAGCTTTAATTTGTATGTATGATATATCGTTTAGCTGTTATTTGCTTGGCTGCTTCTCTCCTCTCTCTATATATGACAACACAGCAGGAGGTGGGTGGGTGTGTGTGTGTGTGTGTGTGTGTGTGTGTGTGTGTATGGGATTGTTACTGCAAATTGTCCAATTCTGGAGGTCAGTCAGGTCGATCATGCACAATACTCGAGTCCCAAGGCTTTTGCCAGGACGAGGGACGAATGTGGCCTGCCAGCTGGGGCTTTCTGCAGTGGGACACAGTAAGGGAGACATTCAGAAACAGAAAAAAGCGTCTCTCTGTCAGTCTATAGGTGTGTCTGCCTCTGTTTAACCACTTGTGATGTGTCCTTGTCCTTGCGGTGGTTTGTCTGTCTGTCTGTCTCTCTCTCTCTCTCTCTGGATGAATCTCTCCTTCTGCTCTTCCTGCCCCATGCTGCTTTCATTCATCATGATTCAACTTCATGATATTTGCTGGATTTTTGTCATTACCGATCTTTTAATGATTTTACTTCAGTTTTTAAAAAAAATTATATCATACATTATGTAGACACTGTGCTTTTAGAAATCTTTATTCGTTTGTTTTTGTTGTTTTTGTTGTTTTTGTTGTTGTTCCCTCTTTTTCAGCCCTCTGGCTGTGAGCTGATGATCTGGATGTCAGTAATGATGAATGATGATGTAGACAAAGATGGTAATGATGATTAGTGTGATATATATTTTGTCATCTCCATTGGGATAGTGGTTGCCAGTAGCTCTGGGCAGTATGTGTGTGTGTGTGTGTGTGTGATTGGAAAGATGAGTGGGCTGTGACTGAATGGTCGACAACAGGAATTAACACCGATTAAGGCTCTCAGATCTAATCACTACTATCCACCGGCTCTTCGATTCAAACCAGTTATGGTCTCTCATAAAGACAACAGTTTGAGAACCAATATTCATAAACCTCCGACCTCAAATAATGTGCAGACGAACGCTGTCCGTTGCATAATATTCCAGTGTGTTGAATAACGGAGCAGATGATTTTCCTTTCAGACAACAACCGAAGGCTGTGTTAGTGGACAGCAGTCTGACAGCGAATGTCGTAAAAGAGCTCATAACTACTGCGTGTGCGCGCGCGCATGTGTGTGTATTAGCTCATTCTCATTGCGCTCTGTGGCCCGAAGGCAGTGCTTACAATCAGATTAGACAGCAGTGCGCTGACCGTGGCCCCACGGGGAGCCTCAGTGTTGGGTCTGCTGCTGTTAGTGAACCTTCTGTCTCTCCACACCTCAGCAGCTGCCTCTTCACCTCACTGCAATTTATCTTTAACGCAGTCGAAGTGGATCTTGTTTTTTCAGGGATGAAGCACCAGTTTTATTGTTTAAAAAAATCGGTTTTGTTGTCAGTGTGGTAACTGTAACTGAATCAGCACAGTAAGAGAGAATCCAGTTCACAACTGAATAGTTTTTTTAATAGCTATTTCATAATATAGCTGCAAAGATGATGATTTGTACGCCACAGAAAGTGTTTATTAATATTCTATAACACCGGTTCATGTTAATGTGTTTGATGTGTGTATAACTGTCCTGTTTCTGCTGTATCAGCTTACATACGGTCTTGCAAGGTAGATGGTCAACCCTAAATTTCACACACACAAAAAAAAAGCTTTTTTAGTCATTTCACACATTCAGCCTGTTCTCGTGTGTGTACAAACAAAAAAATGTGAGGAATAAAACATTCATCAGCTTTTTTTTTGTCTTTTCCATATTCCTTTTTTGTATTGACCAGGGTTTAAACAAGTCCCGATATTGTAACCTCATATACAGTAAGTAGATGACCCACCCCGACCCCGCCGCTCTTTTTGATTAGCTCTACTGGTATGGGCGTGGCTTACCAGTTAGCTCATTTACATAGACGCTGAAATGGTACATTTGGACCAGGAGTGAAGGTGAAGCAGAGTGGGTTTGAGAGATGAGTTAATGATTATTTAAACTGGAGCTCTACACACGCACACACACACACACACACACACACACACACACACACACACACACACACAAACACGAGGACCTTTAAATCATCATGCACAAATCCTAAAATCATTAGCCTTCCAACCTTATTTGTTTGTTTGTTGATCCTCATGCTACCTTCAGGGAGTTAATGTTTATTTAAAAGCTACGCACAACCATGTGGTCTCATGGAGAGATGCGGATATACTGAGGCTTCGTAATGATTAAGAACTTAACTTCTCCTAATCCGATCTGAATCTCTCAGGGAATCGGAGTTGTTGCGGGACGTAGAGATGCCACTGAAATCGACGTCCTGGTCGTTTTCTAGAAAGATTCAGGGTAGGAGTGAAAAAACGCCTTTGGTGCCCCATTTCTGGAGCTATTTGTGTTTTTCTCTCTGAAACACACTGTCCCGTTTTCCCTTTTGTGTCTGAAACGTAGCGCCGTGTGAGCCACACGAGCCGGGCGCCTTTCAGAGGCGTGTCTGCAGGGCGTGAAGATGAAACAAGCTTTTTATCTCTCTCTCTCACTCACACACACACACACACACACACACACACACACACACACACACACACACACACACACACTCTTTAGTCTTTTCTTTTTTATGTAGCCTACATCTTTACTCCTCTCCCTTCTCTCCTCTCCCTTTACCCACCTTTCACTCTCGTTCTGTTGACACTCCGGTGTAAAGACTCTTCCATCTTCTTGTCCGGGCCACCAGTTTGCAGAGGCTAAATGTTTCCTCGAGACGTTAAGGCTGTTCGTCTTTTCCTGTGTCGACCACATCTTGGGCATCGAGTAGAAAGTAAGGATTTGAAACTCCTTTGAGTTCTGAGAAAAGGGAACACACGAATGGAGAAAGAAGAAGAAGAAAAAAAATTACGTATTGTTCCGAAAATTAGCTAAGAGAATTTAACCACCAATATAGGACAAACAAGTTTGTAAGTAAGTAAAATAATGCAGACTAATGAAAAATAAAAAGTGAGTACTGAAACCCTGTGGGAAGGGACATCATCTGCCTCATTCTATCTTCCTAACATACTTAGCTGAACATATTGTGCTGTAACCGTCAAAACAACAGCAGTAAGTCTCTCGCTGACATTTACAGTAGGGTACAGGCTGTAGTTTTTCTTCCTAGCAAAAAAATAAAAATAAATAAATAAATAAAAATTACCGATGGCTTGAGTGTGTGTGTGTGTATGTTCAGTCCCACAATATAATATAGTGGTGGCACCATCAGAAAATGTGAACCAACCCAATCATATTTTTATATATCAAATGAAATTAATTTGTCAATAAATAGAGCATGTTGGTCCAGTTGGAAAAGTAATAAGCAAACATTTCCTGGCCGGCTATAAATACAGGCCGTAGACACACCGCGGATAAATGATGCGCTTGTCCCAGCCTTCCAGGCTAGTGATTCACCCCCCCCTTCTTACATTACAGAAGAGGCCGGGCTTTTTCACCGGGATTACAGACATTTAGGCCACGCCTCCTTCAGTGGGAAGCACACATGATTGTCAGGATGTTTCAAGTAGCTTGTGGCCGGTGGATAGTCTCTGCTGATTGTAGACACAGGATGCATCTGAAAAGCAGCTGTGTGTAAATTTGGTGCGTCGCATGCCTTCTTGCCGTTCTCTCTTATTAGTAGACAGATAGGGCCAGTCTGTCTGTCTCTCTCTCTCTCTCTCTGTTTCTCATTATATTGACACTTTATATATTTATTAAGTGCTTTTAAAAAAATGCATTTATTTGTGTAAAGATTTCCCAACTCCAGGCCAAGTTATTTCTGCAGGATTGTGCTTTTAGCACATTACCAGGCTGCAAAACACTCAGTGGAACATTCCATTCTCAAGCAGACGCCAAACCCTGGCTGCTGTCTTTGACTCGAGTACTGAAAATCGTGTCTGCTTTTTCAGTGCACGCTCTGTTTTAGTGCCCAGGACATTATCAGAATACCTTTGCTGGTACTGTTTAAGACTTCAGACATTCAAACCCTCAGGCCTAAACTGATATTTTATGGGGATATTTGAAGGTTCAGGTTGCATAAAAAAAAAAATGACACTGAAGTTAGTTTTTTTTTATTATACAGTCTTTTCAGAATCAGTAATCACTCCATCCTTTGCTGAGCCAGAATTGTCCTTGGCACAAATTTCTGCAGCGCTTCAATTAAAAAAAAAAAAATCCCCTGTTATTCTTTTCCTCCTATTGTTGCTTCACTAATGATTTAAATCGCTTTCTTTAAAAGTCCATTATACAGTAATCAGACTCATTCTCTTACTCGCTCACTCATTCTGTACACCGCTTATCCTGCACAGGGTCGTGGGAGGCCTGTGGCCTGACCCAGGAGACTCGGGGCATGAGGTGAGGTACACCCTGAACGCGGTGCCGATCCATCACAGGACACGAGCACGTACACACACAACCACACACTACAGGCAAATTAGAAACTAATGTACATGTCTTGGACTGTTTGAGGAAACTGGAGTACCTGGGGGAACCACCAAGCACGAGGAGATTATACAAACCCACGTAGGTGCGAGGCCACAGTGCTAACCACTACACCACCGTGCCGCCGAATAAATAATCATTAATAATTTATTGAATCTTGGGCAAATTAAGCTTCACAATAATTTCCAACATGCAGTTGGCAACTTTATTTAGGTTGAGTTTGATGTGCAAATTGTCAACCTTGCTTGTCAACTGGTATTTTGTTTTTGTAAGAAGTAAAGGTAGTAAAAATTCTGTATGGTAGTACAGGATTGGTGAATCACCAGGGATCACACGATTAGAAATTATCATGATACCCAGGTCCTGATTTAATACAAAGTTAAATAATTATTTCGATTGTGTAAATCTGCTTTGCGACAGTGTCAAATGTTAATTCAATATTCATTTTTATCTCGTTACAGATTCTAATCAAACTGAATAATTCGGTCCTACCACACTGGATCTTGTGCTGCCTGCCAATATGTGAATAGTTTAAAGCGCACCACCTGGAATAGGAATATAGAGGAATGGTGTTTTACCATCTCATATACAAACATGTACACCAATCAGCCATAACAAACACTGATTAAATTGACTGATCAGTAAACTTGATCACAGGATCATAACCACCCCGTGCCTGCGGGGACAAAAAGGCTTCCCCGTCCAGAACCGATCCCACAGAAAAGCCAATGCTGCACAAATTGCAGGAAAAAGTCAATGATGGTCACGATAGAAAGACACCAGAACCACCAGCGCACCACAGCCCATTGCACATGACAGGCAACGAGTCTAAGACTGAACACCGAAGGGATGCTCCAGATAAACAAGTCTGATTCATGGGGTTCCCACTCCACAACCAACAGCACACCAAAATTTACTGCCAACATCCTGGTGCCCGACTCCACAGCACACCCTCAGAGGTCTAGTGGAGACAAGAAACAAGAAACCTACACAATATTAGGCATACACTTTTGTAATGTTAAGGCTAATCTATGTTGAAGTTAGTGTGGGGAAACATGAATTGCCACGCAAACAAATTGCAACTTACAAATCGTAACTAATTAGATTTTTTGCTTTTTTTCCCCTCCAATTCGTTCGAGTTAACATTCTTGATATGTTCAACTCGAGATCACATGACTCGAAAAATGAACTAATCTAAGTTGGGTAAATGAAAAAACGTGCAGATTGTATGAAAATAGGTGTAATATGCTTTTTTTTAATTTATATATGTTTTTTTTTTAATATGCTAGTGTTTTCGTGGCAAATTTCTGTGTTCATCTCTTCCTTGTAGGATTTTCTTCTAATCCGTACTGACACTTCGGCGGCCACTTTCTAATTAATTATCAACAGCTCAATGCAATAAAGCGCATCTGTGAAAGAAGCTTTTATAACTTGCACATGTCTGCGTGCGACTTTGTCCGTCTCCAGAGATGGCCCAAACGGCAGCGCCGTGCCAAGCCACATGAATCGCTGGTTTGTGTTCCTGGCAGTGCATTCAAAGTCGTGCATCTTAAAGCTCGTGTTACATGAATGCTGCTCAGTGTGATTGAGGTTTATAGGATTGAAATGGCTGTGGGCTGACATGCAAATTCCTGAGATTGCTGTCGGCAGAATGCAAACTGCCAGAGTTTTTAGTTTGCATAAGGAGGAGTCCATCTCATCCCACATTTAATGCTGTTTTACTGCTGGTTAATTGTTTAACAACTCCTTCTAAATTAGTGCAACCATAGGTCTGGTTTTAATGTTGCATAATTTATCAACCTTACCACATTACAGAGAGATGAGACATGTATGCCTGAACCTGCAGAAAAAAAAATGTTTAAGTGCGCGGTCGTAGATATTCTCTCTTTGCTCCTTATGTATCTGCATTTTAAATGAGATAAATGGGCGATTATCTCACAGTTTATAGGAAATGGCCTTGTTTTTGGGTTTTAATGAGGTTAAAAGCACATTTAAACTGACATTTAATTTTGTTTACATGAATGTGCACGCACGCACAAACTGAGACGTGACTTCTAAGAAGCCTGTTCAAGGCAGGTTGTTGCACCTTCATTATGTCTCTCCGTTCTGCGTAACAGGGAACGTGGGGTCGTTTTTTTTTTTTGTTTTGCGTCTTTAAGCTTGCAGCGATGGTACACACAGCGGGGGTCTGACATTTCGAGACACTGCGAACCGTCACTGTAAGATTTAAAAAGATCAGCGGTTAGCAGGAAGAAATCTAAATGAGTATAACAGCCAGTAATGGCAGCAGAGGTGCGAGGCTGAGAGATCCGGTAGCTCCTAGGGTGTGTTGAATGTGGTATGTGGTTTGAATGTGCACGGCTAGCAAAAGCAGCTCAGCACTGAAGTTACCTGTAGTTATCGGTGCGTAGGGCATTTATAGCGTATGTGTCAGGTGCTGATTGATGCTCGTGTGGTACATTTTGCTCCTCTGGAAGTCTGGAACGCCGTGTGCTTTTCGACAGGGGTGGTTTTGAGCTTGGTTGGAGAGCTCAGGGTAAAAGCGAGCGAAGACTACGTGTTCAGAGGGTCTTCTAGCGCAATCTTTAAAGAGCGAGGGAGAAGGGAGGTCTTCTGCTTTGCTTCTAGAGGTGATGCAAATATGATGCACTTCTAGCATGAACAGAGCTAAAAAAGGAAAAAAAAAAGGCAGAGAAGGTCTTGCGGTCGTCACCGTGTAGCTCTGAATCTGTAAACGTCTTTGCTGAATGGCTCAACAAAAAAAAAAAAAGCATGGTGGCCTGTAAATCTCCTCATCCTGCTCACTGCAGCATGCTGTACGGAGCTGTACCACTGCTTCTGCCTTACACGCTAATCCTGCATAGCCTTTATGTTTCTTTCAGCCTCTCTATCTGTCTTGCCCTGATTTAAAGAAAGACCGAATGTGTTAGAGTTTTCTGCACACTCTTCCCTCCCACCGGCTCCGCTTTTTCACTTTAATCCCCTCACGTATTTGTTTCCTGCCACGCATTAATTGAGTCACAGTTCATTGTTTATTCTGTAAATCTGCTCACACTTAAAAAGAACTCGTATGTGACAGAAAGCCAGATACCACAAACTAATGAAGTCTCGGCAGTCCTACGTCAAGACGTCACCCAGCAGAAAACGCAGGGGTTGAGAACCTCACTCGAGTGATTTAATCACCTAGTCAGCTTCAATAAAAAAAAAAAAAGTGCCTGAAGAAGTAGAATGTTTAAAGGTGATTTTTGTTTGTTTGAAGTTGCAGATGCAGATTAGTTGAGGTCGTAAGGAACTAAAATACAAATATCTATATGACACATGGATAAGTATTACTGTTGGAACGTCTTTGCCGAATGTGAGCATTATCTCGACGCTGTGCAGTAAGAAATGACCAGGTTCAACTCATATACACTTTCTACCGTTCTCTCTGATGTGGTCAGGAAAGCGATTCCGCTCCCTCAGGGCCAACACAGAGAGACTGAGGAGGAGGAGCTTCTTCTCAATCAGACCACCACACAGGACTAAACCATTTTTGCACATTACACACTTATGGACATTGTCTTTTTGCACTCATTCTGGACATTCACGAACACTTATGGACACTGCACACCTATACATTCATGCACATTTACACATTTCTATTTCATTTTCTTTGCTCGTTGCACATAAGACACTTTCACATAAGACACTTTCATGCATATTGCCCCGGACATTTCTATTTAAAATCCCACTTCATCTCCATACTAAAGATTCTATATTTTTCTGTATTTGTTTAGAAAATGATCTCTTTCTCCATATTTGTACAATAGATTTTCTTATATTTTTCTTATATTGTATATTTTGTCTTAACTTCTATAGATATATTTTTCTTTTCTTAGCTAAAGTTATTTTCTGTATTTTAAGTTAATCCTTTATTTGTCACATATACATTACAGCACAGTGAAATTCTTTCTTCGCATATCCCAGTGTAACTAGGGTCAGAGTGCAGGGTCAGGGCCATGATACAGCGCCCCTGGAGCAGACAGGGTTAAGGGCCTGCCTCAAGGGCCCAACAGTGGCAACCTGGTAGAGCTGGGGATCGAACTGCCAACCTTCTGATCAGTAACTCCGTGCCTTAGCCCTCTGAGCCACCACTGCCCTTTTATTATTATTTTATTATCTTATCTTATTTTATTCCATATTTATTTCCTATTAATAATCTTTTTATTTTTAAAGGTCACGGGCGGTTGTTTAAGCATTTCACTGCATATTGTACTGTGAAAATTTGAAAAGCAGCTTTACACAATCAAAAGAAAATTATGGAAATTTGTATGAAATGTGAGAAAGGTGTATGAATCAAAACGATCAGATTATCCCTGATGAGCAAGCCGAGGGTGATGGTGGCAAGGAAAAACTTCCTGAGACGGCAGTATGAAGAAATCTTGAGAGGAACCAGACTCAACGGGGAACCCATCCTCATTTGGGTGATAACGGATAGCTGGAATTGTTTTGCAGTCATACTTGGTGATAGACGGCTGGACGTTCATGCTGGAAGTCTTAAAGTTGGTATGGAATGGTCGTTTTTGGAGGCTCCGGTAGAATGTAGGAAATTCCAGTCCTTCAGTCACAAGTCCTCAGAGTGCTTAAAAATGTGAGGCGGTGTTTTTTAATAATGACAGGAGAGAAAGGGCACCCTGACCCCAGCAGGAATCTCGGCTGAAGGGAGCAGCAGAGCACTGAAGTGCTGAGCAATACTCGTAGTGGGACGGCCTGCAGGGAGGAGGAATCTTTATTAGTTTCACCATGCAGAGAATTAATTTCACGTATTTGACTTTGGCCCCTTTTTGTGTGTAGCACAATGTGTTGGCACCCCGTCCAGGGTGTACCCCACACATGCCCTCAGTCCTCTGGCTTAGACTCCAGGACTCCTGTGGCTCTGTACAGGATAAGCGTGATAGCGATTGAGTAACTAAAATGAAACCAGTAAACCTCTACCTTTCTAACCTGATCAGCTCTCAGGTAATTTAATCGCAACAAAATCAAAAGGCACCAGGATAGTTTGAGTTTGAATACATAGAAACATCCCTTATATAACTACAGATCAATTAACCCCTCTCTCTCTCTCTCTCTCTCTCTCTCTCTCTGTGTGTGTGTACAAGTAGCAGGTCAGTGTCCATGGTTAATGTATCACATTATGTCGGTCGAGTGTTGTCACGCTGCAGGATCACAGTGAATGTGTGCGTCTGTGACCGTCACAGCAGCGAGCTCTTGAGGTGTGTTTGTGCTGTACTGGGTCTGTGATTTAATATTCATCTCATACAGTGGACTTTGTACTCTCCCTGCACGGCTTTATCTAACTTCCCTTGGGAAAATAATAATAATAAATAAAAAAACTCCCTGCTGTGAGTCTACTGTTGAAGTGTCATCATGGTTGGATGCCTGCCAGCCCACTTAGCAGCCAGACAACAGCTGGGATGTGGAATATCAGGGAGGAACTGAGCGCTGTCAAAATATCACCTCCCAGCTGATAGATTTAGTATGCGACTGATCTAAATAGCCTTGTAGCACCTACGTCACAGATAAACCATGATATGGTATATGCTTGACTATAAAATAAACTATAAAATATGGATATTACCCTGATGGCTGTGGTATCTTTTATTTCAGTGGGAAAACAAACTTCAAAAAAGCTCCTAGGAGATGTGATTGAGATTCATTTAAAATGGATGGGTTAGCTTCCAAGAAAAATGACCATTAGTTTAGGGGAAATATATATATATATATATATATATATATATTTTGAAGTTACTGAAGTATTTTTTAAGTAATTTTTTTGTGACTTTTTCTTTTTGTAACTTTCTAGTGAAATGTAAGATGTCAGACATGCACAAGATGTTGAAAAAACTTTCGAAAACATTTTATGATTTATACAGCATCACTGATGAATAATTCAAAAAAATGTTTGATTCATGATGAAATGAAAAAACTTTTTAGTTTGGTTAGTCTTATTAACATTCTAGTTCAGTGTTAGGCAGATGAATAATTAGTTGACAGGTTTTTTGCTTTTTTACGTAGTTAAATGTAAGACATTTTTCTACTATTGAGTAAGAAAGTAAACATAAAAATGTAGTGAACCAGATTTTTTTCTTTTTCTTTTTCTTTTAAATCAGTTGAGTGGAAAAAAAAAATACCTTGGTGTAATTACATGTCCATTTCAACTTTTTTTAAACTGATGTATTTATATCCACCCAACACTTCATCATTGTGGATTAGAGATTCTCACAGTCTCTCTGCTTTATTGCATTGTAACTGAACATGATGACAAATTTATGCTTTATGATACAGAATAAAGGGAGTGCAAGTGATGAACATGATGATAGCGCAGGTACGGCTGATTGTGCCGCACGCCACAAGAGCGGGAATCACAAAAAAAGCTGTAGCTGCTGTGTAATTTTTTTAAAATAAAAGAAACTTGATTAAACACTCTTCTGTGTAGAACAGGGAGAGAGATATGGGTTATGCCTACATAATACTGAACTCCGCTGCAGTGATTTTATTATTATTTTTTCCCTCTATCTCTCCATCTTATTTCTCACTGCAGTATGGAAGTATAGAGCAGGCAGCTGTTAGAATATCAGATGAAAAGTCCGACTTCTCACGTATATTTACGTATTTATTTAAATCGACGCACTGTTGTGGTGAACAGTATCAGTTTGTCGGTCCTTGGACTCACAGCAGGAACTTATAGAAACCTAAACTCATAATGATTTTTTATTTTTTATTTATTTTTTTTATGCCATGCATAATGGTTTGCCTTAGATTTTTCTTCAGATCGAGTGAGACTTTCCTTATAACAGGAACTAGCATGTTTCGCAGACATTACACAAAGCATGCTGTTCATGAATAAATGTAATAATAATGTTAAATAATGTAATTTTATATGTTGGTACCACATTGGGTAACATAACATTAAACTGAACATTGCATATAAACCGCACACCCTGCTGTGCTTTTTTTTCTTTTCTTTACTAGCGTAAGTACCCGTCATTGACGGGAAAATAATTTTTCGAAATAGTTTAAAGGTTAAAGCTAAAAATAAGCTGATCAGCTTTAATGTAATCAGTGTTATTATTATTTCAGGTTGAAGCCCACGGACATGTCTGTACTACTTATACCGGTATTATTTCTTGGTATTGATTGACAGCATGCCAGAGCAAATCGCAGGGGTCTTGAAAAAGAATAATCAACACTACAAATATTTTTTGTATGACTCTTTGCATACTTAATGTAATTGTCAGTAAAAAAATGCTTGTAATTATAGTTCAGTATAATGTAATAAAATCTGACAAAAATATCCCAAAACACTGAAGCAGCAGACTTTGTGAAAATTTATATTTGTGTTGTTTTTAAAACTATTGGTCACGGTTGTAGATGATAATCAAATAGTGGCATAAATTATTTAAGAGCATTTTTCCCAGATATTTATCACCTAAACAGCAAAAAAAAAAAAAAAAGTATATATATTATTGACAAACTCTACCTAAATACCTATTACCTGTAATAAATTTTTACAATAAAATAATCGCACAGGTTCATATCGTGATTCCAATTTTTATGCGATTAATTCTGAAGCACTACGAAGAACTGTGAAAAGCGGAAAACATGAACTCCGTACAGGGGGTTCACCTGTTCGCGACCTCTTCATTGCGGGCTGCCCGGCCTATTTAATGGTAGGGAGAGCTCTGAGGACTCGCGGCTCTGCCCACATGGACCCAGTCGCACACCACAGGCTGGCGGTGCATCACTGTAGCTAGGTTACTGAGTTTACAGGAACCTATTTTTCTACAGAGGTGAGTGGACTGATTTATGAGCTGTTTGTTTACCCTCCCTGTCTGTGTCTGTTTTCGTATTGCAGTGCTGGCCAGTTTTCGGGGAACAGTTCAGCACGGCTTGCCTCTGGAGATCGGCGACACCGTGCAGATCCTGGAGAAATGTGAAGGTACGGCAATGGTTCAGACCTGCCAGAGTAATCTACTGTAGTCACTGGTAAATTAAGAGAGCGCTTCTTAAGCTGTGACACGATACTACATAATACCTTGTCAAGCAGTTTTTTTTTAATTGTTTGTTTGAACATACTGAATGTGTGGCATGGGGAAACCCTTTACATTGTGAAACTTGACATTTTCTACCATTTAGTTCTGAAACTAGACCATTTCCTGAACTGAACTACAGTTATTATTTTTTTTTGCATATCTTTTCCCCACCTAGTATGTAAATTCTGGTTACCCCAAAAAGTGAAAAAGAAAGAAAAATTGACTCCATTGAAACATACATTGCCTTCTGTATGCTTAATATCAAATTTACTCACAGAAAAATATTGTCCTGCTGCACTTTAAAGAATGATCATAATTCTTATTGATTATCAGTGTCTGTCTCATCATCTGATGTAAAAGTCACTTTTTAAACAGCAGCTGCACTGTTGTCTTTTCACTCGACTGATCTCTGATCACAGCGCAGGAGAAGAACAGATATTTTGACAGTTTTTTACCCCTGGGCATGTTAAACTGACTTATTACCCAGCATGCTCTTTGTGAGATCATGGCATAGGTAAGAGTACAAAGCAAATGAAAGCATTTATATTCAGCCACAGTGACGGGTTTCAAAAAGATTTTCCCAGACCATCAAACACCGAGAGAGCTGTAAAGCTCACGGAAAGTAACCACATATAAGAGATACTCATACACTCAACATGTGTTCATGTCATAAAAAAAGCATTAGCTGAGAAGGTCAGAAAATTATTTTCAATTTTGATACTGATTAAGTGTTCCAGGCTAATATCAGGCTTAATACTGATTTTTTTTCCCCAAGTCAGTCCACTTTGTCCACGGTATGTTATTTTGCTACGTAAAGGGGTAGACAAAATAATGTTTCATGTTTCATAAATAGATGTGATTTTTGGCTGTATAAGCTCAAAATTAAATGCACTCTATATATTTATTTTCCTGATTGTGCCTGATTTCTTGAATAATTAAATAACTGTAGTTTACAAAGAAATATCTAAGGATTCAATAGTCTTAAGCCAGCCCTCATTTCGTCATATAAAATTACATTAAATTATATAGATTCAAATAAAGAAATGGGAATGAACGTTTTACTGTGACAGGCTGCAAAGTGCCTAAAGATGCAATTTTAAAATATGCTGTTGATGTAACGACCTTGTTTCCCCTCTCATATGTTCCAACCATTCAGCATTCAGCATCACCTGTATACTAATCACCGGCCTGATCTTCTGTCATCATCTGCCCCTATTTCTCACTGGTCCCACTTTTCCATCATAGGGTTAGGGTTAGTGGCTTAACAAACAAAATCTGGTCAAGTGCAGAAACTGGACTGAAATTGAGAGGTAGAAAAGTCCGTCTAAAGTCTGGAGAACTATTCCTCAGGACTACATAAAACATACAAGACAGTCTGATTCTTTGGAAGCAAAATATGAATAAATGAGGGCTCAGGAGTTTTTCCCAGTACTATATGACACCTGTTTTCTGCAGGTACCATCATTTTATTGATGTCAATATAATACATCTTTGCTTTATAGTTATATATAGTTCCATTCTACTGCCTGCCTTAATGACTGATGTGGAGCCTTATCTATACAAATTTAATCAATGAATTAAATTTGATGTAACACATGCAACTAATAACACGCACCATCACACTCTCAGATTGTCTCTGTTCAAACTGTTCAACACTACTGTTTTTGACCTGAACTTGCCTACACTGTTCGTCCTTGTTTCCTGTTTCCACTCTTTGAAGATGTACTCCTCCAGCGCACACGTCTGACTTCCTGTTTTCGAGTGATAGAAAGCTGGCTGCTGGTTGGGCTGCTCGCTCTCTATTACAAGGAGAGGAAATGTCTCACGCTAGATGTGTGTTTGATATGAGTAACAATTGAGGAGATTAGTAGGCTCACCTCATAATCACCACACATTTTTCTTTTGTCAAAATCAAATGTGTACATTTGTTAATTAGTATGAAAATGTACTGAACTATGAAATTGAGAATTCAGTCTCAATTTAACATTTAGAGACGTTTTGACTTTTTAAACTGTTTTAAAAAAAAACAGGATTTTAAAAAAATTCAGAGACATAAAAAAAAAAGAGCACCTGATTTTTGATTACATCGCTACATGAGTGGGCAGAGAAAAAGAGTTGGCTCATTCTCCCCATTCTGATTAGCATTATTATCTTCATAATGAAGAGATCCAGTCTTCTCTTTTCAGTCTTCTTTTATCAAGCTGATGTCAGTGGGTGACAGGCTACTGTTGACACTGGTGTGTGTGTGTGTGTGTGTGTGTGTGTGTGTGTGTGTAAAATATACTGAGTGTTGACCTTGTGCACTCTGTTCATCACTCTGCTGTGTCTGGACAAAGGAGGCTTCAGTCAGCAAGCCCACTGGTATTTAGTCATTTAACAGTAGCTTAATTGATTAAGAGAGTAGTGCCAGTCAAGCCAAAGCCTAAACACCCAACACCACGCTCAGAGTGTGTGAACTCAGAAAAGCACATACTCATAAATCCCTAACTAGTTAAATGGCAGCACTCTCAGAATGTGTGTAGTGACAGTATTACACATTTGTTGCCTGATGATAAAAAAACTAAAAAACTGCTATGTGCGTCATAAAGATTTGTGACCATTGATTTAAAATAAATAAGGAGTAAACATGATGGGGTGCGCTTTGCTTGGACTAATAATCAGTGACATACAGTAAGTTGTTCGCTTTCCTGTGACGGGACTTGCCGAGGTGTTTCTATTCCACTTACAGTACAGCAGATTGCTAAATATTCCAGTTTTTTTATTTGTTGAAGAACAAAATGTCTTACGTACTTTTATCTGTATGTTGTAACATTTAATGTTGCATAACATACTAGAAACAAATTAGTTTCCATCATCACTTGTTTATAGCAGATGTAAACACATTTCTCCCATTTTTTTTTTTTTTTTTACAAGAAAGTAATAAGACCAAAAACAGTGCACCCTGCCTGATTACAGAAAAACCACAAGACGACTTGGTGAAAATGTCACGGTGGAACAGCTTCACCTCTCACGGTTACAAAACGTTGACACCTGAGACTCCTTCTATACATCCCCAAATCAGCAGTCATGCATATTTAACCTCTCAGTTGTATATGTGGGGTCTGCTATGCCGTCTCTGTGAATAATTTGTTAATGAATAGAAAATAATGTATTAAAACAAGCCCTAAATATAAGCATGTGATTATTACATTTCTTTCATCAGAGCTGCTGTTTAGAAAAATAATCTATAGTTTATAATCACCATAAATGATATAGAGCGGCTTCATAAAAGCATTGACATCGGAATTTTGTGAGTTCAAATCCCAACACTGCCAAGCTGCCGCTGCTGTGCTCTTCAGCAAGGCTCTTAACCCTCAACTGCTTAGTCGTGGGCATCTGTCGAGTACCATGAATGTGACTGTTTTTTTTCTCTCTCTCTCTCTGTAGGCTGGTACAGAGGCTTTGTGCTCAAGAACCCAAATGCCAAGGTAATCCAGAGACAGACGCTTGGCCTTTTTTTTTTTTTTAAACAGCCTGCCTTTGTCTATTTTTGAGATGTAGCTGTTGAAACACTGTCAGTTTATAGCTTATCCTTACCGATTCAAGATGGAAACATTGGTTTGTGTCCTCTGACCTCATTATTAGCATTGCTCACATGTCTCTCACCTTCTGTCTGTTTTAGGGAATTTTCCCATGCAGCTACATTCATTTGAAAAATGCTCAAATCAAGAACAAGGGGTGAGTGAGCTAAATGGTCTTGTCAAAGGGGGAAGTGCTTTTATTAAACCTGCCACATTTCCCACTATTTATGCAAACCAAAGCATTTAAATCATGTTCTACTAGGTCTAAAGGTCTGTGTGTCATTTAGTGCGTCTCACACTACATCCTGTTTTTTTTTTTGTTTTTTTTAAACTTACTTTCCAAATGGGGGTCTAGGGAAGATGGTGCTTGTTGTCACGCAAAGATTTCAACTTTAACATGTTTCCATTTTGACCTGCAGGCAGTTTGAGACCGTTGTGCCCACTGAAGACACGGTCATTACAGAGATGACGTCCACATTGCGGGAATGGGGCACCATATGGAAGCAGCTTTATGTGGTAAATTGTGTGCTTTAGAAAAATGTCTCTGTAAAGACTCTTTGTAAACTGCTGCCAGTACAAGCTAATTGTATATTTTAGTTTCATTCATCCTGAGCTAAGAGGAAATGATGACGAGGATGTGTTTGTACAGATAAGACAAATTAGGTTAAAAAAAA
>JAOVVA010000016.1:8992361-9006323 GCA_028565275.1 Leiocassis micropogon
TTATCTCCAAAACATCTAACATGGGTTGTCCCTCTGATGAACTCATTCTTGATCCTATCCATCTTTGTCACTCCCAATGAGAACCTCAACATCTTCAGCTCTGCTACTTCCAACTCTGCCTCCTGTCAGTCATAAATACAATACGAAAAAAGAAAGTACTGAGTAGTTTTACAGATGACTGTAAAATGTAAAATGTCTGTATAGGATGGAAAATACTGAGATTAGCCGTCTCTTCTTGAAACACTTTATTATTTTTATTATAGTTAGTGAGATGGAAAATCTTGCCTATAGTTATCAGGTTACAACAGTTTATACTTAAACTGCTTTTGTTACCAGGAAGAAATATTCAGTCTAGTGCATGTAGTGTGCATGGACTCACATGCAGTAGTAGTATATCAAGCTGTAGACTAAGCAGGATGTTACCTCTGTGCCATCTGGATCCATCCATGCCACCTCCATGCCATAATAAAACTTTTATCTGGGTCATCAGGTGACTGTGTCAAAGTCAGATTTAGCACATTTAGCTCCAGAGTTTATCCTCTGAAGATGAATGCAGTGAATGAAATGCTTATTTCTATGGCACACTATTGATTAAAGAATGATCAGAGGTGTCATTAATTAAGCAATTTCAATGAATACATTCATCATATCGCATGTTGATCATTGATAAGTACATGAAGCTGTGAATTCGTTTAAAAAGGTAAGTCATGAAGGTAAGATTTTACAAGAGCTCACTATCTTCCAGCAGTGTTCAATGTAATATTTACCTCTACATCCACTGAGAAAATGTGCGAGTAGCTGATACAGCAACACACAGCATTGCTGAGAGCTGGAGGTTAACACATGGAGAAAGTGGACTAATGAGTAGATGGTTGCCACGGGCAGTGGCACATTCTTTTTTTTTCAGCCATAAACCCATGTACACCAGGCATCAAAGAAAAGGAGCCATCTGACCATCGGACCAGGAGCCATCTGACTTTATATCCCCAATATGGATAGGGAATTAACATCATGGACACTTCAGGCTAAGTTTGACAAACATATGTAGTACAATTTTTAGAAATGTGTGCTTCTGCTCAAAAATGGTTCCATATCTGAATCTAACTTTTTGCAATAGTTGCTTAGGCAGAGTGTTCTCATGTGAAGGAAAACTTTTACACATAGCTCATTTCTATGTTGTACTGTTGTATCGAGAGCTTAAACCAGATTTTATCTTTCTATTAATATGTAATATGTTTTAAATTAAAAATGCTTGAAATGTGTATTTTATTTAATCTGAAGCTTTGGAAAATTGCTGTGGTTTCCATCAGCACCCACTTCCTTTTAATGTTTGTATATCACGCTGTGCCACATGGTGAGTCGCCTCAGGTCATGTCATATGAATTATTGAACATAGCACAGCTCACATTTTCAGAGGCTGAACTTTTTCACAACCTGTTTTCTTCGTGTGTCATCTGCATTCACACAGCAAGAGCCTGGCAAAGGCTACTCTCTGTTAGAGGGACGTGACCGGCAAACAGAGCGCAACCACAAAGGAACTGTTCACACTTTCCTGTAAAACTCATCCTGTGCTTCACACAGCCTGCTTAGGTGCTGGTAGGTCTGTCTATTGTATAAGAGACCACTCTTGCTTCAAAACTTCCTTTTGATCCCAGTGATTGAGAAAATGCGCCAGTGCAGGCCTGTAGATAGCCAAAGTCACTCTGTATGGATACTCCTAATTCATAAATCTCTTTTGACAAATGGGCATAAAAATCCAAAACTACCATAATATGGCTTAACTTAAATTAAATCTGAATGATTGCAGAATGTCTAAGGAAACCTTTCATATATTCCAGCAACAAGCACTATTGTCTTTATAAATTATTCATCAATGTCACCCATCAGCATGAATTTCCATAACTGGGACCTTATGCTAATGGAGAGTATTTTAAAAGAAGGGCTCCCCCTAGTGTTCTTTACTCTCACTTAATATTACATCTAATAAATATTTAATGCTGTGTGCTCAATTTAGTAAACTGCAACCCATAAACCTAGAGTGCTTGCATTTGCCCTAATTTTTAACTGCCCACCACATAAAACACATGTGAATTAACTTGTCATGTACAATTACTGAAACACTAATCAAATTCACATACCACATGTAGCAAATAGACATTAGTCAATGCACAAAATGTAAAAAAAATAATAATAAATGTTGGCCATAATTAATAATGCAACAGATTACCAGAAGCTTGTTTTTGCAACTGGATTATAATAGACTACAGACCAGAGTTATTACTAAATGGAAAATACTTAATGTTCCTTTTTCATTGCACAGTTATCAGTGTACAGCACAAAGGTGACAAGCTTTCATAAAAGCAGCTTAAATTCTCTCATCCTTATTTGCTGTCAGGAGCCGTGCCTCAACACTAAGCTGTCTGAGTCGAGTGCAAACTTCTCTTGAGCTCATCAAAACAAATTCTCAGTGCAGCCATGCGGTCAAACACCCTGGTACCCTGAACTGGAGCTGTGATTTATAAGTGTATAGTGAGTGAGGCAACTGCAAATGAAACTGTATATCAAATAAAAGATGAAAGACTAACATCAAACTATGCAAGATTAATTAGTCTAAGGTATCTGATGTTACCACACTGATGTTGGTCATAGAGCCTATTAATTTAATGCATAAATATAAACCTTTTTCAGCTTCTGTTTCCATTATTGTGGCAATAAGGTTACAGCTCAGTGCCCCAACATAATCAATGCCCCCTTAGCAAAAAATAAAAAAATAAAGCATTACCAGAGCATGTCACATTGCCTGAGAAATGGTTTAGGAAGAAATTAGGTCACATAATAAAATCATCAGAAATAATTTTTAACTTGCTAATGGAAATCATCTAATTGGTTTCTATTAAACATTTTCCCATTATGATTTAATGTCGTTACCAATTTCCAAGACTCATTCATGATTCTATTCATGATTCATGTACCAATCCAGGATCGTTTTTACAGTGTAATTAAATTAAATGTGTCTTTCAAAGTGACTCCAGCAGTCTTTTTTTTCTGCTCAAACACCACCTATGCCAATAAATCCATCAAGTCAAGTCATCTGAATTAACACACACACAACAGGTTAACGCAAAGTCAACATATAAGGCCACTGCAATTATGTATTCACCCGTAAATCCTGTTAGAAAACAATCAAACATGTAGAATCAGTCACAGGTTACCTTAATGCAGGTGACCTTTCATAGACAAAGACACTTGCTTTTGCCTGGCAAGAAATGCTAAGTGCTGCTTGGTTTCTGGGAACCACTATGTGTACTGTAGATTTCACCCCTAATGGAAGTCTAACAGTGCCAGCAATATCAGGAAAATAAACTGGGGATGCCTAGTGTCTGTGTCTGTGCCTATATTGACTCATTTTGACATAAGTTTTATTTGTAGTTCATTCAGACATTTTATTCATTAAAACTAAAGAATACATGTTGGTATAGAAAAATGATCTTTTTCTTCATATAGCAGAAGAGCACAAAGTATTTAATTTCTCTTATACTACAATAGTTTGCCATCATCAACAAGATTTATCTATGTTTGCTTGCAGTCACATATACAGTCATGTGTAAATGTTAGTGCGCCCTCTTTTATTTCAAATAATAAAAATATAATACATAATAAAAATGTATGTATTAGTATCAGGCAAATACAACCCCAGATGAACTAGACATATATTTTTTTTACTGTGCAATTATTTAAGTAACAAAAATGAAGGCAAAAAGAAAAACATGTGGGCAATACTATGTACCCCTTACTAATTGCACAGGATTTAAGAGGGTAAGTTGCTGCCAGGTGATGCTAATCATCAGTCCTTGATTAATTGATCACCAGCAGGTGCGCAGATCTCTATAAAAGCAGAAGTTTTGGCAGTTTGCTGATCTGGAGCATTCAGGTGTGTGTTACCACAATGCCAGGGACATAAGCAATGGCCTTAGAGAAGCAATTGTTGTTGCATATCAATCTGGAAAGAGTTATAAAACCATTACCAAAGAATTCAACATTTTATGGTGAGAATGATTATTCACAAGTGAAAAGCATTCAAGACATTTGCCAATCTTCCCAGGAGTGGACATCCCAGCACATTCACACCAATGTCAGACCACACAATGTTCAAAGAAATACGAAAAATGCAAGAACACGTATGGTTTGTTTGAAAGAGTTGCCAGGAGAAGGTCTTTTCTGTTTTAAAAAAAGTCTGAGGTTTGCAAAACTGCATCGAAACAACTGGAAACAAACAATCGAAACAATGAACCATGAACTCCTCTGTATATCAGGGTATTTTAGCGGCCATCTGTCTGACAGCTAAAACTTGCTCGAAATTCAGTCATGCAGCTGGACAATGTCCCGAAGCACGCCGGTAAATCTACATCAGAGTGGCTTTAAAAATATAAGAATCAGGTTTTGGAATGGCCTAGTCAGAGTCTAGACTTTAACCCAACTGAAATGCTGTGGTAGGACCTTAAGAGAGCTGTGCATAAGCGAATGCCCAAAGTTCAAGATATTGCTGCAAAAAAGTGGATCTGCATGCTATTGATTTGGGGGGTACTTAGTATTGCTCAAATGATTAATTTTTCTTTTTGGCTTCATTGTTGATAAATAAATAATGGCACAGTGGGAAAAAAAGCTATATAATATGTTTTTACACACAAAAAAAGCTTAGGATTAAAAGAGCGGGCACTCATTTTTACACATGCCATTGAAGCAGGTTAGTTCCTATTATCACTTAAGTGATAATAGATTTACCTCTAACTGTTACAACGTACTGTTACAACATGACTCCGTACAAAGATGCTAAACAAACATCTTACAAAAACTACATGAGAGTAAAACCCTGAAAGTAAAAGTTGAGTAAAAGTTACATCAAAAAAGTCAGCAACATCATTTATTATACTGTAATTATCATTGAATTTAAGTAGATATACCTTTAGGTGGCATGGTCTAGAAGTGGTGAGGTCTGTGGCTTCGCACCTCCAGTGTTGAAGATTTGAGTCCTGTGTCGGGTCTGTTCTCCCTGTGCTTGGTGGGTTTCCCTGGTAATTTGGTTCCCTCCCACAATCTAAAGACATGCACAGTAGGCTAATTGGCATTTACAAATTGCCTGTAGTGCGTGCGTGCTTGTTCAGGGTGTTCCCCACCTACTGCCTCTAGTCCCCAAAGATCCTGTACAGAATAAGTGGTACAGAGTGTGTGTGAGAGTAAGAGAATAAATATAACTTTTAAGTCTCTGTCCTTAGTACAAGCACACTGTCTGTAAAAAAATATCCTTTGTCTGAATGGTGTATGAACTTTGGGAAATATTATTTCAAATGATTGGTATTTGCTGTTTAAAATGATATGGGTCAAATGGTCAAAGGGCAACAGCAGCAAGCAAAACTATAAATAGTACTTCACTTTAGGCCTTTAACCTGCAGCTCTTGACAAATGTTTTTTTTTTTTTTCCCTCACACTAAGGGCATGACAGTTCACACTGCCTCCTTACTTAAATTAAAGTATTTAGGTTTATTTAGTTATAGATTTTTATGTTTCATTCATCATTTGAAATTATTAGGTGCTTATAACAGGCGGTACAATGGCTTATTTGTTAGCATTGTCGTCATGCCCCTCCAGGGTCCGGGTTCGATTCCCGGCCAGGCAAGTTTGCATGTTCTTCCCGTGCTTGATGGGTTTCTTCCAGGTACTCCAGTTTCCTCCCACAGTCAAAAGACATGCAGGTTAGGCTAACTGGTGTTCCCAAATTGCCCATGTGTGTGTATGAGTGTGTGAATGTGTGTGTGCCCTGAGATGGATTGGCACCCTGTCCAGAGTGTACCCCGCCACATGCCCTAAGTCTCCTGGGATAGACTCCAATACAGGATAAAGCTGTATAGACGATGAGTGAGTGAGTAAGTGTTTCATTTATCAATTGAAATTATTAGCTGCTTATAACAGGCGGCACACTGGCTTAGTTGTTAGCACTGTTGCCTTGCACCTCCAGGGTCCGGGTTCGATTGCCGTCTCGGGTTTGTGTGCATGGTGGGTTTCCTCTGGGTACTCCGGTTTCCTCTCTCAGTCCAAAGGTATGCAGATTAGATTAACTGGCGTTCGCAAATTGCCTGTAGTGTGTGAATGAGCATGTGTGTGTGTGAGTTTGCGTGTGTGCCCTGCGATGGATTGGCACCCTGCCTAGGGTGTACCCATGCCCCAAGTCTCCTGGGATAGGCTCTGGGCCCCTAAGACAATGTATACAGGATACAACAGTACAGACAATCAGGTAAATGAGGTGCTTTATAACAAGTACATCATTTCTACATTAATAAAATTAAGTGTATTTGACTATCTAATTGTAATTGTAATTTGACTGTTACTCTGATTAATGCCCTGAAAACTTTATTTCTATTTGGCCGTAGCCCTTGACAACAGCCGGAGTGCTCAGCGCCTGTCCAATCACTTTAGAGCAGGAGCATCTAGGGGCACTTCAGTCTGCACCTGATTGGTCAGACGGGTATCCGCGGCCACGTGAAACGCGTCCCTGTGACGCGTCAGCAGTATAAAAGGATTTCCCGGCGCTGTTGTCACGCAGCCCTAGTTTTAAAGGGAAAATGTATCGCTCTCGTTCACAGGCTTTCATCGGAATCGCTTTTAATTCTTTACTTTTCACGGTGCCATTGGAAGACTGTCAGTTTCGAAGACGTTATAGTAAAAACTGGTCGTGTATTGGGTGATTTTAGGTTTAACATTTAGTATATTTATACAAGAACTATGCCCAAATCCAAGAAGAGGAACAGCAAGGGTAAGCGAACTCGGAGTGTCTGGAATTGACCGGTTGTTTTGGCGTGGTGCCTGAACATCGCGTCTATTCATGGGATTTGTAGTTCTTTTGCGGCGCCATAACAGTTCTAACTTTTCTTTCGGCAGGTTCAATAGAACTACAACACCCATGTGACTCGCGGTGACATGTTGGCAATTTGTTAGCTCGTAAGGGTTAAACAAAAGAATTGTATATGTTTTCGTTTAAAATTTGTTGTGAATATTTTGGATGTTGATCAGTTTAAGAATTTTTGCCAAAAAAATGTTACGTTGAAATAAAAAAACGCGAATTATATAGACATGGGTTGCTAACTTGCTTGCTAATACGCCCCTGGTTACGAGGTAAAAACACAAAAAAAAAACCATGTAAATATACTGTACGTTATTTTGCTCTCGTTGTTGGTCGCTATATTTGACTTGTATACCGTCAAGCTCGACGCACAACCCGTTTTCACTCGGTTATTTAGGTGAAGAACACCATTAGCTAGCAACGTGTTGGCCTGATTAGCTTTCAGCCCGCGTAGTCCAGTGTGTTCCCGGAAGCCAGGCCCCTGTAGAGCTCTCTCTCTCTCTCTGTGTGTGTGTGTGTGTGTGTTAGAGGCCCCGTCCTGCTCTTACCCTGTTCGTTCATTTATTTTTCATTAACTGGTTAATTTTATTTTTTATCCTGGTCCAGATTATATTGGTTACAGAACACCTTGGAATACTCAGCATAACCAGTCAACCTCCTGGTTTGTTACTGGGACTATGATGGGAACCAGTGAACCCAGTGGAAACTCTATAAACTCCACACAGAGTAACCCGAGCTCAGGAACAAACTTAGAAGCTGCTATTCTCTAAACCACCATCTGTTCCTTCACTAACGTTCAACTGTTATTACATGTGAACGCTTTTATTTTTCTTAACCGCTGTCTGGTTTTGTCTGTCACACGCTTTTTCCTTTTCAGTGTGTTGTTGAAGTGGAAAAAAAATGTAACTTTTATCTACAGTCTGACACCAGTCATAGTGCCCTTGACCTGACCAATCTGGTCCCATATCCCCCCCCCCCAAACGCTGTATTTGAACAGTATCAGCCTTATCACTTTTTACTGATCATGTGGTCATAGTTTTTTTTTTTTTTTTTTTCTTTCTTTTTTTTCTTGTCTTTTTCTCTCCGCCTCCAAGTTGATTTTTCTAACCGCTGTGGGAACTTGGTTAATTTTGCAGGTGTCCCAGGGGGACAGCATAGAGCTGTGCAGCCTTTCAGCGATGAGGACGCTTCTGTCGAGACGCTCAGCCATTGCAGTAGCTTCAGTGATGCCACAAGTGTGGCAGATGAAGGTGGGTGGGTTTGGGAATAAAGACATGGGTGTTGAGTCTCTGTGCAGCTGATATTACTATGAAGCTCACTGTTACCCGGATAAAAGGAAAGAATTGTGAAAGGGTTTTTTTTTTTTTTTTTTGGTAGGGGGAGATGCTGAGGTTGCAGCTCAAGATGATTTTGAGTTCAAGCTGAAGGTTTACATTGATTCCACAGTTGATAAAAGGTTTGTCACACTTCTTGGTCCAACATTTATTTATTTTTGTGTTGAGAGGGTTCATTCTTCCTCCTTGCGTGTCTCAATGGTGCATTGATTCAGTGCTCTGAATACCATTGTTTTTTCTTCCAGTGCTAAAACCAGGCAAGGTGCCCTCGATGGATTGAAGACTGCCATGGCAACCAAAATCCTGCATGAATTTATTTTGGAGAGGAGGATGACCATCACAGACAGCATTGAACGCTGCTTAAAAAAAGGTTTGAAACCAGACATTTTGAAGCTGATCTTGCATAGGCAAGTGCTGGCAGTGGACCTGAATTTGTTTGCCTTTCTTGTACTTAGGTAAAGGAGAGGAGCAGCGTGCAGCCGCCTCGCTGGCGTGCCTCCTGTGCATTCAGTTGGGTTCAGGAATCGAGAGTGAGGAGGTGTTCAAGACCCTCAAACCTATATTTAAGACCATCCTGACAGATGGATCAGCAAACATCCAGGCCAGACAGGCTGTAAGTAGCAGATCGGATCTCTTATCTGTTAACTGCCATTTCTAATGCTTGCCTTTTTTCTATTTATTGTAACAATGTTTTTTTTTTTTTTATTTATTAAAAACATTTTTTTTTGTGCAGTGTGCGACGAGTCTGGGCCTCTGCACACTGGTAGCAGAAGACGATATCTTGGTAAGATTTAAACACTGTCGTGATGTCATGTCACGTGAATATCAATCACCTTATCTCACCTTGTCTTATCACATGCCTTGTACAAAATGTGACACTAGGCAGCATATTTATTATTGCTCACATGCTGTTAGAGGGTGCTATAAAGCACAACTGAAATAATGTATAATTGTCACCCTCCCCCGAAAGCATGGCCGGTCTGCTCCCTAGTCTTGATTTGTACTCATGATCTCCTAATACAAAGGGTGGCCACTTTTCTCTTGTGCTAAACAGAAGTCCGTGCATGTTAACTTTGGTGGCACAGAATCGAGCATGTCTGAGGCTGATCAGCTGGTCACTGGTCATGGCCGATTTAGATGAAACGGGAAAACCTCAAAACATTTTCTTTCCCAACTGATATTGCTACTGGATTACTTGACCACCTTCAGCTTGTATAATTCAGATGTCAGCTCGTGGTTTTAAGTATGTCAGCAGATCAAAATAAGTACTTAAATACGAGCTGTACTTTAGTTTAGCGATGCTAACATTCTGTGCATGAACCAGTTTGGCTTCTTCAGCAGATTCTTTGTGCATTCCAGTTACATACATCTATGTAAATTATTTAGCTGCAGGCAGCTTGTCAGTCTAGGCTTGTAGCTGGAACATTTGGTAAGAAAAGGGAAGCACTCTTGCAGGCTTTTGTTGGTGTATGGTGTGTCTTAAAGTCCTCACTGGTCTGAATAGTGACCACATGGTGCCCTTTTTAATTTTTTTTTTTTTGGTTTGCTTTTAAATACAAGCCAGTGACTAACAGCAGCATTTGAAAATGTTTAGACGACTGGACAGCAAAGGCTGCAATTACTCTCCCCATGCCTAATTCAAAACGTCCTTCTCTTCTGTTCAGAATTGGTGGAATTAACCTCAAATGGTAATCCTCCATTTTAAAAATATAATCACTCATCCGAGAACTGATCACTAATGGGTTAGACATTAAAATTATGCTGTAGCCCCGCTGTTGCTTTTAACGTCGGCTAAAATGACCATAATTTCAATGTGCAAAATTGTTACAAAACAAGCTAATATTTTATCTTTACAAATCAGCAGAAGCAGACTGGTGTTGACTAGATCAATGAGTTTCAAATAAAAAGCAAACATGTAGCTGTACCTCTGCATGTTACCTCTAAACTAAAAACTTTGATCAGTATTGCAGTTGAGTGATGAATTGAAGTCATGATCGTGATTTGAACTAATCGATTGCACAGCATTGTTTAAAAGGATACAACTCTCCTATACAAGCCCAAAGAAACACCATTGGCATGCTTTCTCAATGCTTTAGCTTTATGACTAGAGTTAATGTGCATGTGTTTTTATTAATTTTTTCCCCCTTTCTCCTCCTCTTCCCTTCAGGATATTTATGCCACCATGGAGTGTTTTGAGAGCCTTTTCACCCGCTCCTATGTACGCGAAGACGGCAGCAGACCCTCCCTGAACCCTCAGACTGTTCAGCTCCACACCAATGCACTGCTCTCCTGGGCTTTGCTGCTGACAATCTGCAGTGGCAGCCATATCACAGCAATCATCCACAAGTACATATCTGACATGCTCTAAGCATTTAGCAATTGCTTATTTTTAAAAGGTAAAATGGCTTTGAGAGGTTGAGTTATGGTAAAAGAGGAAGTTGCTCTGCCATTGTGCTGGACTTCAGTCCTGCAAACCTCTTTTCATGCTCTGATTATGTTCTGTTTTAGACATCTGGCCAAGCTGCCACGACTCCTGGAGAGCGAGGATGTTAACATGCGCATTGCGGCCGGAGAGACGATCGCGCTGCTGTATGAGCTCGCTAGAGATGTCGATGCAGTGAGTTTCGATTTGATTACTCTTTAAAGGCAACATGCCGTGAGATGGTAGTAATGTTTTAATTGGCTAACCTATAAAACTGTCCAGGAATTTGACTGCGACGACTGGGAGCAGTTGTGTGGCAAACTGAGCGCTCTGGCCACAGACTGCAATAAACACCGTGCCAAGAATGACAAGAGGAAGCAGAGGTCTGTCTTCAGGGATGTGCTAAAAGCGGTGCAGGTGAGAAAATGGTGCAGAGGATGCTTTTTGGAGGCAGTTGTGCAGCTAATGAGAAATGATGGCTTAATAGTGCTCCTCTGTATGAGCGCAGGATGGAGAGTTCGAGACTGAGACGATCCGGTTCGGTACAGAGCGCATGGTCATTGACAGCTGGGTGAGGAAGAGAACCTACGATGCTTTCCGAGAGTTTGTGGGCTCTGGCATGAACTACCACCTGCAGGTATGAAATGGCCAAGAATGGTTGTCCCAAAATTCACTGTTCAAATAGTATGAGACTTTGTATTTAAATGCCAAATCCCTGCTTGAATGCTTTAGATCTTGTGCTGCTTTTGGTGTTTTACTACTTTCTCAACCTTAATCTTAAAGGGCGGGTGACTCCTGGTATACAAATTTGACAATTATACATTCATTGTCATTTGTCAAGATGTTGATGTATTTATTTTTAATAACTGTCTTGACAGCATTGCTCACTGCCAGGAAAACAGCAAAAGCAAATTATTAATGTCTTATTGTTTCTATAGTAACAGCTTGTTTCTGTGAGACTTGAAATTTTTCCTAGCTCTGACACATTCAACCTGTTAAATGAATCTTAACACCGGCACCGTGCTCTCTTCAATGGATGAATTGAGAATGTGAACGGTGTCTTCCTTTTAGCTTGTGTAGTATTCGTAGATAGTAATTGGGCTCTTTAAAAGAGATTTTAAAGAAATCTCTTTAATTTTTTTATTAAAGGCTTTGAAAAGCTGCATGTTTAAAGGCAAGCTGTAGATGATGAATTACATGCCATCTGGGTAGTGCAAGAATTGCATCAAAACAGGAACATAAGGGAACTAAAGCTTCAGGTTCGTTATATTTACCCAGGACAATGTATCTTGTATTTCGTTGCTTCTGTGAGTTTACTTGAATTCCATCTCTTGTGAGCAAGTAATGTGACCTGCAGTTTGACAGATCTGTTCTCTAGTAATGGGTAAGGGCCGTTTGTCATGAGTCACAGTGAATCAGCTTCAGTATTAAGGAATTCTTCTCTTGCCATTTGACCTAGATGGCTGGGAAAACACTGACATTTTCTAATACTTTGAACTTTCCTAGGCAAATGAGTTCATTAGGGATGTGTTTGGACTGGGACCAGCTCTGCTGATTGATTCTGCTGCTCTGAAAGCTATGAAGAGTTCTCGATTGGAGAGGGTAAGGCAGAACCTACCATAGTACTTTAGTGTACTTTTTGAGAACTTTTAATTATATACAGGTCACATTTTTCTCCTCCCTTTTAGCATTTCTACAATGCTGCTGCATTCAAGGCTCGCACCAAGGCCAGAAACAGATTTCGTGATAAGAGGGTGGATGTGGGTGAATTTTAGGATCCTGCTTTATTCATTAACCATGTAATTCTTATTTGGGTCCAGTGTATTGCCTCCATGTCATCTGTCCCTATTTATATTACTAGAAAGTGTAAATTTTTATTAAATATGTATTTGTGTTCACTCTTGGCCATTTTCTGTGTAGTAATTTTTGTTGTGTAAATTGTAGAATTGAGTCTGAATATATTGCATATCTTTTTTTTTTTTTTTTTTTTTTTTTTTGGTCAGATGGGATTGTGATAAAATAAATTTGTTAGAAATGTATTGTGTAATGGCTACTTTACTCTAGAGAATGGTCAATTTAAATGTGTTAATTCTATTGACCTATACTTTGAGGTATTAACTTTCTGCAGAAGTGCCAACATTTCCAATTCAGCCACAGTATTTACACTTTGTTTTTCAGATAAATCAGCAATTGGATTAACTGCAAATTTTACTGAAACAGTTTTCAGAAAGAAAAAGCATGACCCAATGTGTGTGGTGGGTTTTTTTTTTTTTTTTTTAAATAAACTTGTACGCCAATAGAAAACTCATAATAGAAACTGGTCTGTTTGGGTTGTGGTTAGATGGAAGAGCCATTTGCTCTCAATGTTTACTGTTGCTTGGTACTCGTCTCCTGGGAAAAATCTCATCTTGTCCACAGGATTTTTGATTTTATACAATCTAGAGTTGTATCGATTTATAATACTAAAACTTAATCATAAAGCTTAGGCCAAGCAAAGAGTAATTGGAAAAAATTCCTTGATTTGACTTGGGTGGAGTCTGCATAGTAGCCTTTAAATGTTAATTGCATTGCAGGTAGAACCCGAGACATTAATCAGTTCTTTCTATTTGCTGTCCAATTTCTAGAGTTCCCATGGCTTTTTGATTTATCTACATGTAACCTAGAGATGAAATTATGTCCCGATCAGCTGTGCCACATGACTTCACTTTCTACTGGGTGGAAAGTTTTCAAAAAGTTGTGAATTTGCATTGCTTCTTTGTGCAGTCAGAAGTACTTTTTTAGGCAAATTTTAGTTTGCACCAGCATGACCTTTTAGTTTCAGTCCCAAGTTATAAAAGTGTCTAAGAAAGTTAAATAACATGTCTTCCGTTCTAACTGATATTCAAAACATATTTCCCCCTTTGCTTTTATCGGTCACAAACCTTTTTGCATGTTTTCCCTCATTTGTAACGTTCTCCTTAGGCCGGATGTTGAAACAGGTCTGGAGACTGAGGATTATAGCTAACTGACTTCTTTCCATTTTTCAGTTTCAAATTCTAGATGCTAATTTTATATATATTTAACCTCCCGCTCCACCCCAGCAGCATTTCTTTCCAACACATTAACGTAATGGCAGCATTGTAGGATTGTTTGTGATTTGACAGAAGTTTCCCGGACCATGCTTATTGAGCTAGGACAAAAGTGCTCTGTGTTTCTAGCTGAAACAATTCAAGGTTGAGTTTTTAAAATCTGTAATTTTACTTAAGTATGTTTTGTTTAAAGTATTGTACTTCACTACATTTTAAATCATATTCACTACTGAGTAAAAAATA
>JAOVVA010000016.1:9007025-9022171 GCA_028565275.1 Leiocassis micropogon
CTTGTACTTCAGTAAAAGTTCACTAAAGTAACAGTACTTTTACTTGAGTACAAAATTTTATTACTCTTTCCACCTCTCCCCATGCATTTCATAATCCTTCAGAGTGTGGATAGAAACCCAGCTGCATGCCACACTGATGAACATCCAATACTCAAAATGGGTGGCTTTTTAGACAAGGCACAAATGGGTGTGATGGTAGGGTCACATACTTTTGACTTATAACGTGTAGGGTTTCAGTACCAGCTTTTTGGAGATCCGGTATTGTGGCTGAATTATTGGAGTCGTTTTAGGTCTGGGCAGCATTTTTGCAAAATTGGATTTTCCAAAGTTTAGAAAAGAATTTTGGACACCAGGCCATGTCTTAGGCTGGACTTAGTATTACTAAATATATAAGCACATTGAGGGCAAATCAGTAATCCTGCTGATCATTTGCAACCCGTTTAAACAAACTGCATGGGGAAAAGTGTGAATCTTATAATTTAACAGTATGAAGAGTGATGTCATTGAATGACAAATTATTTCCAAATGTTTTTAAAGGACCTATTGGGCAAAATTCACATTTTAGTCTTTTTTTAGTTATTCAGATGTGTCTCTAAAAATATATATTAGAGAAAAAAACAAATCCCTGCTTTTTGTCCTTTTTCCATGTTTGTATTGTCCAGGGCTTAAAAATTAGATTTTCCCCCTGTTGTGACCTCATATAATAAATAAAGGTCTCTTGTTCTCTGGTGGGCGTGGCTCAGCAGAAGCTCATTTACATAGATAAGGATACTGTGAAAAAGTGCAATTGGAAGAGGAGTAAAACTTGATGTTTGATGTGAAAGAAAAATTATATGACATTCCAAATAGCAAACATAATAGGATTGCATTTCGAGTGAGAATAGTACAATGTTTGAAACAATATTTGTTACTGATTGCCTTTTTTTTCCCCCTGTCCCTTTAAATAGAGCCATTTTTTGTGATAGTTCATGATGAAAGATGACATTAAAGCTGTGATGAGGGGAATGACTAGTGAAGGTGAAAGGGCACCTTGGAATTGGACATGGCACTTTGCACTTTATGGCTTCACATTCGAGCACAAGCCCATTTTGTGCAGGCTAAATGCTCATAGCTGTTATTTCCGAGCGAGTGTGAAAGAGTGTCGCAAGGGCACAGCTGTCCGCCAGACAAATGCAGAGTGACGGGAACAGTCATCAAATACCCCGGTCAAAAAACTAACAAGGCCACGGCTCCATGGCAGCGTCCCAGCATTTTCTGTGCTTTTTCACAGCAAGGGCTCAGTCTGGACACTTTTATGTGTAGGCAATGTTTATTACAAGGTTCATCTAGTCTAATTTATAATCCATCAAGCTAGACAGTTCATTATTACTGTAATTCGAAAGACATAACTAATAGGACATCATTAATATTTTGGATCGTATTAGTAAATAAGATTTATGTCCATGAGGTTAAGCCATTTTGAATAAGGGACTGTAAACTATTATGCTATTCTACTGGCAAAAGTCAAACTAGAGAGCAGAATTGTCATGCACATTTACTTTGCTGTTAGAACTACGGCTTATATATATATACTATTGGCACATGGATTTGTTTTAGGCACTTATTTGTTTCCTCTTTTTCCTTTTTTTTCATCTGGAATGAAAAAAAAATGCTCTCGTTCTTAAATTCACTCCTATCACTTCCAGTGGAAAAAAAACAGTACACTGTTAAAGAATGTACTGAATCTGCATTTAAGCAATGAAGTTGGATTGCATTTAAGCATTGAGTGGACATAATCATTTGCATTTAAGCATTGAGTGGACATATTCACTGACAAACATTATAGATTTCTTAGCTCTCAAAGAAAAGCTAAGAGAGATAGTCTTGCATAGCCACTGGGAAACTTGAACACCAGTTTAAAAAGTGCTGCGGAACTGGTTACAAAAAAAAATTGTTCTATATACCAATCTTTTATTCGTATCAGAATTCCTATTCACCTTAGCATTACATTACTTAGTAGGGAAAGTTCACATGGAGGCCCATGCAGTCATCTTGTCTTCCTTGTGTTTTTAAAGTGAGATAAGACAAGCTGAGCTGTGACTCCTTCCAAGAAAGCTGACTACTTTCTTATTAGACATGGTAAAGTACATTTTTGTAATTGTTCTGTAGGCCAGCATCATAATTTAAACTGAATTCTGCAGTGACAGGAAGCCAATGGATGGGTTCACACAGGTGTTCACATAGTGTTTATACTATAGACCGAAGTATTTGGCCAAACCTGCAATGACCATGCGTTCATGAAATTGAGTCGGTCCCCCTTTTTGCAACTATAACAGCTTCCACTTTTCTTGGAAGGCTGTCCACAAGATTTCGGAGTATTTCTGTGGTAATTTGCGCCCATTCATTCTGTAGAGCATTTATGAGGTCAGGCCCAGATGTTGGATGAGAAGGCCTGGATCACAACCTCCGTTCCAGTTCATCCCAAAGGTGCTCGATTGATAGCTCTATGCAGGCCAGTCAAGTTCCTCCTAGTCTTTATAGTACTTGCTTTGTGCACTTGGGCACGGTCATGTTGGAATCGAAAACCCCAAACTGTTGTCACAAAATTGGAAGCATAGCATTGTCCCGAGATGTCTTTGCTATGCTGAAGCATTAAGATTGTCCTTCACTGGGGATAAGGGGCCTGACTGAAACACCTGAATTCAGTAATTAACAAGTTTGGCCAAATACTTTTGTAAATATAGTGTAGAAAATGTAAAGCTTTATTGATCAGCTGTATGAATGATGATCAGCCAGGAGTGTGTTGTTGTGGTCAGTTCTCAAGGAAACGAGGCTGACAGTAAATAAGCACCTGGGTGGCTTTTTTGCATGGAATCCTCTCAATGTAAGTAAAGTGGATGATAATCACGATCATTCACGATCGCACCGTGGTTCTACACTTTTTCCAAAGGACTGATCAGGAAATTGTCAAAGACATTAAGATTAAGGCATGGCCATGCATCTTCAGGCTCAGTCTCAGGATGATTCAGGTTTAAGTGATTGCAAGGATAGAAGTTTCCGAGCTGCTGAACATGGACAGGAGGATATTTGGCGACAGACTGGTTAGGATCTAAGCTGGTGGGTACCTGAATATTAGTACACATAAATACATAAAAATATCCCAAAAGCAAAAAAGCTGCACTCTCTCAGACTCTCTCCAGCAGGTGTTTGTACACGCCGTTTTCCATAAATCATCCAGAATGGCCTGCTTCCTGCCTGTCTGCTTTCTCTCCCCTAGCATGTGGCCAGAACTGTGTCCCGCCAGCATGAAAGATTGATCGAGAGATCACAGGCACTTTGTTACAGAATCTTCCTTTGGCCTCAGATGCCCAGACTACACTACCAGCCCTACAAGCTGCACTTTCTAACACGGACAGAACCCAGACGCCATGCTGTGCTCACAGCACTGACACAGTTTCTGGCGTGCAAGTGTAATTTTGAAACGGACCAACTAAGGCCACCACTAGCCCTCTTTTCTCAGCGTTTTTAAACGAGACAATAAATACATTTCACCTGTTTGTTTGTTTATTGTGTTCCTGTGGGATGGCACGAAATAGGCCCCTCTGTTTTACTTTTTTTTTTTTTCTTTTTTCTTTTTATTAAATGCACAGTGATTCTGCACAACAGCGAATGTGAAAGAGGTTTATATTCCACGTGACCAGCAATGGTTACATCCTACCAAGGGGATTGTCCTCAAGTCATAATGTAACTAAGTGCAAAAACTCAAAGTGGAAAGGATGATGATTGGTCCAAGATTTTAATCATGATTTATGTGCACTCAAGCAGCAAGTGGAAAAAGTCTCTGTGTGATAATCATACATATTTGCACAGAACTGAGGAGGATTTTCATTACTTTTGGGAATTTAAAATTAAGAAATTACATTGCTATGTAGTTATACTAAAAATATAAGTAATGATAGAGTATAACAGTTTAAAATGTACAAGTTTAAAGCCTGTGAACTCACGATCACACTGGGAATCCTGCAGCTGTGCCCCTGCGACACTACCTGCGGCACCACCACTGTGCTGCCCGTTTAATGGTACAATATATCATAAATATTTAAGACCTTTTAACCCTTTTGTGAGGTTCGAGAACTAAAGGAGACAAATTTGATTTTCTGAAAGTGCATAGTATTCTGAAAATGGGTGCCCTTAATAAAATGCCTCACTGCTTTTTTTCCCTACCTATGTACCTATGTTCCTGTTTCCTGAGACCTATGTCTCAGATGAAAGGAGGAAATTTTTCATACATAGCAATTAAGGGTTCATAAACCTGACTGACTGTCATTGTAAGTAATTATGTTGTTGCAGTTATCTTTTATACATTAGAGTTACAAGGATATCTTAACTGCATTGTGTCAAAGGAGTAATCAAAAACCCTCTCCTTTGATTACCTTGAATCTTGCACAGCAAAACATTTTTTATAACTGTTTTTTATAACTGTGAGTATACACCGATCAGCCTTGCCATTGAAAAGCAAAACATAATCGCTAGTATTATGCCGTGCTCCATGGATCAGACCTGATTGTCCACAACATTCCATGAATGCTCAATCGGATTCCAGCAATTTATGCTACGTGGGATTAGACTGAACATGCTAGCTTTTTGTTCACATGTGTGAAAATGATTCCTAATCCTTCCAGAACCACTCTTTCACAATATGAGTCCTGGAACATCCCAGTACCATCACGGTAAAAGAATTCCATCCATGTGATAATCAGGTCATCCAGTACATTCAGATCATCGTCTGACTTGAATTTAGTTCCACGTAATGTTAATAAGTCTAGACCTGATCAACTAAAGCAACCCCAAATCATAACACTGCCTCCAGAGGCAATACATTGGGCACTATGCATGATGGGTGCATTGCTTCATGCTGTTTCCTTCTTACAGTGGAACAAGGTCAATCAGACTGCATGACCTTTTTCCATTGGTCCAAAGCCTCTGCTTTATACTCCCTAGCAAGTTCAAACCTTTTTTTTTTCCTGATTAGCCACACTGATTAGCCTCACAAGTGGATTTTTTTTTTATGGCAACAGCTGTTTCACATCACATTGTGTGCATACTGTATGCAAATGCTTTTACTTTCACTAATAAATATAGCTGTAGTTTTTTTTTTTTTTTTTTGTACTGTGGATTTTTTTCCTACCATGCAAAGTCACAATGCGTTCAAAGTTGACGGTTTAGCACTTTCCTTCCAGGTTTTGCTAATGTATTGCAGGGTTCTTAACTCAGTTCCAATGAATCAAATCCCCTTACTTGCTTTGTTTGATACAGCCCGATAATTTGGCCCTTTGCATAGGGAATGTTGACTTTTTTCTTTAAAAAAAAAAAAAAAACTATATATTTTATTAAATCCTTAAACAAATTTGTTTTCTCCTTATGTCTGTTGGGTGAATACTTAGTGGATAGTAGAGACATCGTCAGCAGAGGATAATGAACACAGGCACAGTGATGGATTTCATCGCAAAGCCCATTATATTCTCATCACCAGACTCAGATCCAGACTCCCGTACAGCTGGCCGGAGTGGTCTGCCTCTACTCTCTACATCTTATATACACATTATATAAATGGGCTAGAAGGATAAGCATTAATAACAGTTTTATTTTGGTCAGGGGATTTATTCTTTCTATAGCGGGGGGCTAAATTCTTTCTAGCCTAGGCTGTAGAGTCGTGCAGTGACAGCTGGGTCGGTTGGTTACACAGAATGAAATGCTCCCTAGATTTGATTAACTTTTGGCTTGATATTATTTTATCCCATGCATAGAAACACAAAAATAATCATTTGAAACACATATGCCTAGCTGGCTTGAAATGTGTCTGCGTTACAGTTTGCCCTATAGCATTCTTATTTTACCACTGATGAGTCTTTATGATGTAATGCACTGCTTAGCTTTGATTGTTTTAGTGTCGAGCTATAGATTTGATCCCTTCTTTGTAATACTAACAACTCTGATTTGCCTCCCGTTGTTATTCTCACTTGTTTTTACAACCTTTAATAATGCTTCAGTCTGCTCCCAGTTCACTGGGACAATATAGCTAAGTGATTTAGTCTCACTATAACCTTCATTCAAACTCTTAGCTTGTACGATAAAACGTTCAGTGCCTTAGTACTCTGCTTTAGAAAGCGTATGCATGAGCCGTTCCACGGGAGCTCGTTTTCATGTAATGCTTTCTGTGATGTGGAGCAAAAAGAGGATGGAGAACGTTTGGAGCATCCTGCTGCATGGGATATGATCAGATCAGAGAGTGAAAATGTAATTTATAGTTTAGCTGGTCATTCATCACTCCAACCCTATGGTGACAGAGAGATTGTATGATGCTGTGTGTGTAGCTGTTCAGAAGGCACCGAGTGAATGTGCCTGGGCCTGCACAGAATGTGCTTTTTAGAGAAAAGAAATTGCTGCGTTCTCATAATCGAACAAAGTCGAGCTGTCAGCAGCCTATAAATATAGTCACGCAGGGAAACAGGAAACCTCCAAATCCTTGCTGCGAGTGATCCGATTACTTCTGTCTTGTTTGTATGCATTTTGAATGAAAAGCTGCTTTGGTGAGACGCATCGGGTGCACACGTTCACAGCGCTACAGTCAGCTCAGTGCACAAGGATTAAGGATCGAGGTGATATATAGCCTATGAACAACTGCAGTAGATTCAGAAAAGCAAGAGCTCTGTCAAAAACACGACATAAAGTTACATATGCTTCATCTTAAAGCAGTAAAAGAGAGGCCTTGGGACTCTCTGAAGGTTTTTCAGTATTTTGCAGGCTCTACAAGTGAGTATAGTCTGCATAGGGTGGACGTTCAGCTGTAAATGGAAGGTGACTTAAATGTTTAAAATGCATGTAATCATTGCGCTTAAGACTGGCTGCACAAACTGTGGCACTGTGACCTCGTACCTCCAGGGTCAAGGGTTTGATTCGTACAGTCCCCTGGGATGGGCTTCCTGCGATCCTGTACAGGGTGAGCAGTACCGAGAATGAGTGTGTGGGATAATTAATTTGCTAATAATTGACATCCTGATTTGTTAGTGCAAAAATTCAAGGAATTTGATATTTTTAATACCAAATTCTGCGTTAAAAATCTGCTATTAAGTCCTGCTGATCCCATTAGAAACACAATACTGATAATAATAATAATAATAATAATCATAATCATAACAATACTGGTGTACTTTTGTATTATTATTTTTATTATTATTATTATTATTATTAATCTATCCATCTATATATTCATTATCTATACCTCTTAGGGTCATGGGGCCGGGAACCTATCCCAGGGTACTCAGGCCAAAAACAAGGGTCACTCTGGATGGGGTGCCAAACCATCAAAGGGCAAAAGCACACACACTCACACACATACCCAGAGGAAACCCCCCAGGAGATTCATACCCCTAGCCCTGGAGGTGCAGTGCTAACCACTAAGCCACTGTACTGTTAATAATAATAATAATAATAATAATAACAATATTTTGTACTGATTAAAACAAGCATATATGTGCAGCGAAAACTGCATTTTTTGTGTTCGCTTAATGTAGTTGGAAGTTTTCTGCCGAAAGCTAACATCATTTTCAATTATCTTGGTTAATGAAGTAAAATTATAATCAAATATAATAAAAAAAAACATAATAAAAAAAAATCAGATGCATGACCAGCTACACACATAAACAACTATAGAGAAAACAGAACGTGCAGAAGACCAAAAGTAGCAGGTCCTGTACAGGGAGGCTCAGATGATGGATTATTTAAAGAGTCCTGACCGGACATGTGGCCCCAAGTGGACCCTCAGGTAGGTAATTTGTCCTGGAGGATGGAAAATGTCCACGGTGCCTGACTGCATTAACTTGTGAGTGGGCATGACTGAGACAGAAATCCTGCATTTGCTTTGTGCCTATTAACAGGGTGCAGTGCCAAGGGCATCCAGTAGATGGCACTTTTTCCTCGTTAAATTCTCCAAGCAGCATCTTTATTAATCATGTCACAGCATTTATCATCCAGAGAAGCATTAGGAGAGTTAGTAGTTCCTGTAACACAAGGCAATTAATTCAGTCTGTCCAAAAGCAGGGACATCTCTCTTAAATATTACAATGCTGTATGAATAATTTTACAATGCTGTCAGCACACAGTTTATTATAAGAATATGAAAACTACATATAAACAATAAATAAAAAAAACAACAATATATAAATCAGTGAAGCTTTGTTTAAACTTTAGCCTGTACAATATCTATAACGTACCACCAGTCTGTGTCTACAGATATTAAAATTCATGTGTCCGATGAGCCCACGTGTGCCCATGTCTCAGTCCCAACACAAGCGCGATCTGATCTCTACTGCGTGTGACACATTAACACACTAAAGGCACACACAGACCCACGTTTGACTTGGCAGCCAGTTCCAAAGACAGACACACGCACACAAACACAGACACACAGCCAGAGTAAGCAGCCCACAGTCAGTAATGGAGGCCAGTATCACATACATGCTCGTGACAGTCACACGTTCAAGCACCTACTGGGTCTGACAACTGTTTGGCAGGTGGTGACGGGCAACGGTGGAGCCGCGTCACAGAGGGAGGCACCTGTGCCTGAGCTTTATGAGCCAACAGCTTCTTGGCAGCGGGTGCCCAAAGTTTAGCTCCTCTTTAGAAAGCACTGTCAGAGCTCAGCAGGTCCTCCTCTCACACACAATACAGCCACAAACAAACAACAGTGTACACATCACACTTTCATCTTCAGCAACTGTTTTCTGTTTTTATTTGTTTTAGGACTGCAGTGGATCTGAATCCAAACTCAGAAACATGAACGATCTGGGAATACATACAGGACGCATTTATTCACACATAGGGCCACTTTATAATCATGGAAGGAAACGATGCAACAAGGAACTTGCAGAACATGGACACAAACCCAAGGATCAGGATCACCCCCATCCCCATGTGTTTAGATTCCCATCACCTTTTTAATTAAGGATGCACATATCTTTCTTTCCCATTTTAATATTCTACTAAGCCACCTCTCTGTAAGCTTTGTCTACAGAACACATGTTCACGCCATAGAATATGCCCGTGTCCAGTGGAAACCAATCCAAGGGAAACCAAGGGCTCCAAAATCAACCACTGATCCTGATAATTATTATTGTTATTGTTATTAGTAGTAGCAGCAATCGTAGAGAAATATATATCACATAGGGTGGCATGGTGACATAATGGTTAGCTCTGCGGCCTCGCACCTCCAGGATTCCCGCCTCAGGTCTGCGTTTGTGTGGAGTTTGCATTTTCTTAAAAAAGCTATTTTCACTTAGGTCTTGTCTGTATTTCTTTAGTCTATATCGTCTAGATTTAGTCTATAGTCTATCATTAAGGTAATTTATTCACTCAGTTTACTTCAGTAAAGTGATTCATCTTGGTCAGACATGCAGTGGCTCTGGATCCTATCCAGCATCCTATCCTGTATTTCCTGGAGACACCATGGACAGGATGCTAGTCAACTGCGGGCTGTGAATTGTGTAAACAATTCAAATATGATTGCAAGAGAAACATACTGGTGGCAAGGTGGTGTAGTGGTTAGCGCAGTCACCTTGCACCTCCAGGGTTTGGGTTCGATTCCCGTCTCTTTGTGCATGGAGGTTTTATGTTCTCCTTGTGCTTGGTGTGTTTCCTCCCACAGTCCAAAGACATGCAGATTAGGCTAAATGCCGTTCCCAAATTGCCCATATTGTGTAAGTGTGTATGTGTGTGTGTGCCCTGTGATGGATTGGCACCCCGTCCAGAATGAACCCTGCTTCGTGCCCTAAGTCTCCTGGGATAGGCTCCAAGGTTCTCTGTATACAGGATAAATGAGTGAGTGAGTGAATAAGACACACACTACAGTGTGTCCCTAAAGTCTCCATACTTCACGGGGGAAAATGACAGTTTTTAGCAAAATGTAACTTTATGTACAGTATTTACAAAACTGCCTCTATATGATTGCCTTTTTTGTGTAAACACCCAGAATCATCGCTCCCACTCATGATGAAATCGTATCAACACATTTGGTATTATGCATATAATTGCTTAATTATGTTAATTTCCCCTATGTATGGAGACTTTTGGGACACCCAGTATATACCTCCAGCTGGCTTGTGTGTGTGTGTATGTGCGTGTGCTTGTGCGTGTGTGTGTTTGTGTTCCTAGCATTGGCTACTTGCTGGAATGATTAAAGCTCATGCTCACAGGAGTGTTGCCAAGGCTCTGACAGTGTGAGAGAAAATGAGCTGATTGGTAATTGCAGCTGATTGGCTGGCTGATCTAGTCACTCTCATCCAAGAGACATTCAAGTTATTTCATTTTAGCACATCAAAAATATACAGCTATAAAAATCTAATCTTGACCTCGGTCAAGAAATGTCACCACCATTATAAAAACAGTGAACATGTCCGTCTTCATGACCCTAAGTACTGTATGTACATTATACTACATTAAAGTACAGATATCAATCCACCAAGATCCTCACCCGAACCCAACTCCCAGTAATACCTTTACTACTTGAACAACGAAGTCTAACCAAAATTATATTATACAATCGACCACCGTTCCAATAAATCTGCTTCAATTACCTCAAGTGCATCTGTTTATCTTTCAGCAGTAAACATACAGTCTTATGTGTAATTAAACACATCCGTCATTACCTTAGTGTTCCCTGGAGGCTACTTTTCACTGGGTTCCACACCACTTCTGCACTTCACTTCAGCATCTATGGACAGTGATGGCAGGCCACAATATGGAATGGGAGGGTTTAAAATGTCTACTCGCTCTCAGTAAGGCTGTCCTACTATAATGAAACCATTATGGTTGAGGCTTATACCACAGGGTCTCATTACAGGCTTACACAAATACGCTCTCTACAGAGCAGGTAGACATGCAGCACTACCTTGTGATTGCACATTTTGCAAGGAACATCTACTTTCATTTACTACTTTGACTTTTTTTAATCAGTGATCAAGAGAGTAATCTAACTGGTTTGTGTTTATGCTCCTCTACTGCATTTCACTGGTGTGTTATGGATGTGACATCAAAGTGGGCTTAAATAACTTAGTGCCAGTAAGTATCAAGTATGATAGCTACTGTAGATGTTGTCACAGAGTCGGCTGAGTAAATCTACCGTCTGTGCTAAAAGAAATCAGCCCCAGCCTACTGCTTCATATGTTTATTTTTACTTACAAGCATTTTTCGTGCTATTGTTTCAGCTTTTACTATTCTATCACTTAAAGGCATGACATTAGGTAACAGCAAGTAAAATCACAGAAACCTTATTACTCACTCTTATGAGGCATGGGTACACCCTGGATGGGATGCCAATCCATTGCAGGGCACATGCACACACACACATTGGGAATGCAGTTAGCCTAATCTTTTGACTGTGGGAGGAAACCGGATTACCGTGAGGAAACCCACCAAGCACGGGGAGAATATGCGAACTCCGTGCACACAGACCCCGAGGCGGGACTCAAACCTGGAACCTGGAGGTGCAAGGCGATAGTGCTAACCACCACGCCACCGTGTCGCCAACCTTATTATCATTAGTACTCATTTTTTGTTCTTCCTTTTTTCCCCCCGATTTTCGGCTGCGAGAGGTTGCAGCATCACCCGGGAATCGAACTCGCGATCTCCAGGTAACAGGGCGAGCACTTTACCACTGCGCCACTCGGAGGCCGTTTTGTTCTTACTTTAGATATTTTTTTATTTCTTTAGGGATGAAATGCAGGGATAAATAATGCTAGGCCATTTATACCCGAAGGTTCTGAGCAGCAAATTTTTTAAACTGATGACTTTCGATTCATAACACATATCACAGCACAGAAAACTACCCAGATCAACAAGCACCCTCATAGTCCCTGTCATATATCATTTTATTATGCAGTCAGCCTTCAAATATATTCCATCCACAGTCTCTTACAGCTTTAGTGAATTTCTCAGCATTGTTTATTGGGTGGTTGAGCTTTTTCCATCAGGGAGGACCTTGCTGTGGGCTTGATGGTGTCTTTAAGGCTCTTATTTTTCTCCAAAGAAAAATGCTTTCTTGGGACATTGAGGTTCATTTTAAAAGGCTGCAGGCATTTAGTTTGTCCTTAGTAGCCCTTTAAATACAACTTTTACTCATGCTTCTTTTCTCTCTCTCTCTCTCTCTCACACACACACACACACTCAATCTTCCTCAGGGACATAAACACACACACACACGAATGTTACCTTTCCTTCTCATTTGTCGTATTCGGTGCTTATGCACAATCAAAGTTTATGTAGAAGGAACAAATCCTACCAACTTCTACATTTTTGAGTTAAATATCTGTTACTCTCCCCAAGCTGATGCATACTGTAAGTAATACAAGGAAATCATAAAGCTAGGACAAGAGCAAATGTAACAAAACAAATCAATTTAAACCAACTTACATTATGTGAATGTCTTCTAAAAACCACAAATACACAATTATCATCTGTATGAACGGCCACTATCTATATACCATATACACTCACTTACCTTATTAATTAATATGGGTAGGACCCGGGTATGCTCTCAGAACAGCCTCGGTTCTTCATGGCATGCATTGCACAAGATTTGGGAAACATTTTTTTCTGGTCCGTATATTCTGGTCCACATGTTGACATTTTTGCATAACGTAATTGCTACAGACTTGACACCGGGTTGGGTTGTGCCACAGTAAGAAGTCGAGATTCATCAGACGAGGTGAGGTTTTTCCAATTTTCAACTGTTCAATTTTAGTCAGCCTGTGCCCTCTGTTACCTCAGTTTCCTGTTTATGGCTGACAGGAGCAGAACCTGATGCGGTCCTCGGCTACACAACGTGTTCTGCATTCAGAGATGCTTTTCTGCCTGCCAGGGTCATAAAAAGTGTTTGAGTTACTGCAGACTTCCTGTCAACTTGAACCGGTCTGGCCATTCTCCTCTGACCTTGCTCATCAACAAAGGCATTTCTCACTGAATGCCTTTTGTGTGTGAAATCTAGAGACTGCTGTGTGTGAAAATCCCAGGAGATCATCGGTTTCTGAGATATTCAAACCCACCTGTCTGCGATTAAACTCCAAGCCACCGCCAAAGACTTGTGGCCGTTAACACGGGCCCTGGGTACAGGTGTGAACAGTGTCCGATGCATCACTTGAATCATCTTTGGAGGTGGTCTGGGAGAAATATGACCACATAACATATGTAGCAGTAGCAAAAGCATCCCAATGTGTCCCAGACAGTAATGAGCATTTAAATGGCTACGTGTTTCAGCCGTCCACCTGTGATCACATAACTTGAGACTTTAAATAACTTTAAAATTGTGTTTGATGTAAATGGGCGGCAAGGTGGCTTAGTGGTGAGCACTGTCGCCTTGCACCTCGAAGTCCGCCTTGAGGTCTGTATGCATGGAGTTTGAATCCTCTACCCCATGCTTGGTGGGTTTCCTCTGGGTACTTCGGTTTCCTCCCACAGTCCAAAGACATGCAGATTAGGCTAACTGGTACTCCCAAATTGCCCGTAGTGTGTGAATGAGTGTGAGTGTGACCCTCCATAGAGGATACAGTGGTATAGACAATGAGTGAGTGAGTGAGTAGTTGATGTAAATATGAACTAAAGCTCTTGACATGTCATCTTCACATAACTTTACACATTTTCCTACTGCCACATATTTGTCTTTTTAGCAAGTATCGTTCCTAATAAAGTGGCCAGCAAGTTTTTACGTGACAGTCGTACGTTATGACTGTAGCGCAGTTATGAAATGACACCCCCCTTTGCGAAAAAGATTGGCATGAAGCTCATTACAGCCTAATAACTTCTGGAAATAGCATGAGTGAGTCTATTTTGAGCACTTCCACCTAGACATAACAATCCCCACCCCCATTACCCCTCTCTGAATCCTCATTTTCAGAATGTATTCCTGGTTAGAAAGAAAATGTTTAAAAAATACACACAACACACAAAAAGAACTAAAGAAAAGAAAACCTGCCTTATAACCAGATGAAATTTACTGCTGAAGACTTCACCCAGACTTTTCATCAGCAACAGACAGGCAGGGGATGTGGGGGTTGAAAATAAGTTTACTATTTTATTCATCTAATTGATGCTCATTCCCTGCTGAACAGAACACCATACCCCACAGACCATATCTGGTGACTCAAGCATAAATCAGCAAAGATAATCACATTATGGAAATGAGGTCCACGGGAAACATCTTCAGTGCTGCCAAATATTGCTAGAGCATAGTTCATTCTGCGAAAACAATAGCAATGGACAGAAAATGGAATAAAATGCCACATAAACCACTTGGGAGCAACAGATCTGTAGTTTTTAACTCATTGCATCCACATAATTGTTTTATATTTTATTTGAATTTTTTGGTGAATTGATCCATCAAGTCCCATCCGGCACAACGGGCAACGGGTACTCCCCCACCCAGGAGATACAGTTACATCCGTCATTTCTATGGCAGTTACTTTAGGGGTCAAGTTGCCGGGTTTTACACTATACATAATAAAAAAAATCTTTCAAACATTCTCCAAAAATTAAAAATGTAATTTAAGTCAAATTACGTAGATGACAATACATACCAATACTGTATGAGTGTATTACAAACATCTGACATACAAATGTCTCTGCGTTTTTGGACAATGATAATTGTTTACATACAGGTACGTCTACGCAATTTTGGACAATGATTGCCTCTGTGAACCACCACAATGGATTTGAATTGAAGTAATAAAAAATAAATCAAGGAGTTTCAAAAAATATTGCAGTAACTGTGTCGGAACTTTGAGAAGTCCCATTTTCACATGGTAAAAGTGTAGGGATGTTTTTAGTCATGCTCTGCCTCCAGTGTAATTGCTTTCTTAAATCCCAATGGCAACTTCATTTTCGGCTAGTAGGTTTATCTTGAAAATCTTGGGAATCACAGCAATTTATATTGAACAGATTATGTAGTGAATAAAATGCTATGGCTCATATGTCCAACTTGTTATTTAAATGTATTTGTACATCATCTATGAAAAAGAGTTCAGGTACTGTAATTGGTGAGGAGTGCAGATCCTAAGGTCTTAAAATAAAGATAACGGTCACTTCCATCGACCTTGCAGGATTACCGTGCCTTTATCTAT